>OZ024741.1:400163575-400238575 GCA_964016885.1 Eledone cirrhosa | reverse complement strand
AAATAAAAGACCATGTGACCTCTGCGCCGCTGAGGCCCTGAAAATACTCTACGCCACAGACCACAGCTTAAACAAAAAATCTGAGGCAATTTCGGCTTGTAAACATAAATTGCACAAAACTTTCCTGCATTACAGCCCCACGTTATACCCTAACGGATAGTACGATCTATACGTGGATTTTTACGTCTTGATGTGGGAGCTAAGTATATGTTTTGTTTATACCATTACTTATTTGCATAGGTAAGTATATATTACCCGTATGTTTTGTGAAGGTACATATACCTTCTCGTACGTATATTTGATTGTTTATGTTATGGCGTATAATTTTATATATTCTGGTACATATGGTTTGGCTACGTGTATACTGGAGTTTTGCGTCTGTGTGAGTTTGCAGGTTCGTACGTATGTAGGGTGTGTGTATATGTGTACTTCATGTTTTGGTTGACTTACGTCTCCGAACATTCGTGTATTTACATGTAGGTATGTGTGTGCGCTTGTTATATACGTATTTATTTATTTATATACGTTTATATAATTATTTATTTATTTGTATACACGCATACACACACACACATATTTATATGTGCGTGGTTTTGTATACCTATGGTAAGTGTTTTGTGTATGTACGTATTTGTTTGCGTGTATGTATTTATTTATTTCTATTACTTCTGTATTGTATTTATTTACTTTGTTCTTAACTCTGTAGCGGAGATTCATTTGGTCTCCTAGTTAGAATTTTAGTCTACGACTTCTGCTATACCATTTACGTGGTTTTGTCTTTGCGTGCTATTGTTCTCCACGCTCCACATATGGCGTATTATCTTCGTCTTTTTCGTTCATTGCCAGAGAACGTCTCTATGAACCACCTAAGAGAACATTAGTCTACGACCTCTTTTATACCATAAACGTGGTTCTGTCTTTGCGCGTAATTGTTTTTCACCGCTCCTATTAATGACGTATTATATTCGTTTTTTCCCCGTTCTTTGCCAGCGAATGTTTCCACGAACCAAAGTATCGTCTTCCTGTCTTCCTCCGGTTGCAACGTTTTTTGAAATATCCACTTCTGCGTTTACAGATTGACTTTACAGTTTCAGAAGATCCCGTTGAGGGTGAAAGCAGCGATTCTTTGCTTAAACTTTAATCTGTTATTTTAATAAATATATACATATATATATACATATATATATACATATATATATATATACATATATATATACATATATATATGTATATATATATATATATGTATATATATATATGTATATATATATATATGTATATATATATATACATATATATACACACATATATATATATATACATATATATATATATACATATATATATATATATACATATATTTATACATATATATATATATATACATATATATATACATATATATATATATACATATATATATACATATATATATATATATATATATATATATATATATATATATACATATATATATATATATATATATACATATATATATACATATATATATATATATATATATATATATACATATATATATATATATGTCCTGGGTATGACATTAAACTATATCCAGTGGCAAGGCTCCAGTTCGGGAGTTCAGGAGATGTGGGGAATGTGGAGTTACCCCTTAGTTGTCATGACTCCCAGGTCTGCCCTGGCCCGGGGTGGTAGTACCTGTTAGGGCTCCATTTATGGGTTAAATAACTACCTTATTCGAGTGGCGCCGGTAAGGTATTGTCAGCCATTGAAAAGAAATATGGAGAGTCGATCTAACAGCACTAGGGTTAGAGCCCCTAATTACACTGTCAAGGAGCAGCCTGGTCGTTACGACTCTGCTGGCTTAGAGCCACAGAGAGGGCCAGTGGATGATGGATCAGCTGTCTCTGAGACAAATATAAAGAATGCAGTTTTGTCTTGCAGAAGAGCCATCAAAATGGGCACTTTGAATGTGAGACGCTGGAGAAGAGAGAGGAGTTGGGACATCTGTTCGAGGAGAGTGGTATACAGATACTTGCGATCCAAGAACACAGGATCCTACACGATGAGCCCGTGAGGAGTGTGATGATCGGGAAGAAGAGCCAGCTCATCACTACATCGGCAGTGAAGAACCCAACAAATGCTGCAGTAGGAGGAGTGGGTTTTGTGTTCAGTGCAAAAACCAATCTGTTGGTGAGGGAAATAATGCCTATCTCCCCGCGAGTGTTGAGGATGACCTTCAATGGAAACCCAAGACTGACAGTCATCTCAGCCTATAGTCCAACCGAGGGGACAGTGATGTGAGTGCGGAAGAGTTCCATGAGGAGGTGTGTAGAGCTGTCAACACCACTCAGGCACACAATATCCTGCTTGTTTTGGGGGACTTCAATGCACATCTGAGTAAGGAGGGCAGTGAAGATCCTTGCTAGTACTTCCATAACAACACCAACCGAAATAGAAGACTACTAAGAGACACCTTGCTGGAGGCGAACTTGATGGCGACCAACCTAAGGTTTAGGAAGAATCTGGGGAAGATGTGGACCTACATCTCAGATATGCACCTGTCCAAGTCCCAGATTGATTTCATTCTGGTGAGGAAAAAGTGGCTGAATAGTGTTCTGAACATGGAACCATACAGCTATTTCAGTACACTGGGTAGTGACCACCAGCTTGTTATGAGTGAGGTCCGGGTGAGCTTAAGAAAGAGCAAGGCTCGGCTCCGGAGAACAATCTATGACTGGGGAGCTTTCAAGGAAGATGATAAGCTACAGGAGAGGTTCACAGTGGAAGTGAGAAACAGGTTTAGTGCTCTGTGTGGAGATTCAGAGGAGAGAGAGATTGGATGGACTGAGGAGAGTGTGACGAGGAGGTACGGGCACTTCACCAATGCAGTGGCAGAAGCAAGTGAAACCCTGGTGCCGAGGAAAAAGAACAAAGGGAAGCACATCAGCTCTGCAAACCCAAAAGTGTGTGCAGCCAGAGAACACCTGAAAGCTGCCAGGGACCAATTCTATGCTGATCCTACAGAGGAGAGGATGGAGACTGTGGAGGTGATGAGGGAGGAGCTCTGTACCGCTTACACTGAGGTCAGAGAGGAGGCACTGATAGAGAAGATCAGAAGTGTGGAGAGAGTGGTTGACAGATCTGGATGTAAGGAGAGCTGGATGATCATCAACGAGATCACAGGGAGGAAGAGAAGGTGTTCGAGTCAGATCCAGGGAACGGGACTCGAGGATAGGAAGAGGAAATGGCAAGACCATTTTAGGACCCTACTAGGAGAGCCACCCTCCACAGCCCAGAGCACTGGGGAGATCAGGCGGCTGTTTGAGGAACTGGATGTTGAGACAGAGCCCTTCACCAGAGAGGAGCTTCAGAGAGTCAAGAAGAGGATCAAGGAGGGCAAGGCTCATGGAGAAGATGGAGTGGCATCAGAGGTGATGAAGAGGTGTGATTTTGATGATATCATCCTGGGGTTCTGTAACGGGGCACTGGAGAAAGGAGTTGCCCCGAATCAGTGGAGGATCAGTAACATCGTCCCAGTGCCAAAGAAGGGAGATCTCTCTAACACCAACAACTACCGGGGGATCTCACTGACGTCACTTGTGGCAAAGACCCTCAACAGGATGATTCTTAACAGGATCCAACCTGAGATGGAGAAGAAGCTCAGGGACATCCAGAACCGCTTCAGAGAGGGTAGATCAACCACCAGTCACATCCTGATGCTGAGGAGGATATTAGAGGGAGCTAGAGCAAAGTGCCTTCCTGCGGTCATGGTTTTCATTGACTTTAGGAAGGCCTTTGATTCTGTGGACCGTTACTGCCTAATGAAGATCTTACAGGCTTATGGAATCTCCAAGAAGATAGTTACTGTTATATGTTATATGCTTTATTGAAAACCTTCTCCTCGCTAACTACCCCATACCCCTCCCACCCTCCCCCACTCTCCACCATTATTATTTGGACCAATAAGTCAGCGGCCTATGCTATCACTTTCCTGGTTGCTTTTCGATATGATGGATGGACTAAGGAATTCTGGAGAGTCTGGAAAATCTGGACACTCAGTGACAATGCCAAAGATAACGATAAATTCACCTCATGCTGCCGGACGAAAGGGCAAGGATTCCTCCTCTTTGTTTCGGCCGCGGATGGCCAACATAACCCCAACCCGCTCCCCCTCACCCCTCCCCGTTCCCCACCCACCAAACGCAATCCAAAACTTCAGAGTTGGTACCATGAATGTAGGCACCTTAAAAGGTCGTAGGAAATGACAATGGGATAGGTGGGGTAGGAATCATGTTAGCAGAAAAATGGGTGGATAAGATAATAGACGTAAATAGAGTGAACGACAGAATAATTAAAATAAGACTTGTTCTAAATAGAACTACTGTGACAGTAATATCTGCGTATGCACCCCAATCCGGACTGCCTGGCGCTATAAAAGACAGATTCTATGAGACACTGATGCTCACTACTTCCCAAATAACCGACAGTGACTATATAATTATTACTGGCGACCTAAATGGTCACGTTGGACAACATTGTGACGGCTATGACGGAATCCATGGAGGCTATGGGTTTGGTACTAGAAATGAGGAAAGCTCCAGAATCCTGGAATTCTGTGACGCAAATAACCTAACTATCTGTAACACTAACTTCAAAAAACGAGACAATCACTTGATCACCTACAGATCAGGGGAACATACCAGCCAGGTAGATTATATCCTTACCAGAAGACGTGACAGAGTGTCTGTTGTAAACACTAAATCCCTCTCCCATGAAGAATACACCTCTCAACATAGACTCATAATTAACGACCTCATAGTCAGGACGAGACGTACTCGACAACAGAAGAGGACTATCCTCAGAGAAAAATATGGAAGCTAAAGGACCCCACAGCCAGTAATAAATTTAAAAGCATATTACTTGATGCTTTCGACAGTAAGGAAGAGCAATTAGAGTCGTACGATATAGAGGAACAGTAAGAATTCCTGAAAGCAAACCTGCTGATGGCGGCAGATGAAGTCTGTGGCTGGAGCAGGCCTATAGGCAGGAGGAGAGTAAGGTGGTGGTGGAACAGTAAGGTGGAGGAGTCAATTAAGGCCAAAAAGCAGGCTTGCAAAGTATGGCGGGATGGGGGAAGTAGAGAAGACTATCAAGTGGCCAGGAGGGAAGCTAGGAGACAAGTGTACTTCCAAGAAGGGAAGCAGAGGAAAGAAAGTTCAAGCATGTTCTACAATGCGAGGACCAAAAACGTGAGGTGTTCAGGATTGCTAGGCAATGTGTCAAGGAAAACCGTGATATTGTCGGGGAGAAGTGTGTCCTTAATGATGATGGTGTACTTGCCATCACTGACGCTGATAAGAAGGTAGCTTGGAAGTGTCACTACGAAAGGCTACTAAATGAGGAGAATAAATGGGAGAAAGACAGTCTCCCCCACATCGATCCAATAGAGGGACCAGCAGTGTTAGTCGAAGGTAGTATAATAAGTAAGGCAATCAAAGATATGAAGACGGGTAAGGCGGCTGGGCCTTCGGAAATAGTTGCTGAAATGCTGAAAGCCTCTGGAATGGTGGGACACACCATGGTCACCCGGATAGTAAACCAAGTCATACAGAATGGAATTGTTCCAAAGGACTGGCGTAGCATCATCATCATTAACTGCTACAAGGGTAAAGGAGATGCCCTAGATAGGGGTAACTATAGAGGCATTAAATTAATCGACCAGGTCATGAAGGTCACAGAAAAAGTTATAGCGCAACTAATCAGAGAGTGAATTGATCTAGATGAAAGGCAGTTCGGGTTTGTGTCAGGTAAAAGTACCACAGACGCTCTTTTCATTGTACGACAACTACAGGAGAAGTACCTAGCTAAAAGTAAACCCCTATACTTAGCTTTTGTCGACTTGGGGAAAGCCTTTGACAGAGTCCCCCGTTCCATTATCTGGTGGGCTCTTAGAAAACTAGGTGTTGATGAATGGCTTGTGAGAGCTATACAAGCCATGTATAAAGAAACAGTCAGCAAGGTTAGAATTAACAACGAATATAGTGAAGAGTTTAGCATAAAAGTTGGTGTTCATCAGGGCTCCGTTCTTAGCCCCCTACTATTTATTATTGCCCTTCAGGCTATAACAGAGGAGTTCAAGACCCGCTGCCCATGGGAACTCCTATATGCAGATGATCTAACGCTCATAGCTGAATCAATGGCTGAACTAGAGAAAAAATTCCAAACATGGAAGCATGGCCTAGAATCAAAAGGCCTTAAAATTAACCTGTCTAAGACTAAAGTTCTAGTTTGTAGGAAGGAAAATAGGGCACCGGTCCCATCCGGGAAATGGCCATGCTCAGTGTGTAGGAAAGGAGTAGGCAGAAACTCCATTTTATGTCCCAAAGGCAAAGTATGGGTACATAAAAGATGTAGTGGGATCACAGGTAAGCTAACTAAGAATATAGATTTTATATGTGGCCGGTGCTCTGGTGCAATAAGTAGCAGCAAGTGCCCACAAAATACTAGCTCATTCCATTGCACAGATGGTTCTATAGAAATAGTGGACACCTTCCGTTACTTGGGTGACAAAATCAGCAGTGGTGGAGGGTGCTCTGAAAGTACAGTAGCTAGAGTCAGAACGGGATGGAAAAAGTTCAGAGAGCTTATACCACTATTAGCCGCTAAAGGGTTCTCTCTAAAAATGAAAGGTAGGCTGTATGATGCCTGCATACGAACAGCAATGTAACATGGCAGTGAGACCTGGGCATTGTGTGCAGAGGATATACGCAGACTGGAGAGAAATGAAGCTTGCATGCTCCACTGGATGTGTAATAGTAATATACGTGAACGGCAAAGCATAAACGAACTAAGGGAAAAATTAGAAATAAGAGGGATCAGATGTTGTTTACTCGAGAGAAGACTACGTTGGTACGGTCATGTGATGCGCATGAAAGATGACAGCTGTATAAAAAAAGTGCAGAGCAATAAAAATAGACGGTAGCCACAGAGTAGGCAGACCCAGAAAAACCTGGGACAACCTGATAAATTCCGACCTCACACACTTACACCTCTCCAAGACAATGTCACTGGACCAAGATCTTTGGCACTACACAGTAATACAGAAGACCCGCCTTACCTAAGTACAAAGTGAAACCTACTACAGTCAGTAGGCACCTCTAACAAAAATAGACCCCCGTCCCACTAACCCCATCCCATCCACACCACCCCTTTCAATGTAAAGTTATGTTGGTACCTCAACATCCAGTCCGAAACAAATGAGGTCGTGTAGGTGTCACAACAAAAAAAACACAGTCCACGCTGTAATGTGGCCGTGTAGGTAACACGGTAAAAACCTCTCAGTCCACACTGTAAACGTGGTTGATGTTAGGAAGGGCATCCAGCCATAGAAAACCCGCCAGACAGTCCTATGCGAGCAAGACAACCACTCTTGCCTCAAGTGGGAAAACTCCCGTCCAAACCCATGCAAGCGTGGAAGATGGACGTTAAACGATGATGATGATGATATATGTATATATATATATATGTATGTATATATATATATATATGTATATATATATGTATATATATATATGTATATATATATACATATATATATACACACATATATATATACACACATATATATATATATACATATATATATATATATATATACATATATATATATACATATATATATATATATATATATATATATAATAATAATATATAAGATCAAAAGATGGTTAAAAGAGTTCCATGTATTTTATTATGCGCATTGTGAATAGTGCAGTTTTAAATCAACATATGTTGATTTAAAACTGCACTATTCACAAGTGTGTTTTAACCTTCATATCATGTCTCCCTATTTTATCTGACGAAAACGCAAATGTTATTGCATGATGATATTTGTTTTTGAAATGCGCATAATAAAATACATGGAACTCTTTTAACCATCTTTTGATCTTATATATTATTATTTATACTCCAGTCCTACAAACTGTAGAGTGCTACTTATCCGATATCTGCATTGCTTTATTGTACTACAATAAAACTCACCTCCTACATTATATATATATATATATACATATATATGTATATATACATATATATATACATATGTATATTATATATATATATATATTTGAAAAAAAGGAAAAGAATGACTTCACTTGTAGTGTCAAAAAATTTAATGTTATAATATAATATTATAATATTATGAGCTGGTAGATCCAGTAAGTTCTTTAACTTCGGTGGGAAGAATTTTAGAGATTCCTGGTTAACTTGGGTTGGAGAACTTTCTCGCATTCGTCTGTCTGTGGCGATTCCATTCCATCATAAACAATCTTCATGAAGAAATAAAATTTACCATGGAATGTAATAAAAAGGAACTACCGTTTCTGGATATCCTAATCATTAAAGAAGGGGAAAATATCAAAACGGACTTATTTTACAAACCAACAGACACACACCAATACTTGAATTTCCGTTCAGCACACCCATCACATACCAAAAGAACATTCCTTTTAACATGGCAAGACGCATCTGCACCATAGTGACACACCCCACACTACAGGAAAAAAGATTATATGAATTAAAAAAGTTCCTTAAGAGACAAGAATAACTGGTGAACCTCATCAACACAGTCATCTCCAAGCCCAGAGCATCCCAGTGACAACACTGAGAAAAACAAAGCAACAAAATAGAATGGAAAAAACAGTTATTCCTTTTGTGATCACTCACAATCCAAGGGATTTCAACATTGTAAAAGCTGCCAAACAATATCTCCCGATTCTCCAGCAGTCCCCCAAAATGAATGCACTCATAAAAGACGCACAAATTATATATAGTAGACGCCAAGCACCCAACCTAATGAAACTGCTAACCGAGGCAAAATTTACGTCGAATAATGAAGCAATGCAAGTTAAGAAATGCGGGGACCCTCGATGCGGAACTTGCGAACTCATTGAAGATGGTGGACAAATCTCCTTTAAAAACAACCAGTCTTTCACAGTTAATGCAAACATGAATTGCAAAACCAAAAACTTGATTTACTGTGCAACCTGCCCACAATGTAAAGAATACTACATTGGTGAAACCGGAACAGGTCTACATGATAGAGTTCGAGTACATAAACAACAAATTAGAGACCCCTCTGTCAGAAACACTACATGCAGTGAATGCTTCGCAACATGCGGAAAGGGAAATTTCACAATTTTTCCTTCTTTAATATATGGTCGGACAACAAATATTTCCAAACATATAAAGAAGAATTCTTTATTAGAAAAGACAAACCACACAAAAAAGTGATATTCCATCTTCAAATAACGGGATTCTCCCCCTCTCTTTTCTTTAAAAAATCTCATATTGAAAAAGAAATATAGTTGATGACGCCCGTACTTTCAAACATTCGATCGCTGAAGAGAAGAAAAACCCTCAGAGGTACACTAACATTTCATTAATTTCCCCTTCCCCACCCCGATGTATATATGAACTTAAACACTTGAGTGGATGTGTGTAGATATATGTATGTATAGATGTGTTTTTATATATATGTGTCTATAGGTATACAGATATATGTGTACATGTTTATGTGTATGTGTGCATATGTGTGTGTGTATATTTATATATGTGTGTATGTATGCACGTGTGTATGTGTGAGATAGATATGTGTATATATATATATGTATGTGTGTGTATATATGTATGTGTGGATATGTGTATAATATATTTATATGCATATATATATGTAGTATATATATATGTATATGTAAAAAAATATGTGTAGGAGGTATAAAATGTGTTTATATGGAATATATAAGTGGATGTATGTGTATACAAAATGTGTATATATATATGTGTATATGTAGGTATATGTATGTGCGTGTGTGTATGTATATATATGTGTGTGTATATGTATGTGTGTATGTATGTATAAAATATGTATGTGTGTATATGGGATATATATATATATATGTATGTATATATGTGTGTATATATGTGGGAGATATAATATGTATGTAGGATATGTATAGTGTATATATAGGATGTATATGATATATGTGTGGGATATATGTGTGGTATATGTATAGGATATATATGGTGTGTATATAACATGTATGTATGGTATATGTGTAAAAAATATATATATATGGGGTGTGTATATGATATATATATATATATGTAGAAAAAATATATGTGTGTGTATATGTGGTGTATATATATGTATATATATATGTGTGTTTGAAATATATATATATGTATGTATAGGATATATATATATATATATATATATATGTGTGTGTATGTATGTGTGTGTGTATGTATATATGTATATGTATGTATGTATGTAGAAAATATATATTTGTATGTATGTGAGATATATATATATATAAATATATATATATATATGTATATATGTGTATGTACAAGATATGTATAATATATATGTATGTTTAGTGTGTATGTGTATATGTGTAAAAATATAGCAACCAATCCTGACAGTAAGGTGTTCTGGAAATATGTTCATTCAAAGCAGAGACCTCACTCTCCAGTTGGTCCTCTTCGCAATCCCCACACAAGCCAGATCATTGACGATCCCAAAGAATGTGCAGAACTCATTGCTGAGTGCTATGCAAGCATTTTTACTGTTGAAAACCAGAATGTACCATCTCCACCATCTCTAACATCAAATTCCATAACAACTATGGAATTTACACCTGCAATGCTGCAACGTCTCCTTAAGAATAAGCGCAACTATGCCTCCCCTGGTCTTGATGGTGTTACATGCCTGCTTCTCGAACGTGGCGGGTACTCCCTTTTGCACCAGCTTTCTTTCTTCTTTCAATACTGTCTCAACAATGGTGCTATTCCGGAGCAGTGGAAAACTGCCAGTGTCATTCCCCTGTTCAAAAAGGGCGACCGCACATCACCGGTCAACTATCGTCCAGTCAGTCTTACTAGCTGTATTGCCAAACTGATGGAATTCTGTGTCAGAGAAACACTTTGGAACTTCTGGAGCTATCACAGCCTCATCCGGCCCTCGCAGTTTGGATTTATCCCTAACTCTAGCTGCTGTGATCAGCTTATCGAGTTCCTTGAAGACATTACCCGGATCACTGATGGCGGCTCATGGGTGGATGTTGTTTACCTTGACTTCGCTAAGGCTTTTAATTCTGTGCCACACAAAAGACTTATGGCAAAACTCTCTGCAATGGGTGTGAGGGATGATCTTTTCGACTGGTTGAAATCCTTCATTCTCAGCTAAAAAAAGGTAGTCACGGTTCTAGGACAGCATTCTTCACCATATTAGATGTCATCTGGTGTACTACAGGGATCTGTTGTTGGTCCCCTTTTGTTTGTAGCATATATTAATGACATAAATGCCAACTTAAAGAATGCCACGGTACTGAAATATGCAGATGACATAAAGCTGTACCTTGAAATCAAAAGGACAGATCCTGAAATCTATAACTCTTTCCTACAATCAGACCTGGACACAATGCAGCAATGGATTACAGACTGGCAACTGAAGCTGGCTGTGGACAAGTGTACTACTGTGCATTTTGAGAGGAAAAATCCAGCGTCCACATACTCCCTCCACAACACTGATATCAAGAAGTCCTCTTGTGAACATGACCTGGGCATTACTGTCAGCAGCGACTTGCATTGGACAAAGCATGTCTCTAAGATTGTCAAGAAGGCCAAGGGTGTCTTGGCATCACTCAGCAAGACCTTTGTTAGCCACTCTCCAGCCATCTATTTAAAGCTGTATACAGCTATGGTACGACCACACTTGGAATTCGCATCATCAGTCTGGAACCCCTATCTTGCTCAGAACATTGACCTCCTGGAAACTGTTCAGAGACGTGCAACCAAACGCATACCCTGTATGTAAATATATATATATATATATGTGCATATATGTAGTATATATATATATGGTATGTGTATATATGTGTATAAAATATATATAAAATGTGTGTGTGTATATGGGTGTATATGTATGTGTGTGTGTATATATATGTAGGTATGTGTACGTATATATGTGTGTGTGTGTGTATATATATATGTATATACAAGGTGTGTCAGAAAAGTTCCAGGACTGATGTCACAAAAGATTTATTTCAAACCCAAACTTCACACTAAGAGTTTTCTCCTTCAAAGTAATCCCCCTGGAGTATGTAACTGTAATCTTAGCTCTCTGCAGTGATCAAACTTTTTTCTTCATAATTTTATATACATGTCCTCTGTTTCAGGTCGTCAAGCAATGCGCACAGAGCAACGAACAAACTTGAAGTTCCTGGTACACTTGGGGAAAACTCCATCAGAAGCACTGGGATTGCTGCAGCAAGTGTATGGAGATGAGACGATGTCACGCTCACGTGTTTTTGAGTGGTGCAAGATGACCACAGGAGCGGAAGGCCCTCAACAACCAGGACTGAGGTCAACGTTTAGCGCGTCAAGCAGATGGTGCGTAGCGATCGTCGGCTGACTGTTCGACTGATGGCAAATGAGCTGAGCATGAATCGAGACAGCGTCTGAAAGATTCTCACTAAAGATTTGAACATGCGGAAAATCTGCGCGAAGATTGTGCCAAAACTGCTGAACGATGACCAGAAGGGTCGACGCATGCAAGTGTGCCAGGACATCCTTGAGCGTCTTGAAACCGAACCAGACTTGCTAGGGACAGTCATCACCGGTGATGAGTCATGGATCCTTCCAAGAGTGCATGCAAGCGTGGCAGAAAAGGATGGAAAAGTGCATTAGACTCCAGGGGGATTACTTTGAAGGATAAAATTCTTAGTATGAAGTTTGGGTTTGAAATAATTCTTTTGTGACATCAGTCCTGGAACTTTTCTGACACACCTCGTATATATGTGTGTACATATGTATGTATGTACATACATATGTACATATGTATGTATGTATGTATGTGTGTGTGTGGTGTGTGTGTGTGTATATATATATATGGGTGTGTATGTGTATGTATGTGTGTGTCATCATCATCATTTCATCGTTTCATTTTACGTCCGCTTTTCCTTGCTTGCAAGGGTGGGACGGGAACAGATTCTGGCTTGATTTCTACAGCTGGATGCCCTTCCTAACACCAACCTCATTTACAGTGAGTGGTGGGTGCTTTTTTGCCATGGCACCTCCACGACCACTTAGCAGTGGAATGATAGGGACCCCAGTACCTATCATCCCATTTCTACAGCTGAGGAAACTGGAGCAATGTGAAATAAAGTGT
This sequence comes from Eledone cirrhosa, assembly GCA_964016885.1. Taxonomy (NCBI): domain Eukaryota; kingdom Metazoa; phylum Mollusca; class Cephalopoda; order Octopoda; family Eledonidae; genus Eledone; species Eledone cirrhosa. Next base: position 400,225,359 of record OZ024741.1, on the reverse strand, counting down.
CTTGCTCAAGGAAACAACACATCACCTGGTCTGAGAATTGAACTCATAACCTTTCGATTGCAAGGCCAATGCTCTAACCACTAAGTATTGTGCCTCCATATATATATATATATATATATATATATATATATATATATATATATATATATATATATATATATATATGTATATATATATATGTATATTATATATATATATATATATATGTATATATATATATGTATATATATATATATATATATATGTATATATATATATATATATATGTATATATATATATATATATATATATATATGTATATATATATATATATATATATATATATATATATATATGTATATATATATATATATATATATATGTATATATATATATATATATATATATGTGTATATATATATATATATATATATATATATATATGTATATATATATATATATATATATATATATATATATATATATATATATATATGTATATATATATATATATATATATATATATATATATATATATATATATATATATATACATATATATATATATATATATATATATATATATATATATATATATATATATATATATATACATATATATATATATATATATATATATATATATATATATATATATATATATATATATATATATATTTCCTCCCGTTTGGCTAACAGTGGGCCTCTTCTTGCTTACATCTCACTCACGTCGGGCGTCTGTTCCTTTCGCTCATGAAATCCACCCAGCTTATGCTGACCAGGACTACCATGTTGCTTGTTTATTTCCTTTCTTTGGTTTATTTTTATCCTTCTATGTTGTTCACTTGTCCCCCTCGCTTTACGCGATTACTGGTCCCAATATCTTATTTTAGTTATTGCTCGCACCAACCTGAGGTATCTGATTTTAAATGCGATGAAATACCAATGATGGTTGGAAAATCACTGACGAAGGACTATTTTTATCATATATAACCCATGTGCAAACCACGCAGTATTCTTCTTTCTTCTCATGTTTTATATATATATATATATATATATATATATATATAGATAATTTAATATATCAACTAACATAAGCGCACAGATGCACGCCCATGCCAGCAAATACACAGGTTATGTCATAGTAGCTAGGTGGTTCAATGCAGGAGGATGCAGAACAATAATATAAAAGACGTAAAATAAGAAAATATTTTTTTAAAAAATTTTTAAAAATTTTTTTTACTTACTTACTTAAATTTTCACTCCAACTAATTAGTTTCTGCAATGGGATAAAGACAGTTACGTAATCCAACTGTCGAGAATTCATTGCGTCATCAGGGAGTCTATTCTCAGCTAAGTCTCCAGGCAATGCGCGGACACTGGCGGCTCATATAAAAATAATAATAATTCGGTAGATAGAACAGCTGGCGAGGACTGGATTCTATGTACTGAAATTCTCACTGCTTCTAGTCAAATGGCCGATTCTAAAGAATCAATCACGTGACACAGAGGCTAGTTAGAAGGAATGGGATGGTAAGCTGGCATGGGCGTGCATCTGTGCGCTTATGTTAGTTGATATATTAAATTATCTATATTTATCTCCAAATCACTGATTTGTCGAGCAAACCTGCCAAAACCACTTCTAAAAAAAATTTTTTTGGGGTGTTAGTAGGCGTCAGTCATCTTACCATCCCATTCCTTCTAACTAGCCTCTGTGTCACGTGATTGATTCTTTAGAATCGGCCATTTGACTAGAAGCAGTGAGAATTTCAGTACATAGAATCCAGTCCTCGCCAGCTGTTCTATCTACCGAATTATTATTATTTTTATATGAGCCGCCAGTCTCCGCGCATTGCCTGGAGACTTAGCTGAGAATAGACTCCCTGATGACGCAATGAATTCTCGACAGTTGGATTACGTAACTGTCTTTATCCCATTGCAGAAACTAATTAGTTGGAGTGAAAATTTAAGTAAGTAAGTAAAAAAATTTTTTAAAAATTTTTTTTAAAAATATTTTCTTATTTTACGTCTTTTATATTATTGTTCTGCATCCTCCTGCATTGAACCACCTAGGTACTATGACATAACCTGTGTATTTGCTGGCATGGGCGTGCATCTGTGCGCTTATGTTAGTTGATTTATTAAATTATCTATATTTATCTCCAAATCACTGATTTGTCGAGCAAACCTGCCAAAACCACTTCTAAAAAAATTTTTTTTGGGGTGTTAGTAGGCGTCAGTCATCTTACCATCCCATTCCTTCTAACTAGCCTCTGTGTCACGTGATTGATTCTTTAGAATCAGCCATTTGACTAGAAGCAGTGAGAATTTCAGTACATAGAATCCAGTCCTCGCCAGCTGTTCTATCTACCGAATTATTATTATTTTTATATGAGCCGCCAGTGTCCGCGCATTGCCTGGAGACTTAGCTGAGAATAGACTCCCTGATGACGCAATGAATTCTCGACAGTTGGATTACGTAACTGTCTTTATCCCATTGCAGAAACTAATTAGTTGGAGTGAAAATTTAAGTAAGTAAGTAAAAAAAAATTTTTTAAATTTTTTTTTTTAATATTTTCTTATTTTACGTCTTTTATATATATATATATATGTATATATATATATGTATTGATATGTGTTTGTATGTAGTAAATATAGACTGTAGATACATTTACATATAGGGAAGTGAATATATGAGCCAGCATGTCCCCCCACACTTCCTCTCCCAGACCAATATCAACATCACATCTTTGACAAATATTCTCAAACTATCCATCTTTTCTCTTTTTCCTGTCATCCCATTCTTATCAAAAGACATGTATCTTACACCTCATTAAAACCCAGACAAGCACCTAAATTCATCTTTGATATAGAAATCTGTAGAAGATATTCTTTATGGATTTGGAAGAGTTGATTCGGCTATGCCATTATATACTCATCAAAGGTCAGCTAATGAAATAAAACCAGCAGGAGAGTAGGTTTACAACTACCTTCTCAAACACCCTTATCTTACAACCTCACCATTGTCTGTGTGTGTGTGTGTGTGTGTGTTCTTTAATTCCTCCAGACCTTCATCATCATCAGCACTCATTAACACCACATGCCACAGCCCAGACACATCCAAATCTCTCTTATATATAGTCACACATTTCAACACAACCTGATCTCAGTTTGACAATCGCCACAGACAGACGAATGCGAGAAAGTTCTCCAACCCAAGTTAACCAGGAATCTCTAAAATTCTTCCCACCGAAGTTAAAGAACTTACTGGATCTACCAGCTCATAATATTATAATATTATATTATAACATTAAATCATAAATTTTTTGACACTACAAGTGAAGTCATTCTTTTCCTTTTTTTCAAATATACCTAACTGTACCAAGGATCTCATGCATTTTCAATATACACACACACACACACATACATATATATATATTTATATATTTATATATATATAATATACATATACACATACATATATAATTGTTTCTACTATTGGCACAAGGCCAGCAATTATCCCAGTGCATTACTGGTACTTTATTTTATCGACCCGGGAAGGATGAAAGGCAAAGTTAACCTTGGCGGGTTTTGAACTCAGACCATAAAGGGCCGCAACTCTGCAAAGCATGGCATCCGACCCTCTACCGATACTGACAATCCACCGCCCTATACATATATATATATATAATAAAAGGGTTTGTATACCACAACAAATAGATGACGAGACAGAGGCACATAGCTAGAAATAAGATTAGACAAATAGTAGACCGATATACCGGTTTTTGGTGGGTAAATTCAAAGTGTTAACAGAGGAAATATTAATAATTTCCACTAAACATTCCGAATAAGATCTCAACCAGATGTTATTAAATGAAAACAAATAATTAACCAATATATATATATATATATATATATATATATATATATATAATATAAGTGGAAGAAGACCTGTGCCCTCAACCACACACCACAACAAAATATATCTATATCTGTGGACATAGGTATGCTACATTGCAGTAGTGATAATGTAGGATGTCCAAAATTTCAATTGGTCAGTTACACAGATCACACTTCTGTGATCTGATGGTTGACCTAAATACATAGCATAGGGACTGTGATGTGACCCTGTCACTGGAAACTGAATACATTGTTCCCAGCAGTCAAAGCCCTCAGTGATTGGATTGATGATTTAGTTTCTACAGATTTCAGAAAAAACTAAAGAAGTATTTCATATGTAAACAGCGATTTGTGTTGGACGAAGCACGTCTCTAAAATTTTCAAGAAGGCCGAGGGTCTCTTAACATCACTCAGCAAGACCTTTGTCAGCAGCTCTCCAGCTATCTATTTAAAGCTGTATATAGCTATGGTACAGCCATAGAATTTGCATCACCAGTCTGGAACCACTATCTTGCTCAGAACATTGACCTCCTGGAATCTTTTCAGGGATGTGCAACCAAGCGAATACCCTCAATCAAGCATCTACCATACTCTGAATGCCTTGCTTCCCTGGGCATGGATACATTGAAGCTCCAATGTCTGGCAACTGACTTGGTAAACACCTCCAAAATTATTAACCATCTTTCCAACAACAACCCGGAGCACCCTTTTGAATTCCGTGTGTCTAACACCCGTGCGCATGCCTACAAAGTCAGAAAACAGCACAGCTCCGATGACTTTCAGAAACCCCTTCAGGGCCAAACTTTCACCTGCCGAGGTCCTAAGTTATATGAAATTTGAAGCCCTTTCTAAAAAAATTTGCTAAAATATTTTTAATAATTATACATGATTATTATTTTTTATATTAATGTTAATGATAAAGAATAAATAATATATATATGTATATATATATATATATATATATATATATGTATATATATATATATATATATATACATATATATATATATATATATATATATATATATATATATATATATATATACATATAGCCCACACTGTAAAGTGGTCATATAGGTGTCACAACAAAAATTACCCAGCACACACTGTAAAGTGGTCATGTAGGTGTCACAACAAAAATTACCCAGTCCATGCTGTAAAGTGGTCATGTAGGTGTCACAACAAAAATTACCCAGTCCATGCTGTAAAGTGGTCATGTAGGTGTCACAACAAAAATTACTCAGCACACACTGTAAATGTGATTGCTGTTAGGAAGGGCATCCAGCTGTAGAAACCAAGCCAGAACCTGTTCTGTATGAGCAAGACATGGTCACCAGACCCAACTTGCCTCAAGCGAGATAACCCATCTGTGGAAAATGAGTGTTAAACGATGGGGATCATCATCATGATTATGATATGCATATACATAATATGAGATTCCCGAGTTGTATCTGGTGGGTAACCACAGTTATAAAAGGTACTCAATACAATCTTTATTATATATAGAAATACAACAAATAAACATGTGCAAATCAGTAAATTTAGCCATTCATCAGGTAAAACTTACTCCTTGCAGGTAAATTAGTCCGAGGTTAGGGACCTCATTTTTACATATTTGATGATATAAATATCGATTGATTAAACAATGTAATGTATTGATTAAACAGTGTAACTGATAATTCTCTGATGCTAACAAGAAATATTTTCTACTTTATATTTTAAATTCAACTTCTTAAAAACAGAATAAAATTATTAGAAACAGTGGAAGCCATAAGCAATAAAATGTATTGTCATTATTTTCATGTACACACTCACACACACACACGTATGTGCATACACATACACATATACTCACATTAACATACCCATACATGCATACACACACACATATACTCATACATATACATGAATACACACACATATACTCATACATACATGTATACATAGTGCTGACACACACATAGGCATATGAGGCATATGTGCATGCATACACGCACATATACTCATACATATACATGCATACCCACACACATATGTGTATATGCATACATACACACATATATACTCACATACACACAGACACTGACATTCATATACATATATGGATACACACACACAGATATGCATACTTCCTGGGACACACACACACACACACATACATACACATACACACAACACACATATACACACAGACATGCATACTTACGGACACACACACACACACACACATATATATATATATATATATATATATATATATATATATATATATATATATAATATATATATATATATATATATATATATATATATATATATATATATATATATATATATATATATATATGTCATTACCATAACAGAAGTCTGATGAGCTATTGATTCCAAAGTTGGGCCTGATCAATACAGATCGAACCTTGAGCTGATCGATTGTGAAATGCGTGTCACATCTCAATAAATATAATGAAGATTTAACACCTCATCCTTTTTATTATTATTATATTATCAAGGGCGGTGGATTGGCAGTATCGGTAGAGGGTCGGACGCCATGCTTTGCAGCAAAGAGTTACGGCCCTTTATGGTCTGAGTTCAAATCCCGCCGAGGTTAACTGCCTTTCATCCTTACAGGATTGATAAAATAAAGTACCAGTAATACACTGGGATAATTGCTGGCCTTGTGCCAAAAGTAGAAACAATTATTATATCATCATCATCATCATCGTTTAACGTCCATCTTCCACGCTAGCATGGGTTAGACGGGAGTTGTCTCACTTGAGGCAAGGTTGGTCTAGTGACCATGTCTCGCTCATATAGGACTATCTGGCAGGTTTTCTACGGCTGGTTGCCCTTCCTAACACCAACCATATTTACAGTGTGGACTGGGAGGTTTTTACCGTGTTACCTACACGGCCACATTACAACATGGACTGTGTGTTATTTTGTCGTGACACCTACACGGCCACATTACAACATGGACTGTGTGTTATTTTGTTGTGACACCTACACGGCCACATTACAACATGGACTGTGTGTTATTTTGTCGTGACACCTACACGGCCACATTACAACATGGACTGTGTGTTATTTTGTTGTGACACCTACACGGCCACATTTCAACATGGACTGTGTGTTATTTTGTTGTGACACCTACACGACCACATTACAACATGGACTGTGTGTTATTTTGTTGTGACACCTACACGGCCACATTATAGCGTGGACTGTGTGTTATTTTGTTGTGACACCTACACGATCTCGATCTCATTATCTCATTTATTTGGACTGGATGTTGTGGTAGCAACTTTACAGAGAAAGGGTGGTGTTGGTGGGAGTGGGAGGAAAGGGTAGGGGTAGTGGATTGGGGTGTATATTTGGTTAAGAGGTGCCTACTGACTGTAGGTTTCGCTTTGTACTTAGGCAAGGCGGGTTTTTTTTATTACTGCGTGGCGCCAAAGATCTCGGTCCAGTGACATTGTCTTAGAGAGGTGCAAGTGTGTAAGGTCGGAATTTATCAAATCGTTCCAGGTTATATATATATATATATATACATACACATACACATACAACACATACAACATATACACACACACATCCATACATACATATATACATATATACATACATGGTGGCTGCCAACTCGTTTTCGAGTACGGCCACTACTTTATATCCATGTAGGAGAACCCCTACCGATGTGCTGAACGAGTGTGACTTTTTAGCCCAGCCAGCGACTTGAAAACTCTGGTACAAACACTACACTTGTGACAATTATTGACACATAGTGCTGGGCCCATGGTACCATGTGATGACAAGTGTAGAGAGATCAGAGATCTACAGATATAAAGCAATGCCTGTGCCATGAAGCTTTTATAGTGAGCAAAGGCACTGCACAAAGCCAGTCCCACTCTCTTAACCAAGACGATATTTACCAAAAAGAAGAACAAGTCAACATCATTGGATACCATCAGGAGAAGGAAAACATCATTGGATACCATCAGGAGAAGTAAAACTCTGATATACATACATACATGCATATATACATACATACATACATAGTACCTCATGGGTGGATTATAAAGGCTTTACAGTTAGCTAAAGTCCCACAACCATTGGTAGCTGCTGTTGAACACCTGACCAAGAACTGGTACACCAATTTGATCCTTAGAGGTGAGAAGGAGCAAGTTAAGACTGATAAGATACATTACCAGAAGGGCATCTTTCAGGGTGATAGCTTGTCAGTGCTACTCTTCGTTCTCTTACTGAATCCACTATCTTACCTACTCAGGAAATAAGGTGGACAAAGAAGTGGGTCCAGAAGTATCTCCCATCTTTTCTTTGTTGATGACCTGAAGTTGTATGGGCCAAATATCAATGACATCAAGAAACAATTGGACCTCATTACACAATTTTCAACCGACATCAAAATGAAATTTGGTGAGTCCAAGTGTGCATATTTGGCAGTAAAACGTGGAAGAGCTGTGCTCTCCTCTAAAAATCTAGAGATGAACGGCCTGACAATACAACCTCTACAGTCAGGTGACAACTACAGATATCTTGGACAGGATGGGAATGTCAGATATGATGGACCCATAAATAAGGAGAGAACCAGAACTGAATACCTCAGAAGAGTGAAGAAAATATGGTCATCAGAACTGTCAGCGTACAACAAATACATTGCCCACAATACTTATGCTGTGCTAATTCTAACGCCAACATTTGGCCTGCTGAACTGATCATTGCAAGAACTAAGTGAGATGGATGTTAGAACTCGAAAACTTCTCAGTGTTACTGGGAACTTTAACATCAATGGTGATGGGGATAGGCTATACTTCTCACACAAGGAAGGTGGCCGGGGTCTAAAATCAATGTTAACAACATATGAGACCCGGATAGTAACACTGAAGCAACACCTTCAACAGAGGAAAAAGGTTGGCAACCATCTTGCCCAGGTTTATGAACATGAAAAAAAAAATATCATTAGAATAGCGACTGATCTGGAGGAGAGGTATGGAATAAAGCCTGATATAAATCTCTCACCCAGAGAAATCGGAAGATCTTATTCAATGTTCAAACGAGATTAAAAAATTGACCAATTTACAGAAAAAGTTGTGCATGGATACTTGAGGCGTAAAACACAGACCATAGAGGGGATAAACCACTCAAAAAGCCTGGCATGGAGTTCCGACAAGTTTATGACATCACACCTTGAGGGATATCTCTATGCAATACAGGAACAAGAACTCCCTACCAAATATCTGCTGCACAAAAGAGGAGGGCCAGCAGCTGACAATAAATGTAGGCTATGTAAAACAAAGATCGAGGATGTAAGCCACATTGTTTCCAGCTGCGAAAGAATGTCATCTCGCTACTACCTCCCCATGAAACACGATGGGATAGCTAGCACCATCTGGAACGCACACTTCGGAAAACAAAATTAACAACAAATGAGAAAGAATATATTGAGACAGATGGCACTAAGGAATACTGGTGGAACCTGAAAATAAAAACTGCCACCAAATTAAAGCACAACCGGCCTGATATTGTTGTTTGGGACCACACATTGAAAACGTGTTCTGTTGTGGAGATCAGCTGCCCACTTGATGTAAACGTTGTCAGAAAAATACAGGAGAAGGAGGACATCTACGGACCATTGATGAGGAGTTTACAAATCCAGTATCCAAGATACACCTTTAGCTTCATACACATCATTATTGGAGCTACGGGTTATATACCAACCCGCTTGGACCAAAGTATGACTGAACTTGGATTTGCGGACAAAAAGCGCAGCTCCCTAATTCATAGTCTACAAATGGCTGCGATAGCTGGCTCCTTCAAAATTTGCAAAACATTCTTGCGATTCAAGGGATGACAATTTCTTTTCTTTTACAACCTTGCCACCAGGAAGGTGGCTGGTCAAAAAAATATACTCGAAATTAAGAGAAAGAGATAACACATACATACATACATACATACACACATACAACATACATACATACACAGATTTATATAGTCTCTTAACCAGCATGCAGCAAATTATTTTCAAATTCTATTTTAAAATATCTTCTAAATGATATGAAACAATTTATAAAAGATGTTTCATTTATCTCCAGGATTTGCATAACAGATTAAAAATATGGAATATTCCAATATCTAATTAAATGTAAACATAATTACTTTTAAAAAGGAATTCAATTGTTTTCCTTTGGTTTAAACCAGGTAATAAATGTTCTTTTAATAATATTTCATTACCAGGTGAAGATAATAATAGACGAAAATCATCATATTAGAGAAAAATGCAAGAAAATATAAAATAAAAAATAAATAAAAATATAAAATATTAGATTAAATAAAAATATAAAATATTAGATAAAAATATAATAACTTATAAGATAAAATATAATATTAGATGAAAATATAAGATATAAGATAAAAATATGATAAAATAGATAAAAATATAATAAAATATAACATAAAAATATAATAAATATTGAACAAAATTATAAAATATTAAATTAAAAAAATAATAAGATATAAGGTAAAAATATAATAAAAATGTTACGTTTGTGAAAATATAAAATGAAATGGAATAAAAATGATTTTAATTTTTTGACTGAATTTTGTTTGTAATATAAATATATGATATATGGTATGAACTTAATTGAAATCTGTAAATATTAAATGTTATTGTGTATATAACATCGATATCATAGCATTAAATGTTATTGTGTATATAACATTGATATCATAGCATTAACTGTTATTGTGTATATAACATTGATATCATAGCATTAACTGTTATTGTGTATATAACATTGATATCATAGCATTAAATGTTATTGTGTATATAACATTGATATCATAGCATTAACTGTTATTGTGTATATTACATTGATATCATAGCATTAAATGTTATTGTGTATATAACATTGATATCATAGCATTAACTGTTATTGTGTATATAACATTCATATCATAGCATTAAATGTTATTGTGTATATAACATTGATATCATAGCATTAAATGTTATTGTGTATATAACATTGATATCATAGCATTAACTGTTATTGTGTATATAACATTGATATCATAGCATTAACTGTTATTGTGTATATAACATTGATATCATAGCATTAACTGCTATTGTGTATATAACATTGATATCATAGCATTAAATGTTATTGTGTATATAACATTGATATCATAGCATTAAATGTTATTGTGTATATAACATTGATATCATAGCATTAAATGTTATTGTGTATATAACATTGATATCATAGCATTAAATGTTATTGTGTATATAACATTGATATCATAGCATTAACTGTTATTGTGTATATAACATTGATATCATAGCATTAACTGTTATTGTGTATATAACATTGATATTATAGCATTAACTGTTATTGTGTATATAACATTGATATCATAGCATTAAATGTTATTGTGTATATAACATTGATATCATAGCATTAAATGTTATTGTGTATATAACATTGATATCATAGCATTAACTGTTATTGTGTATATAACATTGATATCATAGCATTAACTGTTATTGTGTATATAACATTGATATCATAGCATTAAATGTTATTGTGTATATAACATTGATATCATAGCATTAAATGTTATTGTGTATATAACATTGATATCATAGCATTAAATATTATTATGTATATAAGATTCATATCAAATATATAGAGTGGACCTTAAGTCACACAACATAGTATTAACTGTTATTGTGTATATAACATTGATATCAATTATATAGAGTGGACCTTAAGTCACACAACATAGCATTACATGTCTTAATGTGTATATAACATTGATATCAAATATATAGAGTGGACCTTAAGTCACACAACATAGCATTACTTGTCTTAATGTGTATATAACATTGATATCAAATATATAGAGTGGAGCTTAAGTCACACAACATAGCATTACATGTCTTAATGTGTATATAACATTGATATCAAATATATAGAGTGGACCTTAAGTCACACAACATAGCATTACTTGTCTTAATGTGTATATAACATTGATATCAAATATATAGAGTGGACCTTAAGTCACACAACATAGCATTACTTGTCTTAATGTGTATATAACATTGATATCAAATATATAGAGTGGACCTTAAGTCACACAACATAGCATTACTTGTCTTAATGTGTATATAACATTGATATCAAATATATAGAGTGGACCTTAAGTCACACAACATAGCATTACTTGTCTTAATGTGTATATAACATTGATATCAAATATATAGAGTGGACCTTAAGTCACACAACATAGCATTACTTGTCTTAATGTGTATATAACATTGATATCAAATATATAGAGTGGACCTTAAGTCACACAACATAGCATTACTTGTCTTAATGTGTATATAACATTGATATCAAATATATAGAGTGGACCTTAAGTCACACAACATAGCATTACATGTCTTAATGTGTATATAACATTGATATCAAATATATAGAGTGGACCTTAAGTTACACAACATAGCATTACTTGTCTTAATGTGTATATAACATTGATATCAAATATATAGAGTGGACCTTAAGTCACACAACATAGCATTACTTGTCTTAATGTGTATATAACATTGATATCAAATATATAGAGTGGACCTTAAGTCACACAACATAGTATTACTTGTCTTAATGTGTATATAACATTGATATCAAATATATAGAGTGGACCTTAAGTCACACAACATAGCATTACTTGTCTTAATGTGTATATAACATTAATATCAAATATATAGAGTGGACCTTAAGCCACACAACATAGCATTACTTGTCTTAATGTGTATATAACATTGATATCAAATATATAGAGTGGACCTTAAGTCACACAACATAGCATTACTTGTCTTAATGTGTATATAACATTGATATCAAATATATAGAGTGGACCTTAAGTCACACAACATAGTATTACTTGTCTTAATGTGTATATAACATTGATATCAAATATATAGAGTGGACCTTAAGTCACACAACATAGCATTATTTGTCTTAATGTGTATATAACATTAATATCAAATATATAGAGTGGACCTTAAGCCACACAACATAGCATTACTTGTCTTAATGTGTATATAACATTGATATCAAATATATAGAGTGGACCTTAAGTCACACAACATAGCATTACTTGTCTTAATGTGTATATAACATTGATATCAAATATATAGAGTGGACCTTAAGTCACACAACATAGCATTACATGTCTTAATGTGTATATAACATTGATATCAAATATATAGAGTGGACCTTAAGTCACACAACATAGCATTACATGTCTTAATGTGTATATAACATTGATATCAAATATATAGAGTGGACCTTAAGTCACACAACATAGTATTATTTGTCTTAATGTGTATATAACATTGATATCAAATATATAGAGTGGACCTTAAGTCACACAACATAGCATTACTTGTCTTAATGTGTATATAACATTAATATCAAATATATAGAGTGGACCTTAAGCCACACAACATAGCATTACTTGTCTTAATGTGTATATAACATTGATATCAAATATATAGAGTGGACCTTAAGTCACACAACATAGCATTACTTGTCTTAATGTGTATATAACATTGATATCAAATATATAGAGTGGACCTTAAGTCACACAACATAGTATTACTTGTCTTAATGTGTATATAACATTGATATCAAATATATAGAGTGGACCTTAAGTCACACAACATAGCATTATTTGTCTTAATGTGTATATAACATTGATATCAAATATATAGAGTGGACCTTAAGTCACACAACATAGTATTAACTGTTATTGTGTATATAACATTGATATCAAATATATAGAGTGGACCTTAAGTCACACAACATAGCATTACTTGTCTTAATGTGTATATAACATTGATATCAAATATATAGAGTGGATCTTAAGTCACACAACATAGCATTACATGTCTTAATGTGGATATAACATTGATATCAAATATATAGAGTGGACCTTAAGTCACGCAACATAGCATTACTTGTCTTAATGTGTATATAACATCGATATCAAATATATAGAGTGGACCTTAAGTCACACAACATAGCATTATTTGTCTTAATGTGTATATAACATTGATATCAAATATATAGAGTGGACCTTAAGTCACACAACATAGCATTACTTGTCTTTATGTGTATATAACATTGATATCAAATATATAGAGTGGACCTTAAGTCACACAACATAGCATTACTTGTCTTAATGTGTATATAACATTGATATTAAATATATAGAGTGGACCTTAAGTCACACAACATAGCATTACTTGTCTTAATGTGTATATAACATTGATATCAAATATATAGAGTTGACCTTAAGCCACACAACATAGCATTACATGTCTTAATGTGTATATAACATTGATATCAAATATATAGAGTGGACCTTAAGTCACACAACATAGCATTACTTGTCTTTATGTGTATATAACATTGATATCAAATATATAGAGTGGACCTTAAGTCACACAACATAGCATTACTTGTCTTAATGTGTATATAACAGTGATATCAAATATATAGAGTGGACCTTAAGTCACACAACAAAGCATTACTTGTCTTAATGTGTATATAACATTGATATCAAATATATAGAGTGGACCTTAAGTCACACAACATAGCATTACTTGTCTTAATGTGTATATAACATTAATATCAAATATATAGAGTGGACCTTAAGCCACACAACATAGCATTACTTGTCTTAATGTGTATATAACATTGATATCAAATATATAGAGTGGACCTTAAGTCACACAACATAGCATTACTCGTCTTAATGTGTATATAACATTGATATCAAATATATAGAGTGGACCTTAAGTCACACAACATAGTATTACTTGTCTTAATGTGTATATAACATTGATATCAAATATATAGAGTGGACCTTAAGTCACACAACATAGCATTATTTGTCTTAATGTGTATATAACATTAATATCAAATATATAGAGTGGACCTTAAGCCACACAACATAGCATTACTTGTCTTAATGTGTATATAACATTGATATCAAATATATAGAGTGGACCTTAAGTCACACAACATAGCATTACTTGTCTTAATGTGTATATAACATTGATATCAAATATATAGAGTGGACCTTAAGTCACACAACATAGCATTACATGTCTTAATGTGTATATAACATTGATATCAAATATATAGAGTGGACCTTAAGTCACACAACATAGCATTACTTGTCTTAATGTGTATATAACATTAATATCAAATATATAGAGTGGACCTTAAGCCACACAACATAGCATTACTTGTCTTAATGTGTATATAACATTGATATCAAATATATAGAGTGGACCTTAAGTCACACAACATAGCATTACTTGTCTTAATGTGTATATAACATTGATATCAAATATATAGAGTGGATCTTAAGTCACACAACATAGCATTACATGTCTTAATGTGGATATAACATTGATATCAAATATATAGAGTGGACCTTAAGTCACGCAACATAGCATTACTTGTCTTAATGTGTATATAACATTGATATCAAATATATAGAGTGGACCTTAAGTCACACAACATAGCATTATTTGTCTTAATGTGTATATAACATTGATATCAAATATATAGAGTGGACCTTAAGTCACACAACATAGCATTACTTGTCTTTATGTGTATATAACATTGATATCAAATATATAGAGTGGACCTTAAGTCACACAACATAGCATTACTTGTCTTAATGTGTATATAACATTGATATTAAATATATAGAGTGGACCTTAAGTCACACAACATAGCATTACTTGTCTTAATGTGTATATAACATTGATATCAAATATATAGAGTTGACCTTAAGCCACACAACATAGCATTACATGTCTTAATGTGTATATAACATTGATATCAAATATATAGAGTGGACCTTAAGTCACACAACATAGCATTACTTGTCTTTATGTGTATATAACATTGATATCAAATATATAGAGTGGACCTTAAGTCACACAACATAGCATTACTTGTCTTAATGTGTATATAACAGTGATATCAAATATATAGAGTGGACCTTAAGTCACACAACAAAGCATTACTTGTCTTAATGTGTATATAACATTGATATCAAATATATAGAGTGGACCTTAAGTCACACAACATAGCATTACTTGTCTTAATGTGTATATAACATTGATATCAAATATATAGAGTGGACCTTAAGTCACACAACATAGCATTACATGTCTTAATGTGTATATAACATTGATATCAAATATATAGAGTGGACCTTAAGTCACACAACATAGCATTACATGTCTTAATGTGTATATAACATTGATATCAAATATATAGAGTGGACCTTAAGTCACACAACATAGCATTACATGTCTTAATGTGTATATAACATTGATATCAAATATATAGAGTGGACCTTAAGTCACACAACATAGTATTAACTGTTATTGTGTATATAACATTGATATCAAATATATAGAGTGGACCTTAAGTCACACAACATAGCATTACTTGTCGTAATGTGTATATAACATTGATATCAAATATATAGAGTGGATCTTAAGTCACACAACATAGCATTACATGTCTTAATGTGTATATAACATTGATATCAAATATATAGAGTGGACCTTAAGTCACGCAACATAGCATTACTTGTCTTAATGTGTATATAACATTGATATCAAATATATAGAGTGGACCTTAAGTCACACAACATAGCATTATTTGTCTTAATGTGTATATAACATTGATATCAAATATATAGAGTGGACCTTAAGTCACACAACATAGCATTACTTGTCTTTATGTGTATATAACATTGATATCAAATATATAGAGTGGACCTTAAGTCACACAACATAGCATTACTTGTCTTAATGTGTATATAACATTGATATTAAATATATAGAGTGGACCTTAAGTCACACAACATAGCATTACTTGTCTTAATGTGTATATAACATTGATATCAAATATATAGAGTTGACCTTAAGCCACACAACATAGCATTACATGTCTTAATGTGTATATAACATTGATATCAAATATATAGAGTGGACCTTAAGTCACACAACATAGCATTACTTGTCTTTATGTGTATATAACATTGATATCAAATATATAGAGTGGACCTTAAGTCACACAACATAGCATTACTTGTCTTAATGTGTATATAACAGTGGTATCAAATATATAGAGTGGACCTTAAGTCACACAACAAAGCATTACTTGTCTTAATGTGTATATAACATTGATATCAAATATATAGAGTGGACCTTAAGTCACACAACATAGCATTACTTGTCTTAATGTGTATATAACATTGATATCAAATATATAGAATGGACCTTAAGCCACACAACATAGCATTACTTGTCTTAATGTGTATATAACATTGATATCAAATATATAGAGTGGACCTTAAGTCACACAACATAGCATTACTTGTCTTAATGTGTATATAACATTGATATCAAATATATAGAGTGGACCTTAAGTCACACAACATAGCATTACTTGTCTTAATGTGTATATAACATTGATATCAAATATATAGAGTGGACCTTAAGTCACACAACATAGCATTACTTGTCTTAATGTGTATATAACATTGATATCAAATATATAGAATGGACCTTAAGCCACACAACATAGCATTACTTGTCTTAATGTGTATATAACATTGATATCAAATATATAGAGTGGACCTTAAGTCACACAACATAGCATTACTTGTCTTAATGTGTATATAACATTGATATCAAATATATAGAGTGGACCTTAAGTCACACAACATAGCATTACTTGTCTTAATGTGTATATAACAATGATATCAAATATATAGAGTGGACCTTAAGTCACACAACATAGCATTACATGTCTTAATGTGTATATAACATTGATATCAAATATATAGAGTGGACCTTAAGTCACACAACATAGCATTACTCGTCTTAATGTGTATATAACATTGATATCAAATATATAGAGTGGACCTTAAGTCACACAACATAGTATTACTTGTCTTAATGTGTATATAACATTGATATCAAATATATAGAGTGGACCTTAAGTCACACAACATAGCATTATTTGTCTTAATGTGTATATAACATTAATATCAAATATATAGAGTGGACCTTAAGCCACACAACATAGCATTACTTGTCTTAATGTGTATATAACATTGATATCAAATATATAGAGTGGACCTTAAGTCACACAACATAGCATTACTTGTCTTAATGTGTATATAACATTGATATCAAATATATAGAGTGGACCTTAAGTCACACAACATAGCATTACATGTCTTAATGTGTATATAACATTGATATCAAATATATAGAGTGGACCTTAAGTCACACAACATAGCATTACATGTCTTAATGTGTATATAACATTGATATCAAATATATAGAGTGGACCTTAAGCCACACAACATAGCATTACTTGTCTTAATGTGTATATAACATTGATATCAAATATATAGAGTGGACCTTAAGTCACACAACATAGCATTACTTGTCTTAATGTGTATATAACATTGATATCAAATATATAGAGTGGACCTTAAGTCACACAACATAGCATTACATGTCTTAATGTGTATATAACATTGATATCAAATATATAGAGTGGACCTTAAGTCACACAACATAGCATTACATGTCTTAATGTGTATATAACATTGATATCAAATATATAGAGTGGACCTTAAGTCACACAACATAGCATTACATGTCTTAATGTGTATATAACATTGATATCAAATATATAGAGTGGACCTTAAGTCACACAACATAGCATTACTTGTCTTAATGTGTATATAACATTGATATCAAATATATAGAGTGGACCTTAAGCCACACAACATAGCATTACATGTCTTAATGTGTATATAACATTGATATCAAATATATAGAGTGGACCTTAAGTCACACAACATAGCATTACTTGTCTTTATGTGTATATAACATTGATATCAAATATATAGAGTGGACCTTAAGTCACACAACATAGCATTACTTGTCTTAATGTGTATATAACAGTGATATCAAATATATAGAGTGGACCTTAAGTCACACAACAAAGCATTACTTGTCTTAATGTGTATATAACATTGATATCAAATATATAGAGTGGACCTTAAGTCACACAACATAGCATTACATGTCTTAATGTGTATATAACATTGATATCAAATATATAGAGTGGACCTTAAGTCACACAACATAGCATTACTTGTCTTAATGTGTATATAACATTGATATCAAATATATAGAGTGGACCTTAAGTCACACAATATAGCATTACTTGTCTTAATGTGTATATAAAAATGATATCAAATATATAGAGTGGACCTTAAGTCACACAACAAAGCATTACTTGTCTTAATGTGTATATAACATTGATATCAAATATATAGAGTGGACCTTAAGTCACACAACATAGCATTACATGTCTTAATGTGTATATAACATTGATATCAAATATATAGAGTGGACCTTAAGTCACACAACATAGCATTACTTGTCTTAATGTGTATATAACATTGATATCAAATATATAGAGTGGACCTTAAGTCACACAACATAGCATTACTTGTCTTAATGTGTATATAACATTGATATCAAATATATAGAGTGGACCTTAAGTCACACAACATAGCATTACATGTCTTAATGTGTATATAACATTGATATCAAATATATAGAGTGGACCTTAAGTCACACAACATAGCATTACTTGTCTTAATGTGTATATAACATCGATATCAAATATATAGAGTGGACCTTAAGTCACACAACATAGCATTACATGTCTTAATGTGTATATAACATTGATATCAAATATATAGAGTGGACCTTAAGCCACACAACATAGCATTACATGTCTTAATGTGTATATAACATTGATATCAAATATATGGAATGGACCTTAAGCCACACAACATTGCATTACTTGTCTTAATGTGTATATAACATTGATATCAAATATATAGAGTGGACCTTAAGCCACACAACATAGCATTACATGTCTTAATGTGTATATAACATTGATATCAAATATATAGAATGGACCTTAAGCCACACAACATAGCATTACTTGTCTTAATGTGTATATAACATTGATATCAAATATATAGAGTGGACCTTAAGTCACACAACATAGCATTACTTGTCTTAATGTGTATATAACATTGATATCAAATATATAGAGTGGACCTTAAGTCACACAACATAGCATTATTTGTCTTAATGTGTATATAACAATGATATTAAATATATAGAGTGGACCTTAAGTCACACAACATAGCATTACATGTCTTAATGTGTATATAACATTGATATCAAATATATAGAGTGGACCTTAAGTCACACAACATAGCATTACATGTCTTAATGTGTATATAACATTGATATCAAATATTTAGAGTGGACCTTAAGTCACACAACATAGCATTACATGTCTTAATGTGTATATAACTTTGATATCAAATATATAGAGTGGACCTTAAGTCACACAACATAGCATTACATGTCTTAATGTGTATATAACATTGATATCAAATATATAGAGTGGACCTTAAGTCACACAACATAGCATTACATGTCTTAATGTGTATATAACATTGATATCAAATATATAGAGTGGACCTTAAGTCACACAACATAGCATTACATGTCTTAATGTGTATATAACATTGATATCAAATATATAGAGTGGACCTTAAGTCACACAACATAGCATTACTTGTCTTAATGTGTATATAACATTGATATCAAATATATAGAGTGGACCTTAAGCCACACAACATAGCATTACATGTCTTAATGTGTATATAACATTCATATCAAATATATAGAGTGGACCTTAAGTCACACAACATAGCATTACTTGTCTTTATGTGTATATAACATTGATATCAAATATATAGAGTGGACCTTAAGTCACACAACATAGCATTACTTGTCTTAATGTGTATATAACAGTGATATCAAATATATAGAGTGGACCTTAAGTCACACAACAAAGCATTACTTGTCTTAATGTGTATATAACATTGATATCAAATATATAGAGTGGACCTTAAGTCACACAACATAGCATTACATGTCTTAATGTGTATATAACATTGATATCAAATATATAGAGTGGACCTTAAGTCACACAACATAGCATTACTTGTCTTAATGTGTATATAACATTGATATCAAATATATAGAATGGACCTTAAGCCACACAACATAGCATTACTTGTCTTAATGTGTATATAACATTGATATCAAATATATAGAGTGGACCTTAAGTCACACAACATAGCATTACTTGTCTTAATGTGTATATAACATTGATATCAAATATATAGAGTGGACCTTAAGTCACACAACATAGCATTACTTGTCTTAATGTGTATATAACAATGATATCAAATATATAGAGTGGACCTTAAGTCACACAACATAGCATTACATGTCTTAATGTGTATATAACATTGATATCAAATATATAGAGTGGACCTTAAGTCACACAACATAGCATTACATGTCTTAATGTGTATATAACATTGATATCAAATATATAGAATGGACCTTAAGCCACACAACATAGCATTACTTGTCTTAATGTGTATATAACATTGATATCAAATATATAGAGTGGACCTTAAGTCACACAACATAGCATTACATGTCTTAATGTGTATATAACATTGATATCAAATATATAGAGTGGACCTTAAGTCACACAACATAGCATTACATGTCTTAATGTGTATATAACATTGATATCAAATATATAGAGTGGACCTTAAGTCACACAACATAGCATTACTTGTCTTAATGTGTATATAACAGTGATATCAAATATATAGAGTGGACCTTAAGTCACACAACAAAGCATTACTTGTCTTAATGTGTATATAACATTGATATCAAATATATAGAGTGGACCTTAAGTCACACAACATAGCATTACATGTCTTAATGTGTATATAACATTGATATCAAATATATAGAGTGGACCTTAAGTCACACAACATAGCATTACTTGTCTTAATGTGTATATAACATTGATATCAAATATATAGAATGGACCTTAAGCCACACAACATAGCATTACTTGTCTTAATGTGTATATAACATTGATATCAAATATCTAGAGTGGACCTTAAGTCACACAACATAGCATTACTTGTCTTAATGTGTATATAACATTGATATCAAATATATAGAGTGGACCTTAAGTCACACAACATAGCATTACTTGTCTTAATGTGTATATAACATTAATATCAAATATATAGAGTGGACCTTAAGTCACACAACATAGCATTACTTGTCTTAATGTCTATATAACATTGATATCAAATATATAGAGTGGACCTTAAGTCACACAACATAGCATTACATGTCTTAATGTGTATATAACATTGATATCAAATATATAGAGTGGACCTTAAGTCACACAACATAGCATTACATGTCTTAATGTGTATATAACATTGATATCAAATATATAGAGTGGACCTTAAGTCACACAACATAGCATTACTTGTCTTAATGTGTATATAACATTGATATCAAATATATAGAGTGGACCTTAAGTCACACAACATAGCATTACTTGTCTTAATGTGTATATAACATTGATATCAAATATATAGAGTGGACCTTAAGTCACACAACATAGCATTACATGTCTTAATGTGTATATAACATTGATATCAAATATATAGAGTGGACCTTAAGTCACACAACATAGCATTACATGTCTTAATGTGTATATAACATTGATATCAAATATATAGAGTGTACCTTAAGTCACACAACATAGCATTACATGTCTATATAACATTAATATCAAATATATAGAGTGGACCTTAAGTCACACAACATAGCATTACATGTCTTAATGTGTATATAACATTGATATCAAATATATAGAGTGGACCTTAAGTCACACAACATAGCATTACTTGTCTTAATGTGTATATAACATTGATATCAAATATATAGAGTGGACCTTAAGTCACACAACATAGCATTACATGTCTTAATGTGTATATAACATTGATATCAAATATATAGAGTGACCCTAAGTCACACAACATAGCAGTACATGTCTATATAACATTAATATCAAATATATAGAGTGGACCTTAAGTCACACAACATAGCATTACTTGTCTTAATGTGTATATAACATTGATATCAAATATATAGAGTGGACCTTAAGTCACACAACATAGCATTACATGTCTTAATGTGTATATAACATTGATATCAAATATATAGAGTGGACCTTAAGCCACACAACATAGCATTACATGTCTTAATGTGTATATAACATTGATATCAAATATATGGAATGGACCTTAAGCCACACAACATAGCATTACTTGTCTTAATGTGTATATAACATTGATATCAAATATATAGAGTGGACCTTAAGCCACACAACATAGCATTACATGTCTTAATGTGTATATAACATTGATATCAAATATATAGAATGGACCTTAAGCCACACAACATAGCATTACTTGTCTTAATGTGTATATAACATTGATATCAAATATATAGAGTGGACCTTAAGTCACACAACATAGCATTACTTGTCTTAATGTCTATATAACATTGATATCAAATATATAGAGTGGACCTTAAGTCACACAACATAGCATTACTTGTCTTAATGTGTATAGAATATTGATATCAAATATATAGAGTGGACCTTAAGTCACACAACATAGCATTACATGTCTTAATGTGTATATAACATTGATATCAAATATATAGAGTGGACCTTAAGTCACACAACATAGCATTACATGTCTTAATGTTTATATAACATTGATATCAAATATATAGAGTGGACCTTAAGTCACACAACATAGCATTACTTGTCTTAATGTCTATATAACATTGATATCAAATATATAGAGTGGACCTTAAGTCACACAACATAGCATTACTTGTCTTAATGTGTATATAACATTGATATCAAATATATAGAGTGGACCTTAAGTCACACAACATAGCATTACTTGTCTTAATGTCTATATAACATTGATATCAAATATATAGAGCGGACCTTAAGTCACACAACATAGCATTACTTGTCTTAATGTGTATATAACATTAATATCAAATATATAGAGTGGACCTTAAGTCACACAACATAGCATTACTTGTCTTAATGTGTATATAACATTGATATCAAATATATAGAGTGGACCTTAAGTCACACAACATAGCATTACTAGTCTTAATGTCTATATAACATTGATATCAAATATATAGAGTGGACCTTAAGTCACACAACATAGCATTACTTGTCTTAATGTGTATATAACATTGATATCAAATATATAGAGTGGACCTTAAGTCACACAACATAGCATTACATGTCTTAATGTGTATATAACATTCATATCAAATATATAGAGTGGACCTTAAGTCACACAACATAGCATTACATGTCTTAATGTGTATATAACATTGATATCAAATATATAGAGTGGACATTAAGTCACACAACATGGCATTACTTGTCTTAATGTGTATATAACATTGATATCAAATATATAGAGTGGACCTTAAGTCACACAACATAGCATTACATGTCTTAATGTGTATATAACATTGATATCAAATATATAGAGTGGACCTTAAGTCACACAACATAGCATTACATGTCTTAATGTGTATATAACATTGATATCAAATATATAGAGTGGACCTTAAGTCACACAACATAGCATTACATGTCTTAATGTGTATATAACATTGATATCAAATATATAGAGTGGACCTTAAGTCACACAACATAGCATTACATGTCTTAATGTGTATATAACATTGATATCAAATATATAGAGTGGACCTTAAGTCACACAACATAGCATTACATGTCTTAATGTGTATATAACATTGATATCAAGTATATAGAGTGGACCTTAAGTCACACAACATAGCATTACATGTCTTAATGTGTATATAACATTGATATCAAATATATAGAGTGGACCTTAAGTCACACAACATAGCATTACATGTCTTAATGTGTATATAACATTGATATCAATATATAGAGTGGACCTTAAGTCACACAACATAGCATTACTTGTCTTAATGTGTATATAACATTGATATCAAATATATAGAGTGGACCTTAAGTCACACAACATAGCATTACTTGTCTTAATGTGTATATAACATTGATATCAAATATATAGAGTGGACCTTAAGTCACACAACATAGCATTACTTGTCTTAATGTGTATATAACATTGATATCAAATATATAGAGTGGACCTTAAGTCACACAACATAGTATTAACTGTTATTGTGTATATAACATTAATATCAAATATATAGAGTGGACCTTAAGTCACACAACATAGCATTACTTGTCTTAATGTCTATATAACATTGATATCAAATATATAGAGTGGACCTTAAGTCACACAACATAGCATTACATGTCTTAATGTGTATATAACATTGATATCAAATATATAGAGTGGACCTTAAGTCACACAACATAGCATTACATGTCTTAATGTTTATATAACATTGATATCAAATATATAGAGTGGACCTTAAGTCACACAACATAGCATTACTTGTCTTAATGTCTATATAACATTGATATCAAATATATAGAGTGGACCTTAAGTCACACAACATAGCATTACTTGTCTTAATGTGTATATAACATTGATATCAAATATATAGAGTGGACCTTAAGTCACACAACATAGCATTACATGTCTTAATGTGTATATAACTTTGATATCAAATATATAGAGTGGACCTTAAGTCACACAACATAGCATTACATGTCTTAATGTGTATATAACATTGATATCAAATATATAGAGTGGACCTTAATTCAAACAACATAGCATTACATGTCTTAATGTGTATATAACATTGATATCAAATATATAGAGTGGACCTTAAGTCACACAACATAGCATTACATGTCTTAATGTGTATATAACATTGATATCAAATATATAGAGTGGACCTTAAGTCACACAACATAGCATTACTTGTCTTAATGTGTATATAACATTGATATCAAATATATAGAGTGGACCTTAAGTCACACAACATAGCATTACTTGTCTTAATGTGTATATAACATTGATATCAAATATATAGAGTGGACCTTAAGTCACACAACATAGCATTACTTGTCTTAATGTGTATATAACATTGATATCAAATATATAGAGTGGACCTTAAGTCACACAACATAGTATTAACTGTTATTGTGTATATAACATTAATATCAAATATATAGAGTGGACCTTAAGTCACACAACATAGCATTACTTGTCTTAATGTCTATATAACATTGATATCAAATATATAGAGTGGACCTTAAGTCACACAACATAGCATTACTTGTCTTAATGTGTATATAACATTGATATCAAATATATAGAGTGGACCTTAAGTCACACAACATAGCATTACTTGTCTTAATGTCTATATAACATTGATATCAAATATATAGAGCGGACCTTAAGTCACACAACATAGCATTACTTGTCTTAATGTGTATATAACATTAATATCAAATATATAGAGTGGACCTTAAGTCACACAACATAGCATTACTTGTCTTAATGTGTATATAACATTGATATCAAATATATAGAGTGGACCTTAAGTCACACAACATAGCATTACTAGTCTTAATGTCTATATAACATTGATATCAAATATATAGAGTGGACCTTAAGTCACACAACATAGCATTACTTGTCTTAATGTGTATATAACATTGATATCAAATATATAGAGTGGACCTTAAGTCACACAACATAGCATTACATGTCTTAATGTGTATATAACATTCATATCAAATATATAGAGTGGACCTTAAGTCACACAACATAGCATTACATGTCTTAATGTGTATATAACATTGATATCAAATATATAGAGTGGACATTAAGTCACACAACATGGCATTACTTGTCTTAATGTGTATATAACATTGATATCAAATATATAGAGTGGACCTTAAGTCACACAACATAGCATTACATGTCTTAATGTGTATATAACATTGATATCAAATATATAGAGTGGACCTTAAGTCACACAACATAGCATTACATGTCTTAATGTGTATATAACATTGATATCAAATATATAGAGTGGACCTTAAGTCACACAACATAGCATTACATGTCTTAATGTGTATATAACATTGATATCAAATATATAGAGTGGACCTTAAGTCACACAACATAGCATTACATGTCTTAATGTGTATATAACATTGATATCAAATATATAGAGTGGACCTTAAGTCACACAACATAGCATTACATGTCTTAATGTGTATATAACATTGATATCAAGTATATAGAGTGGACCTTAAGTCACACAACATAGCATTACATGTCTTAATGTGTATATAACATTGATATCAAATATATAGAGTGGACCTTAAGTCACACAACATAGCATTACATGTCTTAATGTGTATATAACATTGATATCAAATATATAGAGTGGACCTTAAGTCACACAACATAGCATTACTTGTCTTAATGTGTATATAACATTGATATCAAATATATAGAGTGGACCTTAAGTCACACAACATAGCATTACTTGTCTTAATGTGTATATAACATTGATATCAAATATATAGAGTGGACCTTAAGTCACACAACATAGCATTACTTGTCTTAATGTGTATATAACATTGATATCAAATATATAGAGTGGACCTTAAGTCACACAACATAGTATTAACTGTTATTGTGTATATAACATTAATATCAAATATATAGAGTGGACCTTAAGTCACACAACATAGCATTACTTGTCTTAATGTCTATATAACATTGATATCAAATATATAGAGTGGACCTTAAGTCACACAACATAGCATTACATGTCTTAATGTGTATATAACATTGATATCAAATATATAGAGTGGACCTTAAGTCACACAACATAGCATTACATGTCTTAATGTGTATATAACATTGATATCAAATATATAGAGTGGACCTTAAGTCACACAACATAGCATTACTTGTCTTAATGTGTATAGAATATTGATATCAAATATATAGAGTGGACCTTAAGTCACACAACATAGCATTACATGTCTTAATGTGTATATAACATTGATATCAAATATATAGAGTGGACCTTAAGTCACACAACATAGCATTACATGTCTTAATGTTTATATAACATTGATATCAAATATATAGAGTGGACCTTAAGTCACACAACATAGCATTACTTGTCTTAATGTCTATATAACATTGATATCAAATATATAGAGTGGACCTTAAGTCACACAACATAGCATTACTTGTCTTAATGTGTATATAACATTGATATCAAATATATAGAGTGGACCTTAAGTCACACAACATAGCATTACATGTCTTAATGTGTATATAACTTTGATATCAAATATATAGAGTGGACCTTAAGTCACACAACATAGCATTACATGTCTTAATGTGTATATAACATTGATATCAAATATATAGAGTGGACCTTAAGTCAAACAACATAGCATTACATGTCTTAATGTGTATATAACATTGATATCAAATATATAGAGTGGACCTTAAGTCACACAACATAGCATTACATGTCTTAATGTGTATATAACATTGATATCAAATATATAGAGTGGACCTTAAGTCACACAACATAGCATTACTTGTCTTAATGTGTATATAACATTGATATCAAATATATAGAGTGGACCTTAAGTCACACAACATAGCATTACTAGTCTTAATGTCTATATAACATTGATATCAAATATATAGAGTGGACCTTAAGTCACACAACATAGCATTACTTGTCTTAATGTGTATATAACATTGATATCAAATATATAGAGTGGACCTTAAGTCACACAACATAGCATTACATGTCTTAATGTGTATATAACATTCATATCAAATATATAGAGTGGACCTTAAGTCACACAACATAGCATTACATGTCTTAATGTGTATATAACATTGATATCAAATATATAGAGTGGACATTAAGTCACACAACATGGCATTACTTGTCTTAATGTGTATATAACATTGATATCAAATATATAGAGTGGACCTTAAGTCACACAACATAGCATTACATGTCTTAATGTGTATATAACATTGATATCAAATATATAGAGTGGACCTTAAGTCACACAACATAGCATTACATGTCTTAATGTGTATATAACATTGATATCAAATATATAGAGTGGACCTTAAGTCACACAACATAGCATTACATGTCTTAATGTGTATATAACATTGATATCAAATATATAGAGTGGACCTTAAGTCACACAACATAGCATTACATGTCTTAATGTGTATATAACATTGATATCAAATATATAGAGTGGACCTTAAGTCACACAACATAGCATTACATGTCTTAATGTGTATATAACATTGATATCAAGTATATAGAGTGGACCTTAAGTCACACAACATAGCATTACATGTCTTAATGTGTATATAACATTGATATCAAATATATAGAGTGGACCTTAAGTCACACAACATAGCATTACATGTCTTAATGTGTATATAACATTGATATCAATATATAGAGTGGACCTTAAG
The DNA here is from genome assembly GCA_964016885.1 of Eledone cirrhosa. Classification (NCBI taxonomy): domain Eukaryota; kingdom Metazoa; phylum Mollusca; class Cephalopoda; order Octopoda; family Eledonidae; genus Eledone; species Eledone cirrhosa. The sequence continues at coordinate 400,195,796 of OZ024741.1, read as the reverse complement.
TCACACAACATAGCATTACTTGTCTTAATGTGTATATAACATTGATATCAAATATATAGAGTGGACCTTAAGTCACACAACATAGCATTACTTGTCTTAATGTGTATATAACATTGATATCAAATATATAGAGTGGACCTTAAGTCACACAACATAGCATTACTTGTCTTAATGTGTATATAACATTGATATCAAATATATAGAGTGGACCTTAAGTCACACAACATAGTATTAACTGTTATTGTGTATATAACATTAATATCAAATATATAGAGTGGACCTTAAGTCACACAACATAGCATTACTTGTCTTAATGTCTATATAACATTGATATCAAATATATAGAGTGGACCTTAAGTCACACAACATAGCATTACATGTCTTAATGTGTATATAACATTGATATCAAATATATAGAGTGGACCTTAAGTCACACAACATAGCATTACATGTCTTAATGTGTATATAACATTGATATCAAATATATAGAGTGGACCTTAAGTCACACAACATAGCATTACTTGTCTTAATGTGTATAGAATATTGATATCAAATATATAGAGTGGACCTTAAGTCACACAACATAGCATTACATGTCTTAATGTGTATATAACATTGATATCAAATATATAGAGTGGACCTTAAGTCACACAACATAGCATTACATGTCTTAATGTTTATATAACATTGATATCAAATATATAGAGTGGACCTTAAGTCACACAACATAGCATTACTTGTCTTAATGTCTATATAACATTGATATCAAATATATAGAGTGGACCTTAAGTCACACAACATAGCATTACTTGTCTTAATGTGTATATAACATTGATATCAAATATATAGAGTGGACCTTAAGTCACACAACATAGCATTACATGTCTTAATGTGTATATAACTTTGATATCAAATATATAGAGTGGACCTTAAGTCACACAACATAGCATTACATGTCTTAATGTGTATATAACATTGATATCAAATATATAGAGTGGACCTTAATTCAAACAACATAGCATTACATGTCTTAATGTGTATATAACATTGATATCAAATATATAGAGTGGACCTTAAGTCACACAACATAGCATTACATGTCTTAATGTGTATATAACATTGATATCAAATATATAGAGTGGACCTTAAGTCACACAACATAGCATTACTTGTCTTAATGTGTATATAACATTGATATCAAATATATAGAGTGGACCTTAAGTCACACAACATAGCATTACTTGTCTTAATGTGTATATAACATTGATATCAAATATATAGAGTGGACCTTAAGTCACACAACATAGCATTACTTGTCTTAATGTGTATATAACATTGATATCAAATATATAGAGTGGACCTTAAGTCACACAACATAGTATTAACTGTTATTGTGTATATAACATTAATATCAAATATATAGAGTGGACCTTAAGTCACACAACATAGCATTACTTGTCTTAATGTCTATATAACATTGATATCAAATATATAGAGTGGACCTTAAGTCACACAACATAGCATTACTTGTCTTAATGTGTATATAACATTGATATCAAATATATAGAGTGGACCTTAAGTCACACAACATAGCATTACTTGTCTTAATGTCTATATAACATTGATATCAAATATATAGAGCGGACCTTAAGTCACACAACATAGCATTACTTGTCTTAATGTGTATATAACATTAATATCAAATATATAGAGTGGACCTTAAGTCACACAACATAGCATTACTTGTCTTAATGTGTATATAACATTGATATCAAATATATAGAGTGGACCTTAAGTCACACAACATAGCATTACTAGTCTTAATGTCTATATAACATTGATATCAAATATATAGAGTGGACCTTAAGTCACACAACATAGCATTACTTGTCTTAATGTGTATATAACATTGATATCAAATATATAGAGTGGACCTTAAGTCACACAACATAGCATTACATGTCTTAATGTGTATATAACATTCATATCAAATATATAGAGTGGACCTTAAGTCACACAACATAGCATTACATGTCTTAATGTGTATATAACATTGATATCAAATATATAGAGTGGACATTAAGTCACACAACATGGCATTACTTGTCTTAATGTGTATATAACATTGATATCAAATATATAGAGTGGACCTTAAGTCACACAACATAGCATTACATGTCTTAATGTGTATATAACATTGATATCAAATATATAGAGTGGACCTTAAGTCACACAACATAGCATTACATGTCTTAATGTGTATATAACATTGATATCAAATATATAGAGTGGACCTTAAGTCACACAACATAGCATTACATGTCTTAATGTGTATATAACATTGATATCAAATATATAGAGTGGACCTTAAGTCACACAACATAGCATTACATGTCTTAATGTGTATATAACATTGATATCAAATATATAGAGTGGACCTTAAGTCACACAACATAGCATTACATGTCTTAATGTGTATATAACATTGATATCAAGTATATAGAGTGGACCTTAAGTCACACAACATAGCATTACATGTCTTAATGTGTATATAACATTGATATCAAATATATAGAGTGGACCTTAAGTCACACAACATAGCATTACATGTCTTAATGTGTATATAACATTGATATCAAATATATAGAGTGGACCTTAAGTCACACAACATAGCATTACTTGTCTTAATGTGTATATAACATTGATATCAAATATATAGAGTGGACCTTAAGTCACACAACATAGCATTACTTGTCTTAATGTGTATATAACATTGATATCAAATATATAGAGTGGACCTTAAGTCACACAACATAGCATTACTTGTCTTAATGTGTATATAACATTGATATCAAATATATAGAGTGGACCTTAAGTCACACAACATAGTATTAACTGTTATTGTGTATATAACATTAATATCAAATATATAGAGTGGACCTTAAGTCACACAACATAGCATTACTTGTCTTAATGTCTATATAACATTGATATCAAATATATAGAGTGGACCTTAAGTCACACAACATAGCATTACATGTCTTAATGTGTATATAACATTGATATCAAATATATAGAGTGGACCTTAAGTCACACAACATAGCATTACATGTCTTAATGTGTATATAACATTGATATCAAATATATAGAGTGGACCTTAAGTCACACAACATAGCATTACTTGTCTTAATGTGTATAGAATATTGATATCAAATATATAGAGTGGACCTTAAGTCACACAACATAGCATTACATGTCTTAATGTGTATATAACATTGATATCAAATATATAGAGTGGACCTTAAGTCACACAACATAGCATTACATGTCTTAATGTTTATATAACATTGATATCAAATATATAGAGTGGACCTTAAGTCACACAACATAGCATTACTTGTCTTAATGTCTATATAACATTGATATCAAATATATAGAGTGGACCTTAAGTCACACAACATAGCATTACTTGTCTTAATGTGTATATAACATTGATATCAAATATATAGAGTGGACCTTAAGTCACACAACATAGCATTACATGTCTTAATGTGTATATAACTTTGATATCAAATATATAGAGTGGACCTTAAGTCACACAACATAGCATTACATGTCTTAATGTGTATATAACATTGATATCAAATATATAGAGTGGACCTTAAGTCAAACAACATAGCATTACATGTCTTAATGTGTATATAACATTGATATCAAATATATAGAGTGGACCTTAAGTCACACAACATAGCATTACATGTCTTAATGTGTATATAACATTGATATCAAATATATAGAGTGGACCTTAAGTCACACAACATAGCATTACTTGTCTTAATGTGTATATAACATTGATATCAAATATATAGAGTGGACCTTAAGTCACACAACATAGCATTACTTGTCTTAATGTGTATATAACATTGATATCAAATATATAGAGTGGACCTTAAGTCACACAACATAGCATTACTTGTCTTAATGTGTATATAACATTGATATCAAATATATAGAGTGGACCTTAAGTCACACAACATAGTATTAACTGTTATTGTGTATATAACATTAATATCAAATATATAGAGTGGACCTTAAGTCACACAACATAGCATTACTTGTCTTAATGTCTATATAACATTGATATCAAATATATAGAGTGGACCTTAAGTCACACAACATAGCATTACATGTCTTAATGTGTATATAACATTGATATCAAATATATAGAGTGGACCTTAAGTCACACAACATAGCATTACATGTCTTAATGTGTATATAACATTGATATCAAATATATAGAGTGGACCTTAAGTCACACAACATAGCATTACTTGTCTTAATGTGTACATAACATTGATATCAAATATATAGAGTGGACCTTAAGTCACACAACATAGCATTACTTGTCTTAATGTGTATATAACATTGATATCAAATATATAGAGTGGACCTTAAGTCACACAACATAGCATTACATGTCTTAATGTGTATATAACATTGATATCAAATATATAGAGTGGACCTTAAGTCACACAACATAGCATTACATGTCTTAATGTGTATATAACATTGATATCAAATATATAGAGTGGACCTTAAGTCACACAACATAGCATTACATGTCTATATAACATTAATATCAAATATATAGAGTGGACCTTAAGTCACACAACATAGCATTACATGTCTTAATGTGTATATAACATTGATATCAAATATATAGAGTGGACCTTAAGTCACACAACATAGCATTACTTGTCTTAATGTGTATATAACATTGATATCAAATATATAGAGTGGACCTTAAGTCACACAACATAGCATTACATGTCTTAATGTGTATATAACATTGATATCAAATATATAGAGTGACCTTAAGTCACACAACATAGCAGTACATGTCTATATAACATTAATATCAAATATATAGAGTGGACCTTAAGTCACACAACATAGCATTACTTGTCTTAATGTGTATATAACATTGATATCAAATATATAGAGTGGACCTTAAGTCACACAACATAGCATTACATGTCTTAATGTGTATATAACATTGATATCAAATATATAGAGTGGACCTTAAGTCAAACAACATAGCATTACATGTCTTAATGTGTATATAACATTGATATCAAATATATAGAGTGGACCTTAAGTCACACAACATAGCATTACATGTCTTAATGTGTATATAACATTGATATCAAATATATAGAGTGGACCTTAAGTCACACAACATAGCATTACTTGTCTTAATGTGTATATAACATTGATATCAAATATATAGAGTGGACCTTAAGTCACACAACATAGCATTACTTGTCTTAATGTGTATATAACATTGATATCAAATATATAGAGTGGACCTTAAGTCACACAACATAGCATTACTTGTCTTAATGTGTATATAACATTGATATCAAATATATAGAGTGGACCTTAAGTCACACAACATAGTATTAACTGTTATTGTGTATATAACATTAATATCAAATATATAGAGTGGACCTTAAGTCACACAACATAGCATTACTTGTCTTAATGTCTATATAACATTGATATCAAATATATAGAGTGGACCTTAAGTCACACAACATAGCATTACATGTCTTAATGTGTATATAACATTGATATCAAATATATAGAGTGGACCTTAAGTCACACAACATAGCATTACATGTCTTAATGTGTATATAACATTGATATCAAATATATAGAGTGGACCTTAAGTCACACAACATAGCATTACTTGTCTTAATGTGTACATAACATTGATATCAAATATATAGAGTGGACCTTAAGTCACACAACATAGCATTACTTGTCTTAATGTGTATATAACATTGATATCAAATATATAGAGTGGACCTTAAGTCACACAACATAGCATTACATGTCTTAATGTGTATATAACATTGATATCAAATATATAGAGTGGACCTTAAGTCACACAACATAGCATTACATGTCTTAATGTGTATATAACATTGATATCAAATATATAGAGTGGACCTTAAGTCACACAACATAGCATTACATGTCTATATAACATTAATATCAAATATATAGAGTGGACCTTAAGTCACACAACATAGCATTACATGTCTTAATGTGTATATAACATTGATATCAAATATATAGAGTGGACCTTAAGTCACACAACATAGCATTACTTGTCTTAATGTGTATATAACATTGATATCAAATATATAGAGTGGACCTTAAGTCACACAACATAGCATTACATGTCTTAATGTGTATATAACATTGATATCAAATATATAGAGTGACCTTAAGTCACACAACATAGCAGTACATGTCTATATAACATTAATATCAAATATATAGAGTGGACCTTAAGTCACACAACATAGCATTACTTGTCTTAATGTGTATATAACATTGATATCAAATATATAGAGTGGACCTTAAGTCACACAACATAGCATTACATGTCTTAATGTGTATATAACATTGATATCAAATATATAGAGTGGACCTTAAGTCACACAACATAGCATTACTTGTCTTAATGTGTATATAACATTAATATCAAATATATAGAGTGGACCTTAAGTCACACAACATAGCATTACTTGTCTTAATGTGTATATAACATTGATATCAAATATATAGAGTGGACCTTAAGTCACACAACATAGCATTACATGTCTTAATGTGTATATAACATTGATATCAAATATATAGAGTGGACCTTAAGCCACACAACATAGCATTACATGTCTTAATGTGTATATAACATTGATATCAAATATATGGAATGGACCTTAAGCCACACAACATAGCATTACTTGTCTTAATGTGTATATAACATTGATATCAAATATATAGAGTGGACCTTATGTCACACAACATAGCATTACATGTCTTAATGTGTATATAACATTGATATCAAATATATAGAGTGGACCTTAAGTCACACAACATAGCATTACATGTCTTAATGTGTATATAACATTGATATCAAATATATAGAGTGGACCTTAAGTCACACAACATAGCATTACATGTCTTAATGTGTATATAACATTGATATCAAATATATAGAGTGGACCTTAAGTCACACAACATAGCATTACATGTCTTAATGTGTATATAACTTTGATATCAAATATATAGAGTGGACCTTAAGTCACACAACATAGCATTACATGTCTTAATGTGTATATAACATTGATATCAAATATATAGAGTGGACCTTAAGTCACACAACATAGCATTACATGTCTTAATGTGTATATAACATTGATATCAAATATATAGAGTGGACCATAAGTCACACAACATAGCATTACATGTCTTAATGTGTATATAACATTGATATCAAATATATAGAGTGGACCTTAAGTCACACAACATAGCATTACATGTCTTAATGTGTATATAACATTGATATCAAATATATAGAGTGGACCTTAAGTCACACAACATAGCATTACATGTCTTAATGTGTATATAACTTTGATATCAAATATATAGAGTGGACCTTAAGTCACACAACATAGCATTACATGTCTTAATGTGTATATAACATTGATATCAAATATATAGAGTGGACCTTAAGTCACACAACATAGCATTACATGTCTTAATGTGTATATAACATTGATATCAAATATATAGAGTGGACCTTAAGTCACACAACATAGCATTACATGTCTTAATGTGTATATAACATTGATATCAAATATATAGAGTGGACCTTAAGTCACACAACATAGCATTACTTGTCTTAATGTGTATATAACATTGATATCAAATATATAGAGTGGACCTTAAGTCACACAACATAGCATTACTTGTCTTAATGTGTATATAACATTGATATCAAATATATAGAGTGGACCTTAAGTCACACAACATAGCATTACTTGTCTTAATGTGTATATAACATTGATATCAAATATATAGAGTGGACCTTAAGTCACACAACATAGTAGTAACTGTTATTGTGTATATAACATTAATATCAAATATATAGAGTGGACCTTAAGTCACACAACATAGCATTACTTGTCTTAATGTCTATATAACATTGAAATCAAATATATAGAGTGGACCTTAAGTCACACAACATAGCATTACATGTCTTAATGTGTATATAACATTGATATCAAATATATAGAGTGGACCTTAAGTCACACAACATAGCATTAGATGTGTTAATGTGTATATAACATTGATATCAAATATATAGAGTGGACCTTAAGTCACACAACATAGCATTACTTGTCTTAATGTGTATATAACATTGATATCAAATATATAGAGTGGACCTTAAGTCACACAACATAGCATTACTTGTCTTAATGTGTATATAACATTGATATCAAATATATAGAGTGGACCTTAAGTCACACAACATAGCATTACATGTCTTAACGTGTATATAACATTGATATCAAATATATAGAGTGGACCTTAAGTCACACAACATAGCATTACATGTCTTAATGTGTATATAACATTGATATCAAATATATAGAGTGGACCTTAAGTCACACAACATAGCATTACATGTCTTAATGTGTATATAACATTGATATCAAATATATAGAGTGGACCTTAAGTCACACAACATAGCATTACATGTCTTAATGTGTATATAACTTTGATATCAAATATATAGAGTGGACCTTAAGTCACACAACATAGCATTACATGTCTTAATGTGTATATAACATTGATATCAAATATATAGAGTGGACCTTAAGTCACACAACATAGCATTACATGTCTTAATGTGTATATAACATTGATATCAAATATATAGAGTGGACCTTAAGTCACACAACATAGCATTACATGTCTTAATGTGTATATAACATTGATATCAAATATATAGAGTGGACCTTAAGTCACACAACATAGCATTACTTGTCTTAATGTGTATATAACATTGATATCAAATATATAGAGTGGACCTTAAGTCACACAACATAGCATTACTTGTCTTAATGTGTATATAACATTGATATCAAATATATAGAGTGGACCTTAAGTCACACAACATAGCATTACTTGTCTTAATGTGTATATAACATTGATATCAAATATATAGAGTGGACCTTCAGTCACACAACATAGCATTACTTGTCTTAATGTGTATATAACATTGATATCAAATATATAGAGTGGACCTTAAGTCACACAACATAGTATTAACTGTTATTGTGTATATAACATTAATATCAAATATATAGAGTGGACCTTAAGTCACACAACATAGCATTACTTGTCTTAATGTCTATATAACATTGATATCAAATATATAGAGTGGACCTTAAGTCACACAACATAGCATTACATGTCTTAATGTGTATATAACATTGATATCAAATATATAGAGTGGACCTTAAGTCACACAACATAGCATTACATGTCTTAATGTGTATATAACATTGATATCAAATATATAGAGTGGACCTTAAGTCACACAACATAGCATTACTTGTCTTAATGTCTATATAACATTGATATCAAATATATAGAGTGGACCTTAAGTCACACAACATAGCATTACATGTCTATATAACATTAATATCAAATATATAGAGTGGACCTTAAGTCACACAACATAGCATTACATGTCTTAATGTGTATATAACATTGATATCAAATATATAGAGTGGACCTTAAGTCACACAACATAGCATTACTTGTCTTAATGTGTATATAACATTGATATCAAATATATAGAGTGGACCTTAAGTCACACAACATAGCATTACATGTCTTAATGTGTATATAACATTGATATCAAATATATAGAGTGACCTCAAGTCACACAACATAGCAGTACATGTCTATATAACATTAATATCAAATATATAGAGTGGACCTTAAGTCACACAACATAGCATTACTTGTCTTAATGTGTATATAACATTGATATCAAATATATAGAGTGGACCTTAAGTCACACAACATAGCATTACTTGTCTTAATGTGTATATAACATTAATATCAAATATATAGAGTGGACCTTAAGTCACACAACATAGCATTACTTGTCTTAATGTGTATATAACATTGATATCAAATATATAGAGTGGACCTTAAGTCACACAACATAGCATTACATGTCTTAATGTGTATATAACATTGATATCAAATATATAGAGTGGACCTTAAGCCACACAACATAGCATTACATGTCTTAATGTGTATATAACATTGATATCAAATATATGGAATGGACCTTAAGCCACACAACATAGCATTACTTGTCTTAATGTGTATATAACATTGATATCAAATATATAGAGTGGACCTTAAGCCACACAACATAGCATTACATGTCTTAATGTGTATATAACATTGATATCAAATATATAGAATGGACCTTAAGCCACACAACATAGCATTACTTGTCTTAATGTGTATATAACATTGATATCAAATATATAGAGTGGACCTTAAGTCACACAACATAGCATTACTTGTCTTAATGTGTATATAACATTGATATCAAATATATAGAGTGGACCTTAAGTCACACAACATAGCATTACATGTCTTAATGTGTATATAACATTGATATCAAATATATAGAGTGGACCTTAAGTCACACAACATAGCATTACATGTCTTAATGTGTATATAACATTGATATCAAATATATAGAGTGGACCTTAAGTCACACAACATAGCATTACTTGTCTTAATGTCTATATAACATTGATATCAAATATATAGAGTGGACCTTAAGTCACACAACATAGCATTACTTGTCTTAATGTGTATAGAATATTGATATCAAATATATAGAGTGGACCTTAAGTCACACAACATAGCATTACATGTCTTAATGTGTATATAACATTGATATCAAATATATAGAGTGGACCTTAAGTCACACAACATAGCATTACATGTCTTAATGTTTATATAACATTGATATCAAATATATAGAGTGGACCTTAAGTCACACAACATAGCATTACTTGTCTAAATGTGTATATAACAGTGATCTCAAATATATAGAGTGGACCTTAAGTCACACAACATAGTATTAACTGTTATTGTGTATATAACATTAATATCAAATATATAGAGTGGACCTTAATTCCAACAACATAGCATTACTTGTCTTAATGTGTATATAACATTAATATCAAATATATAGAGTGGACCTTAAGTCACACAACATAGTATTAACTGTTATTGTGTATATAACATTAATATCAAATATATAGAGTGGACCTTAAGTCACACAACATAGCATTACTTGTCTTAATGTGTATATAACATTGATATCAAATATATAGAGTGGACCTTAAGTCACACAACATAGCATTACTTGTCTTAATGTGTATATAACATTGATATCAAATATATAGAGTGGACCTTAAGTCACACAACATAGCATTACTTGTCTTAATGTGTATATAGCATTGATATCAAATATATAGAGTGGACCTTCAGTCACACAACATAGCATTACTTGTCTTAATGTGTATATAACATTCATATCAAATATATAGAGTGGACCTTAAGTCACACAAAATAGCATTACATGTCTTAATGTGTATATAACATTGATATCAAATATATAGAGTGGACCTTAAGTCACACAACATAGCATTACTTGTCTTAATGTGTATATAACATTGATATCAAATATATAGAGTGGACCTTAAGTCACACAACATAGCATTACATGTCTTAATGTGTATATAACATTGATATCAAATATATAGAGTGGACCTTCAGTCACACAACATAGCATTACTTGTCTTAATGTGTATATAACATTGATATCAAATATATAGAGTGGACCTTAAGTCACACAACATAGCATTACATGTCTTAATGTGTATATAACATTGATATCAAATATATAGAGTGGACCTTAAGTCACACAACATAGCATTACTTGTCTTAATGTGTATATAACATTGATATCAAATATATAGAGTGGACCTTCAGTCACACAACATAGCATTACTTGTCTTAATGTGTATATAACATTGATATCAAATATATAGAGTGGACCTTAAGTCACACAACATAGCATTACATGTCTTAATGTGTATATAACATTGATATCAAATATATAGAGTGGACCTTAAGTCACACAACATAGCATTACTTGTCTTAATGTGTATATAACATTGATATCATATATATAGAGTGGACCTTAAGTCACACAACATAGCATTACATTTCTTAATGTGTATATAACATTGATATCAAATATATAGAGTGGACCTTCAGTCACACAACATAGCATTACTTGTCTTAATGTGTACATAACATTGATATCAAATATATAGAGTGGACCTTAAGTCACACAACATAGCATTACATGTCTTAATGTTTTAACTAATCATTAGATTCAATCAGTACCTTAACATCACAGATGATAGGATTATGAAAATAAAACCTTTGTTATTTCAATATAATTTTTATTAATACAATACAATATACATGTACACTAAATTGTTTTTAATGCTTTGGTGTCCACCCTGTTAACACACACACACAAAAATACAAACTTTCTGCGCTTATATATATATGTGTGTGTGTTAAGTATTTCTGTAAAAAAGGTAGAGGAAAGAAGAGTGCTCTATGTATTGGACAGAGCTATTTAATTACATAATAAACAACACAATATAATTATTTCATTACCAAAAGTTTCAAGAAACTACACGATTCTTGTCTGACAAATGAACTAGATGTTCCTTACAAGAAACATCTAGTTTCTTGAAACCTTCGGTAATGAAATAATTATATTGTGTTGTTTATTATGTAATTATACATACATATATATATATATATATATATATACACTATATATATATATATCATCATCATCCTCGTTTAACGTCCACTTTCCACGCTAGCATGGGTTAGACGGGAGTTATCCCACTTGAGGCAAGGTTGGTCGGGTGACCGTGTCTCGCTCATATAGGACTATCTGGCAGGTTTTCTACAGCTGGATGCCCTTCTTAACACCAACCACATTTACAGTGTGGAACTAGGAACTTTTTACCATGTTACCTACACGGCCACATTACAGCGTGGACTGTGTGTTTTTTTTTCTCGTGACATCTACACGATCTCAATCTCGATCTCATTTATCTCATTTATTTGGACTGGATGTTGTGGTAGCAACTTTATAGAGAGGGGGTGGGGTTGGCGGGCGTGGGAGGATAGGGTAGGGGTAGTGGATTGGGGTGTATATTTGGTTAAGAGGTTCCTACTGACTGTAGGTTTCGCTTTGTACTTAGGCAAGGCGGGTCTTCTGTATTACTGCGTAGCGCCAAAGATCTCGGTCCAGTGACATTGTCTTAGAGAGGTGCAAGTGTGTAAGGTCGAAATTTATCAGATCGTCCCAGGTTTTTCTGGGTCTACCTACACCGTAACTACCATCAATTTTGATCGCCCTGCACTTTTTTATACAGCTGTCGTCTTTCATGCGCATCATGTGGCCATACCAACGTAGTCTTCCCTCGAGTAAACAGCATCTGATCCCTCTTATTCCTAATTTCTCACTTAGTTCATTTATGCTTTGCCATTCATGTATATTACTATTACACATCCAACAGAGCATGCATGCTTCTTTCCTTTCCAGTCTACACAGGTCCTCTGCATGCAATGCCCATGTCTCACTGCCATATAGCATTGCTGTTCGTATACAAGCATCATACAATCTGACTTTCATTTTTAGAGAGAAACCTTTTGTGGCCAACAGCGGTATAAGCTCTCTGAACTTTTTCCATCCCGTTCTGACTCTGGCTACTCTACTTTCAGAACACCCTCCACCACTGCTGATTTCGTCACCCAGGTAACGGAAAGTGTCTACTATTTCTATAGAACCCTCTGGGCAATAGAAGGGGCTAGTATCCTGTGGACACTTGCTACCTATTGCACCTGAGCATCGGTCACATATAAAGTCTACGTTCTTAGATAGTTTACCTGTGATCCCACTACATCTTTTATGTACCCATACTTTGCATTTGGGACATAAAATTGAATTTCTGCCTACTCCTTTCCTACACACTGAGCAAGGCCATTTTCCTGAGGGTACCTGTGCCTTATTTTCCTTTCTACAAACTAGGACTTTAGTCTTAGACAAGTTAACTTTAAGGCCTTTTGATTCTAGGCCATGCTTCCATGTTTGGAATTTCTTTTCTAGTTCAGCCATTGATTCAGCTATGAGCGTTAGATCATCTGCGTATAGGAGTTCCCATGGGCAGCCGGTCATGAACTCCTCTGTTATAGCCTGAAGGGCAATAATAAATAAGAGGGGGCTAAGGACAGAGCCTTGATGAACGCCAACTTTTACACTAAATTCTTCACAATATTCATTATTAATTCTAAGCTTACTGACTGTTTCATTATACATAGCTTGTATAGCTCTCACAAGCCATTCATCTACACCTAGTTTTCTAAGAGCCCACCAGATAATGGAGCGGGGGACTCTGTCAAAAGCATTCTCCAGGTCTACAAAAGCTAAGTAGAGGGGTTTACTTTTAGCTAGGTACTTCTCTTGTAGTTGTCGTACAAGGAAAAGAGCGTCTGTGGTACTTTTTCCTGACACAAACCCAAATTGCATTTCATCTAGATCAATTCGCTCTCTGATTAGTTGCGCTATAACTCTTTCTGTGACCTTCATGACCTGGTCAACTAACTTAATGCCTCTATAGTTTCCCCTATCTAGAGCATCCCCTTTACCCTTGTAGCAGTTAATGATGATGCTGCTACGCCAGTCTTTTGGTATGACCCCATTCTGTATTACTTGGTTAACTATACGGGTGACCATAGTATGTCCCACCATTCCAAATGCCTTCAACATCTCAGCAACTATCTCCGAAGGCCCAGCTGCCATGCCTGTCTTCATATCTTTGATTGCCTTACTTATTATACTACCTTTAACTTGCACCGCTGGTCCTTCTATTGGATGATCGATTTTGGGCAGACTATCTTTTTCCCATTTATTCTCCTCATTTAATAGTCTCTCATAGTGACACTGTTTTTTTGTGTGTGTTAACACTGATCTGAGGATCAGGAAGACTTGGAGTCTGGTCTGGGATGCCAACCCAAATCACGAGCTGGCTGCTTGTGAAACATTTGTAACCAGGATTAAGCAATAAATCTCCTATGTAACACCTCCACTTTGTTATATATATATATATATATATATATATATATATATAAGTAGAAGGGGTATTTAATTTGTTGGAAATCCGACAAATATAAATATAAATGTTTATAACTGATTTAGAGCACTCAGCAAATTCCTGGAGTAAATATTCAATGATA
Source organism: Eledone cirrhosa (assembly GCA_964016885.1). Lineage (NCBI taxonomy): Eukaryota > Metazoa > Mollusca > Cephalopoda > Octopoda > Eledonidae > Eledone > Eledone cirrhosa. The sequence goes on along the minus strand of OZ024741.1, from coordinate 400,180,502 downwards.
TTAAATAAATGGAAACTATATTTATAAAACCATATATATCACAGAAAAAGAGAGTCAGTGTTGCAACAAAAGGAATTTATTGGACATATTACAATTGTTTCTCGGGTGACCAGCTCAAGGCACGATCGATAAGTTGATCATACCTGACTGAAATCACTCGGTTTTCGGATATGTCTTGATTCTACGAAGCAGATTTTCCTATGTCTTATATGTTCCTATACACATATATCATCATCATCATCATCATCTTCGTTTAACGTTCATATTCCACGCTCGCATGGGTTTGGACGGGAGTTTTCCCACTTGAGGCATGAGTGGTTGTCTTGCACGCATAGGACTGTCTGGCGGGTTTTGTACGGCTGGATGCCCTTCCTAACACCAACCACATTTACAGTGTGGAACTGGGAGGTTTTTACCATGTTACCTACACGGCCACATTACAGCGTGGACTGTGTGTTTTTTTGTCGTAACACCTACACGACCTCATTTGTTTCGGGCTGGATGTTGTGGTACCAACATAACTTTACATTGAAAGGGGTGGTGTGGATGGGGTGAGGGTAGTGGGACGGGGGTGTATTTTGTTAGAGGTGCCTACTGACTGTAGTAGGTTTCACTTTGCACTTAGGAAAGGCGGGTCTTCTCTATTACTGTGTAGCGCCAAAGATCTCGGTCCAGTGACATTGTCTTGGAGAGGTGTAAGTGTGTGAGGTCGAAATTTATCAAGTCGTCCCAGGTTTTTCTGGGTCTGCCTACTCCGTGGCTACCGTCTATTTTTATTGCCCTGCACTTTTTTATACAGCTGTCATCTTTCATGCGCATCACGTGACCATACCAACGTAGTCTTCTCTCGAGTAAACAACATCTGATCCCTCTTAATTTTAATTTCTCCCTTAGTTCGTTTATGCTTTGCCGTTCACGTATATTACTATTACACATCCAGTGGAGCATGCAAGCTTCGTTTCTCTCCAGTCTGCGTATATCCTCTGCACTCAATGCCCAGGTCTCACTGCCATGTAACATTGCTGTTCGTATGCAGGCATCATACAGCCTGCCTTTCATTTTTCATATATATATATATATATATATATATATATATATATATATATATATGTGTGTGTATATATATATATGTATATATATATAGGTATATATATATATGTATATATATATATATATATCACCATCATCATCATTTTACGTCCGCTTTTCCCAGCTTGCAAGGGTGGGACGAGTCCTATTCAGCACAGCATTTCTCCACTTGTCACGGTCCTTTGTCATCTCCTCTGTGAGCTTCAACTATCTGAGGTCTGCTCTCACCACCTCCGCCCATGTTTTTCGTGGTCTTCCTCTACTGCGTCTTCCTTCTACTGCGATTTCTTGGCACTTCTTTACCCAGCGGTCATCCTCCATGTGCATCATATGTCCATACCATCTGAGTCTTCTCCCACGCACACCACAACTTATCCTTCTTAAACACAGTTTCTCTCTCACCTCATCTATGCTTGGTCGTTCATGCACATTGACATTGCACATCCATATATATATATACTGTATATGTCATTTCTGATGATTTAGTGTTAAAGAATAAAGACTAATGATAAAATAAAATTATATTTTTAAAATGAGGTACCAGAGGTATGTATGGTCCTACATTATAGCTTATTTAGTTTGTAGGTAAGTCCAGCACTGATAAAAGGTAACATTGACCGTAACAGAATTCAAAGACACATGTAAAATAACTTCACTAAATAATGATTTCTACTTTAGGCACAAGGCCAGTAATTTTGAGGGTAGGGAAAAGTTGATTAAATTGACCTCAGTGCATTACTGGTACTTTATTTTATTGACCTCATACAGATGAAAGACAAAGCTAACGACAGCAGGATTTGAATTCAGAACGTAAAGGGCTATAACTCTATGCTGCAAAACATGGTGTCTGACACTCTACCGATACTGTCAAGCTACTGCCCTTTATGCCATAATAATGAGAGTCATTTTATTTAAGGCTCTACCATTTCTCTTATTTACCAAGTAATGGTCAGGCCAGACTTCTGCCTGCTCCTGGTACCATGTAACCCAGTACAACCTGCTTTATGATCAAGTGGTCAGCAACTAAACTGGTTCCCCCACACTCCCTGGTCTGGTTCCCCTCACTCCCTGGTCAGCAACACAAAAAACAAGAGCTCTTAAAGGGTAGATGAACTCCTCAGAGTCTGTGACTATCGACCCCAAATATGGATTAAATAACCTGACCAACTTGCAACTGGTTAAGTATGGTGATAATAGCTACACCCCTGACATAACCAAAGCTAAACAGGGAGAGGTTCCTCCAACAGAAGTAAGAAGACCCTGGATTGGTTTTAAAATGCCCTAGACATGCTGTCAATATGGCACCCCTATAACTCCCTCAGGAGTTATGAGACTGTCGTAAGCCCTTCAGTCATGAATGACCATGGTTTTGCACCTGGAAAGTTCCCCTCTGAGGCACAAGCCTGTGCAAGGTGTGTTTGTGGAAGACCAGCAGTCACCCATCTAAACCAGTCTCCCCTCTTCATGCCACTGATGTTGTCCAAGGGAAAGGCAATGGCTGATACAGCTTGGCACCAGTGACTTTACAACATACACTATATATACATTATATATATGATGTTGTCCAAGAGAAAGGCAATGACCGATACAACTTGATACTAGTGACGTAGCAACTCATTTCTACAGCTGAGTAAACTGGAGTAACATGAAATAAAGTGTCTTGCTCAAGAACACAATGCACCACTCAGTCCAGGATTCAAACTCAAACAGGTATATTATCTATTTGGTCAGTTACCAATCTCAATTATCACATCATTGGTAGGAATAAGAAAATAAGACCATCTTTAACTCTCTAGCATTTACATTACTCTATATTTACTATTATATTTGCATGGTAAAGGCTTTACCTTACATAAATAATATCGAATCTACGAGATTTTGATATTATATATTTTGAGAACATTACCTTAATATTACTACGAGTGGCCAGTTACAGCCGGTTTGAACAGAATGAGGTGAGAGAATTCTGGGCGGATATGGCCGGTTTAACTGCTTAAGGGCTAAAGTCCCATCTGTTTAATTCATCATCATCATCATCATCACCGTTTTACGTCCATTCTTCCATGCTAGAATGGGTTAGACGGGTTGTCCAGTTGTGGGCAGTGTCTGGTTGGCTGACCATGCCTTGCTCATACAGAAACTGATTTTGGCTTGATTTCTACAGCTGGATGCCCTTCCTAACACCAACCTTATTTACAGTGAGTGCTGGGTGCTTTTTTTCCGTGGCGCCTACACGGCCACTTTACAGTGTGGGCTGGGTGCTTTCTTGCCGTGGCACCTCTACGACCACTTTGCAGTGGGAGGGTGTGGGGGCATATTGTCTATATGCTTCAGCTTGTACCCATGGGAGGTCGGGTACTCTGTATTACTGTGTGACGCCGAGGTTACGGTCGTGTGTCATCGCCTTTGAGAGGTGTAATTGAGTAAGGTCGGCTTTTACACCTCATCCCAGATCATTTTGGGTCTCCCCACTCCGCGGTTTCCATCAACTTCTAGTGCTCTGCACCTTTTTATGCAGCTGTCATCCTTCATACGCATCACATGTCCATACCAACGCAACCGCCTCTCCTGCACACAGCATTTGATTCCTCTTATGCTCAGTCTCTCTCTCAATTCATTTATGCTTTGCCGTTCGCGTATATTACTATTACACATCCATCGGAGCATGCAGGCTTTGTTTCTTTCTAATCTATGCAAGTCTTCTACAGACAGCGCCCAGGTCTCACTACCATATAACATTGCTGTTCGTATACATGCATCATACAGTCTGACTTTCATTTTGAGGGAAAAGCCTTTTGCAGCTAGCAGTAGCAGTAGCTCCCTGAACTTCTTCCATCCCATTCTTATCCTAGTTATTGTACTTTCTGAACACCCACCTCCGCTGTTAATTCGGTCACCTAGGTACCAGAAGCTGTCTACTGTTTCTACAGAGCCCTCCCAGAGATTGGTGGTACTTGTTTCCTGTGGCTGCTTGCTGTCCCAGCACAGCTGCTACATGTGAAGCCTACAGTCTTAGTTAAGCTTCCTGAGATCCCGCTACATCTCTTGTGTACCCATTGTTTGCATTTGGGGCAGAGAATCGAGTTCCTACCTACACCTTTCCTACATACTGAGCAAGGCCATTTCCCTGAGGGGATCTGGGTTTTGTTTTCTCGTCTACTTACAAGGACCTTAGTCTTTGTCAGGTTGACTTTGAGACCCTTTCTTTCTAGTCCCTGCTTCCAAGTTTGGAATTTTTTCTCTAGTTCTACCATAGATTCAGCTATAAGTGCGAGGTCATCTACATACAGGAGTTCCCATGGGCATCCGGTCTTAAACTCCTCCGTTATTGCCTGCAGGACTATGATGAACAGGAGAGGGCTAAGAACAGAGCCATGGTGGACAACGACCTGTATGCTAAATTCCTCGCTATAGTCATTACTAACCCTAACTTGCTGACTGCTCCCCTATACATGGCTTGTACAGCTTTCACAAGCCATTCATCTACTCCTAGTTTTCTAAGAGCCCACCAGATTATAGCACATGGAACTCTGTCAAAGGCTTTCTTGAGATCGACGAATGCCAGGTAGAGTGGCTTACTTTTAGCTAGTTACTTTTCCTGTAACTGCCTCACAAGGAAGAGGGCATCAGTGGTGCCTCTTCCTGGTACAAACCCAAATTGTATCTCATCTAGTTTGACCCGGTCCCTAATCAACTGTGCTATAACTCTTTCTGTTACTTTCATGACCTGGTCCATCAGCTTTATACCTCTATAGTTTCCTCTATCTAGTGCATCGCCTTTACCTTTGTAGCAGTTGACAATGATGCTACTGCACCAATCTTTTGGTATGGCCCCCTCTAGTATTACCTGGTTAACGATACGTGTGGTTATAGTGTGACCTACAGACCCAGATGCCTTCAGCATCTCGGCAGCTATACCCGATGGACCGGTTGCCTTCCCCATCTTCATATCTTTGATTGCCTTACTACGCTGCTACTGACTTGTATTGCTGGCCCCTCTATAGGGTCTACTTGGGTAGGGTCTCTTCTTCCCATACATTCTCCTTTAGTGATCTATCATAATGGCTCTTCCATGCATCTTTCTTCTCAGCACTTGTGAGGGCAAGATCACCTTTATCATTCTGGATACACTTCTCTCCAATGACATCACAATTCTGACACACTGCCTCGCAATCTTGAACACCTCCTGTTTCTGGTCCTCACGTTGCAAAATATGCTTGAATTTTCTATCCTCTGCTTCCCTTCTAGCTAAGTATATTTGTCGCCTAGCTTCCCTCTTGGTCTCTATGTAATATACCCTGCTCCCCCCCCCCGTTCTTCTATTGTTTCCATGCCTGTCTCTTGGCCTTAACTGCCTCATATACCTTATTGTTCCACCACCAAGTCACTCTCCTCCTGCTTGTGGTCTTACTCCAGCCACAGATCTCATCCATCGCCTCTAGTAAGTTATTTTTTAAGAACTCCCAGTGCTCTTCTACATTGAATGTCTCTATCTGTTCTTCTTTACTGTTGTAGGCGTTGAGTAAAATTAATTATGTATTAATGTACACAGTAACTACTTGAATAAAAAAAAAAGTGGAGAACTTTTTATCTTGCTCTTAATCATTAATATTATCTGTCTTTTTAACTCTCTTAAAACTGTCGGCAGAACATGAAAGCTTCAGCCTACATGATGATGGGCAGATATGGAAGTTTAGTAAGGCTGGTGAAACATGGAAAAGAGATACCAGCTGGACTGAAAACACTGTACCCATAACAACTGACAATAAAAAAACTGAAAAAACTCTGGGAAACTAAATCAGAACAACCTGCCATTCCCTGCACATAATCATAGACTGGAATCAAGGTACAAATTGTTGTCCTTAAATGCACGTAGTCTATGCAATACAATATATCTTTTTGACTCCTACATCAAAGTATTGACCCCAACTTCATCACAGTCATGGAAAGATGGGCACATTCCTTACTCTGTGATGAGGTTTTCAGCATAATTAGCTATAACCTGTTTCGTAAAGACTGCATTAATCGTGGTGGTGGTGGTGTAATGGTCTACGTCCGATCAAACTTTTCAGCAATTCTTTGTGTTGATTTGAACCAAGAAGTATTTTTCTGCAATATACGTATGACCATGTCAACACTGCTACTTGGAGTCAATTACCATCCCCCAAATTACCACCAGGACACTCAACTTTGTGATATCCTCAGAGCTGTTGTCAGGAAACAGCCACTTATGTTTTTATTGCAGGGGACTTCAATCATCCTGACATTGACTGGGAAACATTTCGTTGGCCGCAAAGTGCAAATGATTTCCTTGAGCTAGTGCTGGACTCGAACAGGTCCCAAGTAGTCACCTCCCCAACAAGAGCTAACAACACTTGGGATCTGCTCTTCACCACTACTCCTGAAACGGTTATTAGTGTTACTACTGAGCAACCTTTGGGTGACTCTGATCATGCTATGATCATTACCAATCTATCCCTCATGGGCAGTAACAAAAATCACAAGCATCTCCAAACTGCTCACTTTGACTGGAATAAAGCAGACTGGAACTGTTACTGCACCAAGCTGCTACGTCCAAACTGGCTTGAGTTTTACAACACTGTACTCCAGAACTCAATATGGACAGCATGTGCAGCATCGGTGCCACATAGGCAGAAAAAACATCCCAAAGGTACAATTTGGGAGACTGCAGCAGTCCGTCTTGCTAGAAAAGAACCTTGTAATGCTGAACGTGTGTACAAATTGCATAAATCAGATATCAATAGGAAAAAGCGAAATAAATCATCCAACCATCTCAAGCAGGTGACAAAAAAGGCAGTGCTTGAATTTGAGCAGCGCATAGCAACCAGCCCTGACAGTAAGGTGTTCTGGAAGCAATTTGGATTTATCCCTAACTCCAGCTGCTGTGATCAACTTATCGAGTTTCTTGAAGACATCACTTGGATCTCTGATGGCGGCTCATTGGTGGATGTTGTTTACCTTGACTTTGCTAAAGCTTTCAATTCTGTGCCACACAAAAGGCTTATGGCAAAACTCTCTGCAATGGGTGTAAAGGATGATCTTTTTAACTGGTTGAAGTCCTTCATTCTCAGTCAAAGAGAGGTAGTCATGGTTCTAGGACAGCATTCCTCACCATATGAGATGTCATCTGGTGTACTACAGGGATCTGTTCTTGGCCCCCTTTTGTTTGTGGCATATATCAATGACATAGATGCCAACTTAAAGAATGCCACAGTACTGAAATATGCAGATGACATCAAGCTGTACCTTGAGATAAAAAGGAAAGATCCTGAACACTATAGATCTTGCCTGCAATCTGACCCGGATACAATGCAGCAATGGATCACAGACTGGCAACTCAAGCTGGCTGTGGACAAGTATACCACCATGCATTTTGGGAGTAAAAACCCAGCATCCACATACTCCCTCCACAACACTAATATCAAGAAGTCTTCTTGTGAACGTGACCCTAGCATTACGGTCAGCAGCGATTTGCGTTGGACGAAGCACATCTCTAAAATTGTCAAGAAGACCGAGGGTGTCTTAGCATCACTCAGCAAGACCTTTGTCAGCCGCTCTCCAGCTATCTATTTAAAGCTGTATATAGCTATGGTGCGGCCACACTTAGAATTTGCATCACCAGTCTGGAACCCCTATCTTGCTCAGAACATTGACCTCCTGGAAACTGTTCAGAGACATGCAACCAAGCGAATACCCTCCATCAGGCATCTACCATACTCTGAACGCCTTGCTTCCCTGGGCATGGATACATTGAAGCTCTGACGTCTGGCAACTGACTTGGTAAACACCCACAAAATTATTAACCATCTTGCCAACAACAACCCTGAGTACCTTTTTGATTTCCATGTATCTAACACCCATGGACATGCTCATAAAGTCAGAAAACAGTACAGCTCCCATGACTTTCGGAAACATTTTTTCACGCTCAGAGTTGCTGAAGCATGAAACAAACTCCCTGCATCAGTTGTTAGCTGTCGAGACACTGCATCCTTTAACACCTCCATGCTTCCTGAAATTCGCCAACACTACACTTGATGTCCCCCCTCCATACACACGCACACATGATGACTAATCATCATCAATGTCTATTTTCCATACCTGCATGGGTTAGACAGGTTGTCACATTATGAGACAAGTTGAGCCTGAGACCACAGCATGAATTGGATTGGAATGGATTCTAAGATCCTCCCAGAAAAGTTACCTACTTATGGTCTCTATCAAATCATTTCTAATGATAGATGTTTCCTTCAGACAGCTCCATCACTGTGTGCATTAATATGGCAGTGGATTAACAGTAATCAGAAGAGCATCGAACAACATGCTTTGTGGTATATAGTAATGTCCCTTATACATTCTGAGTTCAAATCCCGTTGAGGGGTCGATAAAATAAAGTACCAGTAATGCACTGGGATTGATATAATTGACTTTATCCTCCTCTGGAGGTATGTGGCCTAGTGGTAAGGGTATTAGACATGATCATAATATCATGGGTTCAATTCCTGGGCTGGATTCTGTATTGTGTTCTTAAGCAAAAGATTTTATTTCACGTTGCTCCAGTATATTTAGCTGGGGGTTTAACCCTGTAATGGACTGGCATCCTGTCCAGGGGAAGTCTTGTACTCTCGAGGTTCTGGGCTTGAGACAAACTTTTAAAAGTGCACTGGAGTAGATTTAATCAATTATACCCTCTCCCCAAATTGTTGGCCTTGTGACTTAATCAGAAACCATTATTATCATTATTAATTGGTGGTGAATTGACAGTATCAGTAGAGGATCGGACGCTATGCTTTCCAGGATAATTACGTCCCTTTATGGTCTGCGTTCAAATACCCCTGAGGTTAACTTTGCCTTTCATCCTTACGGGGTCGATAAAATAAAGTACCAGTCACGCACTGGGGTCGAATTAATTGACTTTCTCCTCCCCCCCAAATTGTTGGCATTGTGCCTATATAAGAAACCAGGCGGGGGATTGGCAGTATCGGTAGACGGTCGGACGCCATGCTTTCCAGCATAGTCCTTTATGGTCTGAGTTCAAATACCCCCGAGGTTAACTTTGCCTTTCATCCTTACGGGGTCGATAAAATAAAGTACCAGTAATGAACTGGGTAATTGCTGGCCTTGTGCCAAAAGTAGAAACAATTATTATGGTTCTCTCTAACACACATTCTATCAGATCAGCTCTCGAGTTTCTTAATCCTTTAGCATTTACATTACTCTATAATTACTATTGTATATTTGTGGTAAAGGCTTTACCTCACATAATTATTGCACATAATATCGAATCTATGAGATCTTGATATTATTTATTTTGAGAACAATACCTTAACATAAGTATTAGTAGCCAGTTAAAGCTGGTTTGAACAGAAAGAGGTGGGAGAATCCTGGCTGTGTACAGCCGGTTTAAATGCTAAACGGTTAAAGTTTTGGTTGCGTCTTTCATATTCTTCTATCTACATTGATTATATACTTCTTCTCCTCCTCCTCCTCCTCCACCTCCTCACTTTTCCTTCAACTTTGATACTGTGGTGAAAGCTCACACCACAGTTACACAACGTCTATAAACAAAAATATAATAAACATCCTTCAATAGGAGCACTGTCACCTAAATCACTTCAACAGTATTAAGAGACAATCACTACAGATACTATCAACAGCTTTGCCCTATACCCAACTCTATACAGGTCACATTTAAAGTCCTCAAACTGCCATACAATCTCTGACAATTTGTCATAATAACAACATATCAAGAACATTACATAAAAAAGGTTTAGTTTCTACATGGGTGAGCTGAAAGGTTCATTGACTGAATATGAAGGAGTGATGCTAGAAGGACTCAGAACTCCAGGGTCATTGGCCGTTGGGATGGACTTTGGCAGTTTTAACCCCTACCAACAGGACTGCTGGTCCTGTCGGTCCTCATACAAGCCAAACACTGTCCAGTGGAGTAACAGATGAGAGACAAAACCTTAATTCATAGCAATTTAGATATAAGTACACATAGAATTAAATTTATATATATATATATATAGTAATAATAATAAATTTGAAGACTAAAATCCAAAGAGGGCTCGATAAGGATAAATATATATCAAATATATAAGAACCGTTAAGGGTGAAAGCAGCGATTCTTTGCTTAAACTTTAATCTCTTATTGTAATAAATATATATATATACATATATATACAAATAAAATACAGAGTTACTAACTCATATTGATACACTAGTAGAAGTACCTGGCGTTGCCCGGGTGTAAGTCGACCATTGCTCTGTTAAAATGTGTGAAAGTTACTTCCCGTGCATTGTTGGGGTTCACGCTGTTGTTATTGTCTACACCAAAGGAGGTCATCATGAAACAGGAGTTGTATTTCCACATGTTACGGCGGAACGTTGTAGCCGTAGTGTCGTCACCTGTAAGTAGATTCAGAAGAACGTCTGGCGGGTCAGCCAATGCCTCTAGTTTCACCTTACCTCCTGCACAACACATATAAGGCGCCTCGCCTGGCCACTTCATTGCCTTGCAGGATGTACAGACATTATCCATTTTGCCAATGGAAACTGTAGGCAGAAGTCCGTAATCCTCAGAGGGGTTATATCTGAAGGCTGCTTTTACCCAGCCTGAGCTCTTGGCAGCAGTAGCTAACGTATGCCGGGAACGCTTAGCAGCAAGCCTGTTGTATGTCTGCCGTGAACTCCTCTGCAAGCGCTTGTTGACGACGAAGGCGAACCCCAGCAAGCCTCATCTGACGGGATGTTGGTGACTCCTCCGCCAACACTGGTTGGCGACGAAGGCGAACACCAACAAGCTGCGTCATACGGGATGTTGGTGATTCCTCCGCCAACGCTGGTTGGCGACGAAGGCGAACATCAGCAAGCCTTGTCGTACGGGATGTTGGTGACTCAACCAGCCGAGATAGACGTCTATCAGCGAGTCGAGATTCGCGCTCAACAGGTGTTTCCTAGAGAAAGTTAACTACTGGTTAGTTAAGCCAAAGGCACCGTAAATGAGAAAAGTGTAACATGAACAAAAGGGAATCAAGGTAAGACAATAAATTTAATATAACTACGATTAGAATGTTGTAGTTGCTTAAAAGTGGTGACAGTTAGGATAAACGTGGTGACAGTTAGGATAAGTGGTGACAGTTAGGATAAACGTGGTGACAGTTAGGATAAACGCACTACTTGCTAACATTAAGGGAGAATATTGCATAAAGGATTAACCAATTGTGAATGAACTCATACCTGAGAACGCCTAATTCGTTGTCTCAAAGCAGTAACTGTATCTTTTTTGGAGGTAAGTCTTGAACGTTTCCGTGTGGGCATAACGACGTGTAACGAAGCTGTTAGGTTAGAGAGGGGTGATTAAGTACAGTGAGAGGTGACACCAGATTCGTTAGCATGGTTACTGGTGAATGGGAAGGTTTGGAAATATGATTATAATAACTTACCGAATTTTCCGGCCTATAAAGTGCACTTAAAATACCTAAATTTCATTAAAAAAACAGCTCTGCGCTTTATACTCCGGTGAGCCTTATGTATAAATAATACAATGGTAATCAATAACGGCTCTAACAGAAGTAATAGATCTAGACTAAAAGTAAAGAAGTTAGCATTTTCCTGGTTGGTCTTACACGCCGTTGCGCGGACCTGATTTTAAATGATACGCCTTATATCCCGGTGAGCCTTATAGAGCGGAAAATACGGTATCTATTGGAAAAGAATACGAATTCATGACCAAGGTGTGACAACATTGGCGTCTATATTGTGGTTAGAAAAAGCTATCTCACTTACCGCTTTTCGTAGGCGCCGCTAAATCCCATGGCTGATTTCTCCTCTTCCACGTGCGTCCAACTCATTAACACCCGGGAGCTGCCAAACTCACATCCACACCGTTCCTGGTCACCACTAGAGAGAGACCGATCTGCTGGCCCTTCCGGCCAAGCACCCTTCCGGTCAAGCACTCTTCCGGTCGAGCACTCCCCAGCTTCCGGCCACCGCACACCACACCATACCCACACGTCCCCCTGATCTCAAGGATCAATTTCCCCCTCGTCCTTCTGCATATGAAAGTCTGCTGTCCAGGTTGGTGGTTTGCGACTTCTTTGCGATCTCCGCAGTGTTGGGGCGGCACTTTGAGTTTCCTCTTCCTCGGAGTCCGTTGGCACAGTGATTCTACGGACATCCAGGACATGACGTGGTACTCCGTCCACGGACACATTGTTCTGGGAATTTACGGCCGTCACCATTCCCCTTCCCCATTGAGATGTGCAACGTGCATCTGGGGGCTTAACCCAGACTTCTTCGGCCACCTGCACGAATGCATTCTCTCTCCCCACTGGCTGTTGTGGTGGCGTATACAGATAGATATATGATCCATATTTACCTGTATGTGTATCTATGTCTATGTGTATATATGTGCGAGTTGTGTGTATATATATATATATATATATATGCATACAATTCAAATGCACTAGATTATAAGGGTTTCCTTAAGGTTCGTGATAAACAAACTTATATAATAACAGTCACAACTACATAACAGGTGGATTTACTAAATATAAAATTTATAATATAAGGTTTGTATTATAAGATAAAGTTTCTATAATCTTAAATTTCCTTTGTTATCTTGACATTTATAACATTTAATATAGATAAATAACTTAATTTCCTTCACTCTGTTTTGCTATTACATAGAAATGTTTTTCTCTGGTTTCTCAGAAAAATATATAAGTTTAAGAAAATTCCTATATCTTATACATAAAAAGTCCTTTATCTATGTGTATGGTATGTGTAAGTATATATATATTTATATGTATGTGTGCGTACGTATATATATGAATATATTCTTTTAATAATATATGGGTTTTAATAATATATAGATTTTTAATAATATATAGATCTCAACTTTTAATGTATAGATCTCAATAATTTGATGGATAATTTAATTGATAAACTAAACATTTAATCATATTTAATCACTGGTTAAAATTCATTTTCTATTCACGAGTATTTTCCATTCACGCTTATTTACTTATTTACTTTACTCATCCAAAAATATTTATTTTTTCCTTCATCTTAAAAGTTATGCTAATACAACAACCTATCACTTAGGACTTTCTCTTTTCTCTTTTCTTTTTTCTTCTCTTTCTCTCTTTCTCTTTTTCTCGTTTTCTTATTTTCCTCTTAAAGCTGCTTTTTTCTTTTTTTCTTTTTTCTCTTTCCCTCTCTCCATACCCCAACGGCTTATTTTAAATCTACTGTGATTTTAAAATATCCGACACTAATTTGCATAATAGTATAAATAAATTTATAACCCCACTATCCGGGAGCTTCCAACAGAAATGGTTGCATTCTTTAAGGGCATGTCAATATTTATTTATAAAACTTATCTATATTATATTTTATCTGATGAAAGCACACCATAATTTAACTTGGTGTCCTTGAAATATGTATAATGAAATAAATATGGTTTTCTAAATATAGTTTCCATTTGTTAATATATCGTATATATATATATATATATATATATATATATATATATATATATATATATATATATATATATATATATATAATATAAGATCAAAAGATGGTTAAAGGAGTTCCATATATTTTATTATGCGCATTTCAAAAACAAACATCATCAAGCAATAATATTTGTGTTTTCATCAGATAAAACAGGAGAACATGATATGAAGGCTAAAAAATACTTGTGGATAGTGCAGTTTTAAATCAACATATGAAAAGTGGTTTTAGATTGATGTGTGATATTGGGAAAAATATTTTATTTAGAGAGGGGGGGAAGGATGAAAAGGGAAGGAGATGAGAGGGAGAGATGGGTGATAGAGAGAAAGAGATAGTTTTTATAACTGAGAGGAGATATATTTTTACATAGAGAGGTTGAAAACCGTTGGAAGATACTGTATAAATTAAAAATTTTGAAAATTAACGAAGGGAGGATATGTGCGAGGAAAATATATTTTATTTAGGGAGGGGGGGTGGAAAGGATGAAAAAAAGGGGGAGGAGATGAGAGTGAAGGTGGAGAGGGAGAGATGGGTGATAGAGAGAAAGAGATAGCTTTTATAACCGAGAAAAAGATATATTGTTTTAATATAGAGAGGTTGGGAACCGTTGGAAGATAATGTATAAATTAAAGGAATTTGAAAATGAACGAAGGGAAATTATGTATGAAGATAGAGAGAAAAAAATAATAATTGTGGGTGAATATTCTAACGTCAAAAGAAGAAATGTATGTATTGTGGCAATTTCAAAATTAGCGAAGAGAAAAATTGTTAAGGTTTGTGTGTAGAAGGATTTGAGAAAAATAATGTGAAGTTAAAGTTTGTATATTGATTGAATTGATAATATGTGCGAATAAAGAGTTAATATGTATTAATAATGAGTTCGTTGATGGGGAGAAAAAAATAATAATAATAAATTAAGGATGAAATTGAGATTAAAAAGATTTATGATAGAGAGAAAAAATAATAGTGATTGCGGATGAATATTGTAAAATCATAACAAATGTTATGATTTTACGAGAAGATAGAATGAGGGTAATGAGTAAACGAGTATTATAGAGTGTATAATGCCCTTTAAAGTAAGGTAGATGGGTATATTTTAAAGAGGTGTATGTATATGTGCCTTTGAGAAAAGATTCTAAATTGATAAAGAATTGAATATTAACTGTATACTTTGTGAAAAGTTCTATGGAATTTATGCAGGCAGATAGAAAACAAATCTGAGCGTCTATTTATTATAGAATCTAGGTTAGAGATAATGGTAAATTTTTCATTTAGGCAGAGATTACAGATTTTAGATAGAGAGCTGTTCAAGTATGAGGATGCAGAAGAAATCTTCTTCCAAAAGATGGTATATTTAATGTTTTTGTCTTTTAAGGACCATATGAGTTCTGAGAGAGCAGTGTTAGTTCTTTTAAGTTTGTATTTGAAAGATGAATGATGATTATAGAGACGAACTTTAAAAGAGGTGGAAGTGGAGCCAAAATAGGTGAAGGAATTGGTGCTAGTTATAATTTTACATTCATAAATTAAGTTTTTATCGAGGCAATGGTTGTTGAGAGGACATTTATTTTTAATGCGGCAGTTGCAATTAGAGAGATTATTAATGAGTGATCTAGTGTTATCTATAGAAGGAATTGGATTGGAGAAGTTGTTTGCGATAGGAATAATAGGAATAATAGTTTCTTGATTTAGATTTGGATTATGAACATTTAGCGAAGTTGTGTTTGACGTTGTATTTGGGTTTACAGAAGTTAGCCTAGGGTTTACAATGACGTCGGGAGTACTATTACTGTTATTATGAAATTCAATATTGGAAGGAAGAGATTTAGTATTTAATATTTTGTTGTTGTGTTTAGAGATGATGTTGGAAATATTGGAGGATGTAGAATACGAAAATTTGATGGTGTGTTTGTTAAATATTTTACTATAGATATGTGAGGGAGGGAAGCATTTATTTAAGGCACTAAAAAATAATTTAGGAATATTGTTATTAATAGAGATGGAGAAAGGAGCATTATACCAGATTATGTTTTTGTATCTAGGTCTTTTATTAAAATTATTGGAATGGTCATGATTAATTATTCTACTGTAAGTTTTTCTAGAATTTGTTTCTTTATTATATTTGATTTTATCTGGATAGCCGGCTTTAGAAAGTGCGTTATTATAGTAATTGGCGTTAGCATCAAAGATGTTTTTATTAGAAGATATGTTAGATATTCTATTTCCAATATTATTAACTATAGCATTCTTGATATTGGTAGGATGGTTAGATTTAAAGTTAACATAATTAAGGTTCTCATTGTTTTTATGGTAAGGGTAATATAGGCCAGTGTCAAGATTAAGAGATACATCCAAGAAATTAGCTAGTTTGATACTATTATCAAATTCAATTTTTAGGTTATGTTGGTTAAAGAGATTACGTATATTGTTCTTAATAATATTAAGTTTAACTATATTGCAATTTAGGATAGTAAAGAGTCCATCGTCACGATAAATTCCACCGCAACGTCAAACACAACTTCGCTAAATGTTCATAATCCAAATCTAAATCAAGAAACTATTATTCCTATTATTCCTATCGCAAACAACTTCTCCAATCCAATTCCTTCTATAGATAACACTAGATCACTCATTAATAATCTCTCTAATTGCAACTGCCGCATTAAAAATAAATGTCCTCTCAACAACCATTGCCTCGATAAAAACTTAATTTATGAATGTAAAATTATAACTAGCACCAATTCCTTCACCTATTTTGGCTCCACTTCCACCTCTTTTAAAGCTCGTCTCTATAATCATCATTCATCTTTCAAATACAAACTTAAAAGAACTAACACTGCTCTCTCAGAACTCATATGGTCCTTAAAAGACAAAAACATTAAATATACCATCTTTTGGAAGAAGATTTCTTCTGCATCCTCATACTTGAACAGCTCTCTATCTAAAATCTGTAATCTCTGCCTAAATGAAAAATTTACCATTATCTCTAACCTAGATTCTATAATAAATAGACGCTCAGATTTGTTTTCTATCTGCCTGCATAAATTCCATAGAACTTTTCACAAAGTATACAGTTAATATTCAATTCTTTATCAATTTAGAATCTTTTCTCAAAGGCACATATACATACACCTCTTTAAAATATACCCATCTACCTTACTTTAAAGGGCATTATACACTCTATAATACTCGTTTACTCATTACCCTCATTCTATCTTCTCGTAAAATCATAACATTTGTTATGATTTTACAATATTCATCCGCAATCACTATTATTTTTTCTCTCTATCATAAA
>OZ024741.1:400128575-400156075 GCA_964016885.1 Eledone cirrhosa | reverse complement strand
GTGATTAATTTCGACGACTCTATTTGGATTAAAAAATCCAATAGTACCCCATTCGACGTGAGTATGGGCGCCAGTGACTCTGCGGAGGTTACTGATCTTATTGGCCTTTTCCTTCTTTTCTCTATCAAGGACGAATTCCCCAACGCGGGCGGTGGTTTGTACCGTGACGATGGTCTTTTGACCATGACTAAGTGCGGACCTCGTGCTTGCGACAGGTTCAGAAAAGAACTCACAGCCTTCTTTAAAGGCTTCAACCTCTCTATACAGGTTGAGGCCAATCTCTCGGTCGTTAATTACCTCGACGTTACCCTCAATTTATTGAATGGGTTGTATTACCCGTATAGAAAGCCGAATGATACGCTTAATTACATAAGTAAGCATTCCAACCATCCTGCCAGCATAACCAAGAACCTGGTAAGAAACGTTTCGTTGAGGCTTTCCCGTCTTTCCACCAACGAGCGCATTTTCAACGACCATTCCACTTATTACAATGAAGCTCTTGCTCGAAGTGGATTTGTCGATAAGGTAGCATATACAGTGTACGAAAATAGACCTAGAAGAAATAGATCCCGTCGCATTTGTTGGTTTAACCCACCATATAATATGGAGGTGGCCACACCATTAGCTAAAATCTTTCTTTCCCTTATTACGAAGCATTTTCCCCCTACACATAAATATAGTAAAATTTTTAATAGAAATACTATTAAAATTTCTTACTCTACGACTCCTAACCTTGCACATAACATCACAGCTTCAAATTTAGCTAAACTACCTAGCCGTAGGAACACGTGCAACCCTGTAGGTAGTACTAACTGTAATTGTAGGAATCGGGCTGATTGCCCCCTATCCGGGAAATGCCTCTCTAGTAACATTGTCTACAAATGTAAGGTTGTAACACCCACGTCCCGTAGGGCCTACATAGGGTTAACCGCCAATAGTTTCAAGCAGCGTCTTTACATGCATACCCATTCTTTTCGTTACCCTCTAAGAAGGAATATGACGTCACTTTCAGCTTATATCTGGAGTCTAAAAGACAACCACACCCAATATAAGTTACACTGGGAGATCCTAGCTAGGGCTAGATCGTATAACGGAAATAAAAGACCATGTGACCTCTGCGCCGCTGAGGCCCTGGAAATACTCTACGCTACAGACCACATCTTAAACAAAAAATCTGAGGCAATTTCGGCTTGTAAACATAAATTGCACAAAACTTTCCTGTATTACAGCCCCACGTTATACCCTAACGGATAGCACGATCTATACGTGGATATTTTACGTCTTGGTGTGGGAGCTAAGTATATGTTTTGTTTATTCCTTTACGTATTTGCATAGGTAAGTATATATTACCCGTATGTTTTGTGAAGGTATGTATACCTTCTCGTACGTATATTTGACTGTTATAGCGTATAATTTTTACATATTCTGGTATTTAGGGTTTGGCTATGTGTATACGGGAGTTTTGCGTCCGCGTGAGTGTGCAGGTTCGTACGTATGGTGGGTGTGTGTATATGTGTACTTCTTGTTTTAGTTGACTTACGTCTCCGAACATTCGTGTATTTATATGTAGGTATGCGTGTGCGCTTGTTATATACGTATTTATTTACTTATATACGTTTATATAATTATTTATTTATTTGTACACAAGCATACACACACACACATATTTATATGTGCGTGGTTTTGTATACCCATGGTAAGGTTTTGTGTATGCTTGTGTATGTACGTATCTGTTTGCGTGTATGTATTTATTTGTTCCTATTACTTCTGTATTGTATTTATTTACTTTGTTCTTAACTCTGTAGCGGAGATTCATTTGGTCTCCTAGTTAGAATTTTAGTCTACGATTTCTGCTATACCATTTACGTGGTTTTGTCTTTGCGTGCTATTGTTCTCCACGCTCCACATATGACTTATTATCTTCGTTTTTTCGTTCATTGCCAGAGAACGTCTATATGCACCACCTAAGAGAACATTAGTCTACGACCTCTTTTATACCATAAACGTGGTTTTGTCTTTGCGCGTAATTGTTTTTCACCGCTCCTATTAATGACGTATTATTCGTTTTTTCCCCGTTCGTTACCAGCGAACGTTACCACGAACCAAAGTATCGTCTTCCTGTCTTCCTCCGGTTGCAACGTTTTTTGAAATATCCAGTTCTGCGTTTACAGATTGACTTTGTTGGTTTCAGAAGATCCCGTTAAGGGTGAAAGCAGCGATTCTTTGCTTAAACTTTAATCTGTTATTTTAATAAATATATATATATATATATATATATATATATATATATATATATATATATATATATATATATACGTTATTCTGGGTTGATATATATATATATATATATATATATATATTACAACCTCACACCGTGGGAGTGAATAAACATTAATTGTCTGGTAACACCCGATCATACGACGGATGTGGCGAATCGCTTGACTGCGCGCCGGGCAATCGGGTACTTTAGCCTTCTTTGTGTGCTTGGAAAAATAAATTTCTCCTTCTTTCGATAAACGAAATTACTCGGAACCGTTCCTTCGTCCCGGGGTTAGGCCGGGCTCGAGACTCGCCACACCGCCGGCACTGACCGCCAAATAGTACCTTTATTTGCTAGGCTTAGTCATAACCTTTAGCTGTATCATGCCTCTTCCTACTAGCACTTAACTAAATCCCCACCCTGTGTGATATAATAGCAACCGCTTGGTATATACGATGGCCAGCCGGCGATGGAGGGCTCCACGATGACACAACCGACGCCTAAGACAGTTACATTCCTGGAGTACTCGGAAAAACTAATTTCCATTTCTTTCGCTAGACGATATTACTCGGAACAGCTGGAACCTTGGAGGAGGTGCCTAGCGCGGGACCCGCGGTCGTCGCTGGTTATTGACCGCTAGCATGGGCATATTTTTACTGACAAGTTATCGTGACTATATATATCACACCTAAACTTCTTCATAAAAGCCTCCTTATGTTAATTGTCACCTTCTCTCTATATTAATTACACTCACTCTCTCTTTCTCACTCTCTCTGTCAATCTCTCTGTTTTTCATTCTCCTACACTCCCTCTCTGTTTTACTCTCTCTGTCACTCTCTATCTCTCCTTCATTCACACACACTCTCTCCCTTTTTAATCTCTATGTCTGTTTGTCCTTGAAAAAACATATTTCGCGGCAATATCGAGCATGCCTGACCAGCCTGATTGACGCGTGACCTCAGCGCTGACACTTCCATCTGACGGGATGGTGGTAGTACATTAAAGGGGTGCGCTCCTACACCAGAAGGCAGTATGTAGACCTTATTATCAGCACTTGAGGGCGGTCGACGCAGCTAGTAGCTGCTAAAATACCGGCCGCCCTCTTGTCTCTGATTTAAACACCATGGATTTTTATCTGCTATATTTCCTTCGTTATATTTTGATTTACCTGATGATGTCACCGGTTTCATAGTGAACCGGGTCATTGAAATGATCATAGTAAAATAAACTGTTCAAGGATTTACACCAGTACATGCCTCTTGTTATTTTGTAATAATTAACTCTGTACTCGCACCACCAACTATACAAACGAAGACGGGTGGTTGCATTATGTTGAGTGCTTTCCATAACATTACATCGTGGTTGACCACACGGAGTGACCAGTTCTATCCAGTGGTGAACCAACAAACCCAAATATATATATATAGATAGAGACATATACATATATATATATATAAATACTTATATATATATATATATATATATATATATATATATAACAAAGGGACTGTGGTAAGGAACCAGATGGACCATACGCACCAGAGTACTCAATACTTAGGGTAGTAGAGTGGGAAATAGGAAAAAGTATGACCCCGGATGGCAGAGCTCAAGCCGTTTCGACGGCTATTTCTGGACTAAATTAGAATTTTTAGCCTTTCCTATATATATATATATATATATAGGAAAGGCTACCCTTATATAAACACACACACACACACACACACACACACACACACACACACACACACACACACACACACACATATATATATATATATATATATATATATATATATATATATATATATATATATAATTCACAAGAATCAAAGTTATGTTCAAAGCATTTATTCACTCCGAATATTCGGACCATATTTCAATGTTTGTACACATAATTGACCTCCTTTCCAACGCAAGAGACATACAGATACATATATATATATTGATTTACGGTGGAGTGACATATATTACACTATACTATTTTTGTACAGCAATTCAAATTCAAAATGAAAATCAGAATTAAAATACATTCGGCAGATAACACAGATAATGCAAGAGGATAGTTTGATAGTCAGGTCTAGTAGGTAGTGTATGCGTTAGTTACACGTGGAGCATGCAAGTGTGTCTCATTTTTTATACTATTATTGTGTGGCAGGGTGTTACACGTAATGCAAGCACTTCAAGCGGGTAAGCAAGATTATTGTGGTGGTTGTAGTGGTAGGGTATTTATTGTATAGAACAAAAAAGTATGTGTGCAGAAAAATAAAAAGAAGAAGCAAAAGAAAGTTATGGTTTTCGTATCCACCATCATTTTCACATTCAGAAAAAGTAAGACATAGTTTCTACATCCATCACATAAGTAACTATCCTCTTGCATTATCTGTGTTATCTGCCGAATGTATTTTAATTTTGATTTTGAATTTGAATTGCTGTACAAAAATAGTATAGTATAATATATGCCACTCCACTGTACATCAATATATATATATGTATCTGTATGTCTCTTGCGTTGGAAAGGAGGTCAATTATGTGTACAAACATTGAAAAATGCTCCGAAGAATCCAAGCCTAGGTTTGGATGAAACAATTGTAAGTGAATAAATGCTTTGAACATAGCTTTGATTCTTGTGAATTCTATATAACTGCTCTGTAGAACAACTGATGTTATTACATTGAGCTATTTATCTTACTGGTAATAAGGTAGTAATAAATTACTGACCTTCACTGTTTAGGGTTTAAAATATACATAACTATAAAAAGTTTTAATATATACATAACCATAAATAGTATCCCTAATATATATATATATATATATATCAAGTAAGTATGTTTTGAAACAGTGAGCAGGTTTGAAATTAGAAAATAGAATAGCTTTCACCGTATTTTTGACTAAAGGAATTTTAGCCTGATAATGGGGTTTAGAACCCTCAGATAAATGGAAAAAGATGAGTATTGACGTACATGGGAGTCGAACCCACATCTTTGGTTATCGCGACCACTGTGCTACCATTACACCAACACATCACCCATCTCTTTCTATTCAAATTAGAAGCTACATTCTTAGCGAGTTTAAATGGCAGTTGATGTGTTGGTGTAATGGTAGCACAGTGGTCGCGATAACCAAAGATGTGGGTTCGACTCCCATGTACGTCAGTACTCATCTTTTTCCATTTATCTGAGGGTTCTAAACCCCATTATCAGGCTAAAATTCCTTTAGTCAAAAATACGGTGAAAGCTATATATATATATATATATATATATATATATATACGTTATTCCGGGTTGAATCGGAGGTAACCACAGTAAGTAAGGTACTCAATACATAGAAGAGTATAAAAGTGTTAATATAGAAGAGATTCTACAGGACTAGAACTGTTTCATTCATTAGAAATTATCAGGAATCTGGGTATCAAAAAATAAATACCATTTTTATTTTTTGATACCCAGATTCCTGATGATTTCTAATGAATGAAACAGTTCTAGTCCTGTAGAATCTCTTCTATATTAAAACTATATATATATATATATATATATATTTATATAAGGGTAGGCTGAAAAGTTCAAAGGCTGACTAAGAAGAATTGATGCTAGAGCTGTGAAATCTTACATGCATTAAATTCAACTTTTCTTGTCAATAACTGTATTGTTTCTTTACAGGGACTAAGTTGGAGCAAGTAGAGAGTAAGGAGAGAAAGGAGGATAGGGAGAGTGAGAAGAGTAGAGAGAGAGAGTAAGGAGAGTAGAGAGAGAGAGTAAGGAGAGCAGAGAGAGTAAGGAGAGTAGAGACAGTAGAGAGAGTAAGGAGGGTAGTGAGAGTAGAGAGAGTAAGAGAGTAGAGAGAGTGAGAAGAGTAAGGAAGGACTTCAGAAAAAACTCGTCCTAATTGAGGGTCATCATCATCATCATCATCATCATCATCGTTTAACGTCTATCTTCCACGCTAGCATGGGTTAGATGGGAGTTGTTCCAATTTGAGGCAAGGTTGGTTGGGTAACCGTGTCTCGCTCATATAGGACTATCTGGCAGGTTTTCTACGGCTGGTTGCCCTTCCTAACACCAACCACATTTACAGTGTGGAACTGGGAACTTTTTATCGTGTTACCTACACGACCACATGACAGCATGGACAGTATGTTATTTTGTTGTGACACCTACACGATCTCGATCTCATTATCTCATTTATTTGGACTGGGTGTTGTGGTAGCAACTTTACAGAGAAAGGGTGGTGTTGGTGGGAGTGGGAGGATAGGGTAGGGGTAGTGGATTGGGGTGTATATTTGGTTAAGAGGTGCCTACTGACTGTAGGTTTCGCTTTGTACATAGGCAAGGCGGGTCTTCTGTATTACTGCGTAGCGCCAAAGATCTCGATCCAGTGACATTGTCTTAGAGAGGTGCAAGTGTGTAAGGTCGGAATTTATCAGATCGTCCCAGGTTTTTCTGGGCTACCTACTCCGTCTTTCATGCGCATCACGTGACCATACCAATGCAGTCTTCTTTCAAGTAAACAGCATCTCATCCCTCTTATTCCTAATTTCTCACTTAGTTCATTTATGCTTTGCCGTTCATGTATTACACATCCAACGGAGCATGCATGCTTCGTTCCTTTCCAGTCTGCGCAGGTCCTTCTGCACACAATGCCCATGTCTCACTGCCATGTAGCGTGCTGTTTGTATACAGGTATCATACAATCTGCCTTTCATTTTTAGAGAGAAACCCTTTGTGGCCAATAGCGGTATAAGCTCTCTGAACTTTTTCCACCCCGTTCTGACTCTAGCTACTGTACTTTAAGAGCACCCTCCACCACTGCTGATATTGTCACCCAGGTAACGGAAAGTGTCCACTATTTCTATAGAACCATCTGGGCAATAGAAGGAGCTAGAATCCTGTGGGCACTTGCTACTTATTGCACCTGAGCATCGGCCACATATAAAACCTACGTTCTTAGATAGTTTACTTGTGATCCCACTACATGTTTTATGTACCCATAGTTTGAATTTGGGACATAAAATGGAATTTTTACTTACTCCTTTCCTACACACCGAGCATGGCTATTTCCCAGAAGGCACTTGTGCCCTATTTTCCTTTCTACATACTAGAACTTTAGTCTTAGACATACTAGAACTTTAAGTCCTATTGATTCTAGGCCATGCTTCCATGTTTGGAATCTCTTCTCTAGTTCAGCCATAGATTCAGCTATGAGAGTTAGATCATCTGCGTATATGAGTTCCCATAGGCAGCCGGTCTTAAACTCCTCTGTTATAGTCAGAAGGGCAATAACAAATAGCAGGGGGCTAAGGACAGAACCTTAATGAACACCAACTTTTACACTAAATTCTTCACTATATTCATTGTACTGATTGTTTCTGTATACATGGCTTGTATAGCTCTCACAAGCCATTCATCTACACCTAGTTTTCTAAGAGCCCACCAGATAATGGAGCAGGGGACTCTGTCAAAGGCTTTCTCCGGGTACAAAGGCTAAGCAGAGGGGTTTACTTTTAGCTAGGTACTTCTCCTGTGGTTGTTGTACAAGGAAAAGAGCGTCTGTGGTACTTTTACCTGACACAAACCCAAATTGTATTTCATCTAGATCAATTCGCTCTCTGATTAGTTGCGCTATAACTCTTTCTGTGACCTTCATGGCCTGGTCAACTAACTTAATGTCTTTATAATTTTCCCTATCTAGGGCATCCCCTTTACCCTTGTAGCAGTTAATGATGATGTTGCTAGCTATGCCAGTCTTTTGGTATGACCCCATTCTGTATTACTTGGTTTACTATCCGGGTGACCATAGTATGTTCCACCATTCCAGATGCTTTCAACATCTCAGCAACTATCTCCGAAGGCCCAGCTGCCTTGCTTGTCTTCATATCTTTGATTGCCTTACTTATTATACTACCTTTAACTTGCACCGCTGGTCCTTCTATTGGATCGATTTGGGTCACACTATCTTTTCCCCATTTATTCTCCTCATTTAGTAGTCTCACGTAGTGACACTTCCAAGCTACCTTCTTATCAGTATCAGTGAGGGCAAGTACACCATTATCATTACGGACACACTTCTCCCCGACAATATCACGGTTTTCCTTGACACATTGTCTAGCAATCCTGAACACCTCACGTTTTTGGTCCTCACGTTGTAGAACATGCTTGAACTTTCTATCCCCTGCTTCCCTTTTTGCAAAGTACACTTGTCTCCTAGCTTCTCTCCTGGCAACTTGATAGTGTTCTCTACTTCCCCCATCCTGCCATACTTTTCAAGCTTGCTTTTTGGCCTTGATTGTGTCCTCCACCTTACTGTTCCACCACCATGTTACTCTCCTCCTGCCAATAGGTCTGCTCAAGCCATAAATTTCATCTGCCGCCATCAGCAGGTTTGCTTTCAGGAATTCCCACTGTTCCTCTATATTGTACGTCTCTAATTGCTCTTCCTTACTGTCAAAAGCATCAAGTAATAAGCTTTTAAATTTGTCACTGGCTGTGGGGTCCTTCAACTTCCATATTCTTCTCCTGAAGGTAGGCCTCCTCTGTCGTTGAGTATGTCTATTCCTGACTATGAGGTCACTAACTACTAGGCTATGTTGGGAGGTGCATTCTTCACGGGGGAGGGATTTAGTGTTTACAACAGACACTTTGTCCCGTCTTCTAGTAAGGATATAATCTATCTGGCTGGCGTGTTCCCCTGATCTATAGGTGATCAAGTGATTTTCTCGTTTTTTGAAGTTAGGTTATTAGCATCATAGAATTCCAGGATTCTGAAGCCTTCCTCATTTCTATTACCAAACCCATAGCCTCTATGGATTCTGTCATAGCCATCACAACGTTATCCAATATGACCATTTAGGTCGCCAGCAACAATTAAGTAGTCGCTGTCGGTTATTTGGGAGGTAGTGTGCATTAGTGACTCATAGAACCTGTCCTTTATAACGTCAGGTAGACCAGATTGGGGTGCATAAGCGGATATTATTGTCACAGTAGTTCTATTTAGAGCTAGTCTTATTTTAATTATTCTCTCATTCACTCTATTTACGTCAATTACCTTATCTACCCATTTTTCAGCTAACATAATTCCTATCCACCCAGTCCGTTGTCATTTCCCACCCAGAAAAGTTTATAGCATCGTTTTTTACCCACAATGAATCTAGCAGATCCACCTCTCCACCTAGTCTCTTGAATACAACAAACATCAACTTCTTTACGTTCAAACATCTCTACAACCTCATTTGAGCGACCTTTCAAAGTGCCTACGTTCATGGTACCAACTCTGAAGTTGGGAGGGTGGAATGGATGGGCTGGAGGAGCAGGGAGGGGTATGGGAGACGGAATTATGTTGGTCATCCATGTCTGAAATATAGAGGGCTCCTTGCATTCTCGTCCTGCAACAGGAGGTGAATTTATCTTTATCTGTGACATTGTCATTGAGTGTTCAGACTTTCCAAATTCCGCAGTCCACCTAGCAAACCGAAAATCAACCAGGTCTAAACTTAAGGTGTAATAACTGGGGTGGTAGCTTTGCTATACAGATTTGTAAGAGAACTTACTATAAACCGCTGAGTTATGATTGGACCAAATAGCAATGGTGGTGTGCGGGTGTGGGAGGGCGGGAAATGGGTAACTTTAGGAGAAGGTTAATTTTTAGAAAGCGTCCAAACAGAATGAGGCATATTATTAAAAACATGTGAAATATTAATTGAAAATCCGAGAGAGAAAAAAGAGAGATTAGATTCTAAACGGGTGTAAATAAAAGTTTTTTAAATGACACTGGTCATCAAATGGACTACGGAAAAATGGAAAGACAAGTGTTTTGCTTACATTTCTCAAATCGACAAATTGTCGGTAAAGAGAGATTAGATAGATAAATTCTGGCCTTAGAACTCTACAAGGTTTATTTTAAATATATATGTGTGTGTGTGTGCGTGTGTGTGTGTGTGTGTGTGTGTGTGTGTGTGTGTGTGTGTGTGTGTGTGTGTGTGTGTGTGTGTGTGTGTGTGTGTGTGTGTGTGTGTGTGTGTGTGTGTGTGTGTGTGTGTGTGTGTGTGTGTGTGTCCCGAGTTCAATAGGGAGTAGCCACAGTAAGTAAGGTACTCAATAGATAGTAGAGTATATACAATATTTATTATAGAAATAGCTTCTACAGGACTAGAACTGTTTCATTCGAAGAAAATCATCAGGGGCTTTCCTGATGATTTCCTTCGAATGAAATAGTTCTTTTCCTGTAGAAGCTATTTCTGTATTATACACACACACACAGACACACACACACACTTACATATATATATGAAAAGATTCAGGAGTCCAACGGCTGAGCTCTGGCTGTCTCGACAGCTAGATCCAAACTGTTCGGACCTAGCTGCCGAAATGGCTAGAGCTCAGCCATCAGGGTCCTGAATCTTTTCATATTACTCACTCTACTACCCCTAGTATCGAGTACTCTGGTGGGTTATGGTCTACCTGGTTTTTACCACAACCTTTCTGATATATATATATATATATATATATATATATAAAGAAAAAGGGATGAAATCGAAAATGCAACTGAAGTCTTATTTTTTTTAAAAATATATATATTTATTTGGTTCCTTTACCGGTTTCGCAGTTCTTCTGCTTTTCAAAAGGTGAGTTGAGATGGAGGGTCTGTGGTTTTTCTCTGAGAAAAACCACAGACCCTCCATCTCAACTCACCTTTTGAAAAGCAGAAGAACTGCGAAACCGGTAAAGGAACCAAATAAATATATATATTTTTAAAAAAAATAAGACTTCAGTTGCATTTTCGATTTCATCCCTTTTTCTTTATACTTCCACTCGTGTAGGACACCTCGGTTATTTTTCATTTTGTAAAAAAAACCTCACTTTCTAATATATATATATATATATATATATATATATATAAAAATTAGAATTGGAGCTCTGAAATAGCAATATATATATGGATGTATATATAATGTATTTTGCAATACACTTTATGCTTAATTAAAAGCATTTTGAAGACCGTAAGCTATTGTTTTAAAGTAGTGACAAATTCACTTACTTTGATCAAAGTAAGTGAATTTGTCACTACTTTAAAACAATAGCTTACGGTCTTCAAAATGCTTTTAATTAAGCATAAAGTGTATTGCAAAATACATTATATATACATCCATATATATATAAGTTTATCCCAGGTTCTATCGGGGGTAACCACAGTAAGTAAGGTACTCAATACATAGCAGAGTATAAATATTTAATATAGAAAGGCTTCTACAGGACTAGAACTGTTTCGTTCAGGAGAAATCATCAGGAAGCCCTGATGATTTCTCCCGAATGAAACAGTTCTAGTCCTGTAGAAGCCATTCTATATATATTATATATATATATATATTGAAAGGATAACAAGGACGATTGGTTACTCCTTCATTGCATTTATTGGTAGGTGACGCGCGTTTCGCCACTGATCAGCTGAAGGTTCGATCTGTGTCGATCTTACCTGACTCTATAATCGGCAGCTCGACGGACCCTTTAAAATACTATAAGAAAATGAATACATGCTATGTGGTAAAGTCAGAAGTTCACCTTGTGGTGGCGGTGGTGGAGTTGTCAGCGACAAAACAACAGCTCCACCACCGCCACCACAAGACACAACTCCATACCTCAGCAATCATTAACTTCATTAACATCGCCAACACATACCTTCCCTCTCGAACCAACGCAAGTGTGTGTGTCTGTGTGTAAGTATATTTATATATATGTACGTATATATATATATATATACGTGTGTGTATATATGCATATAAATATATGTATGTGTGGATCTATGTGTGTGTGTGTATAGAGGTGTGTATGTATATATGTCAGTATATATGCGCATGTATATGAATACAACGTATTTGTCAGACTAAGAGTGTCTAGATATGTATCTCCCCACTTGACACCACTAACACATCCACCACACCACCACAAACGTCACTACCATAAACAACAAAACCACAACCACACCCCACACAATAACCAGCCACAAATATACGCCAACCTGTCTACTGACAATCCGCCACCCCCACACCACAGCCCATCGCAGCCAGCGACCGTCACCACCATCTGATCATCACATCCCCCCACCCCCACATACACTACAAGTGAATACATCCCTATGATCTATTCCACCAATCAAAACAACTCATATTGACCACTTGTGAACTTCTGACTTTACCACATAGCATGTATTCATTTTCTTATAGCATTTTAAAGGGTCCGTCGAGCTGCCGATTATAGAGTCGGGTAAGATCGATACAGATCGAACCTTGAGCTGATCAGTGGCGAAACGCGCGTCACCTACCAATAAATGCAATGAAGGAGTAACCAATCGTCCTTGTTATCCTTTCAATATATTACACTCTGTATAGCTCTACACCTCAACACAGAAGTGAACCTAAACATCGAGTGCTCACCCGGGTGAACCTGCAGTAACTCCAAGTTACACTCCCTAGATATATATATATATATATATATATATATATATATATATATACTGTATAGTGACGAAACATAAGTCAATTGCATGAACTCATAATCCTTTATTTACTGCTATATATATTTCGATGATAGCCATTGAATGGCTATGACCTCATCAGGCAGTTAGTCAGTTCTTAGATATGCCAGCTCTGTATAGTGTTGATGGTATCAGAGCCTTGTATATATATATATAAGGGTGGGCTGAAGAGTTCATAGGCTATGAACAATTGATGCTAGTTGTGAAATCTTGTATGTATTAACTTCAACTCTTCTTATTAATAACTGCATTGTTTCTTGCTAGGGACTATGTTGAAAAATAAACCTCATTTGGTCATTCCATGAGAGTATCTTGGTCAGCATATGAACTTTTCGGCTGATTCTCATATTTCTATTTCATGGATGGAAGTGGTGAGAGTTAATCTCAGATCGCTAAAGCTCACAGTGGAGATGACAAAGGAGCGTGACAAGTGGAGAGATACTGTACTGAGAACGACCTGTGTAACCCATGCAATCATGGAACAATAGACATTAAATGATGATTATGATGATGATGATGACCAGAAATTTTCTTCAGCTTTGTTCAGCTACTAAACTAATGAAAATCAAAAGTACATCCTTCATTAGAGTACAACTCATATATTTGGGATGTCATTGCCACACGTCACCTGACACAAACACCCCCACAAGCAAACACCCTCTTACAACCCCCCCCCCCCCCCACACACACAAACACTCTAGATTGTATCCTAAGACAAAGGGAGGTTAGCAGAGATTTATGTACTAGCATGTGATGGACCAACCAGTAACCTTCAGTCTGATATGTCTGTCTTCTATCTGCTCATCTTATTGATATTATGGTGGCTTCACCTCCATTGAACAAACAACTCAGTATATATATATATAATTGTTTCTACTTTTTGGCACAAGTACATTACTGGTACCTTATTTTATCGACCCCGTAAGGATGAAAGGCAAAGTTAACCTCGGCGGGATTTGAACTCAGAATGGCAAGGGCCGTAACTCTATGCGTCAAAGCATGGCGTCTATATATATATAATATATAGTATATATAATATATAGTATATATATATAATACACACATATATATATATGTAAAAGGTTAACAGAAATAACAACATAATCGGTACAGTATATAGAAGGGATATATTAGGTTAACGCTTGATATAGTGGGAAGAGGGTCTTAACGTTTCGGACGCTAGTCCTTCATCAGAAGAAAGAATGAGAAATAAGATAGATTGGGGGGACGGGCGAGATGGAATTGGAAAAAATGTCTTTAGATAAAAATAACAGGTCCATTTATGTTGACATCTCTTGCAAAACTGTTGGTGCTGGTGTTTTGTGTATGATTTGTTTTTTAGAAAAGTGGATGATGGAGCGCGTCTACCTGAAATGGAAAAATAAACGTTTTGTAAGCGCGTGCGTGCGTGCGTGTGTGTGTGTGTGTGTGTGTGTGTGTGTGTTATTATACGTCCGTACGAAGCTAAAAAGAATGGATAGATTGGCGTAATACGGGTAGCAGAGAAGTTTACCAGAAGGCTAGGAGAGAAGCTAGGCGACAAGTTTACCTTGCTAGAAGGAAAACAGAAGACGAAAAATTTAAGCATGTTTTGCAGCGTGAGAAGATCAAAGACGTGAATAGTTCAGGATTGTATGGCAGTGTTTCAGGGATAATTGTGATGTCGGTGGGGAGAAGTGTGTCAGAAAGGATTTTGGTGATTTTGTCCTCACTGACGCTGAAAAGAAGGTAGCATGGAAGTGCCACTATAAAAGATCATTGAATAAGGAGAAAGCATGGAATAAAGACAGTCTGTCACATGTTGACCCAACAGAGGGCCAGGCTGTACAAGTTAGAGGTAGTATGATAAGTAAGGTTATCAAGGATATGAAGTCAGGCAGGGTAGTTGGCCCCTCAGAGATAGTTGCTGAGATGCTGAAAGCATCAGGTATGGTGGGCCACACCATAGTCTCCTGCATTGTAATACAGAATGGTGTCATGCCTGATGACTGGTGTAGCAGCAGCATTGTAAACTGCTACAAGGACAAAGGAGATACTCTAGATCAGGGGTCCCCAACCCCTGGCCCGCGAAGGGTTTCAATCTGGCCCGCGAAGGCCTTTATCCTTCCCGCGAGGGTTCTAAAAAGGGTTCAGTTTGCAGTAAATTTGCACCCGGTCTATCGATATTGCCGAATAAAACAATGTTTAAATGTATTTTTCTGCTTGGGACAGCTCTAAGTATCAATATTGAATTTTGTTTCAAATCTAACATAAGGGATAAATAAATGATTACTTATTTGTATATAAGTAGTATTAATTACGCATCCGGCCCGCGGAGCCACCGCTGCATGGCTATCCGGCCCGCGAACCCAAAAGGTTGGGGACCTCTGCTCTAGATAGAGAAAACTATAGAGGCATTAAGTTGGTTGACCAGGTTATGAAGCTCACTGAAAGAATCTTAGCTCAGATGATTAGAGACCGTGTTAACATAGATAAGATCCAATTTGGATTTGTCCCAAGTAAGAGTACCACAGATGCCCTCTCCCGTGTAAGACAACTGCAGGAGAAGTACCTAGCTAAGAGTAAGCCCCTCTACCTGGCTTTTGCTGACCCTGAGAAAGCTTTTGACAGAGTCTTCCGTTCCATTATCTGGTGGGCTCTTAGGAAACTAGGAGTTGACGAATGGCTCAGGAGGGCAGTTCAAGCAATGTATAGAAGAACAGCCAGTGGGGTTAGAATTAACAAATGGCTATAGCGAAGAATTTAGCATGCGGGCTCGTGTCCATCAGGGCTCTGTTCTTATCCCTCTTCTGTTTATCATTGTTCTGCAGGCAATAACAGAGGAGTTTAAGATCGGCTGACCACGGGAACTTCTGTATGCTGATGACCTAACCCTTATAGCTGAATTAGAGATGAAATTCCAAACCTGGAAGCAAACCTAGAATCGAAAAGTCTTAAAATCAACCTGGCAAAGACTAAAGTCCTAGTAAGTAGTAGGGATAACAGGGCACATATCACCTCTGGAAAATGACCCTGCTCAGTGTGCAGAAAAGGAGTAGGCAGAAATTCCTTCTATGTACCAAATGCAAGCAATGGGTATACAAGAGATGTAGTGAGATCTCAGGCAGGCTAACAAAGAATGTAGGTTTTACTTGTGGCAGGTACACAGAGGCAGTAAGTAGCAAGAACCCCCGGGATACAACCACCTTCAAATGCTCAGAGGGCTCGGTAGAAGTGGTTGATAGTTTCTGTTACCTGGGTGACCAAATCAGTAGTGGGGGAGGGTGTTCTGAAAGTACAGTAACCAGAGTGAGATCGGGCTGGAGAAAATTCAGGGAGCTACTACCGTTACTAACTACAAAAGATTTTTCTCTCAAAATGAAAGGCAGACTGTATGATGGATGTATACGAACAACATTGTTGCATGGCAGCGAGACTTGGGCACTGTGTGCTGAGGACCTGCGAAGATTGGAAAAAAATGAAGCCTCCATGCTTCGCTGGGTGTGCAATAGCAATATATGTGAATGGCAAAGTATAAATATACTGCGTGAGAAATTAAGCACAAGAGGGATCAGTTGTTGCGTTCAGGAGAGGAGATTGTGTTGGTATGGACATGTGATGCGTATGAAGGATGACAGCTGTATAAAAAGGTGCAGAGCGCTCAAAGTTGATGGTAGCCGTGGGGTGGGCAGGCCTAGGAAGACTTGGGATGATGTAATAAATGCTGACCTTGCACAATTACACCTCTCAAATGCAATGACTCAAGACCACGACCTCTGGCGCTATGCAGTTTTATGGAAGACCCGTCCTCTATTGTTCTCGGGATGAGGCTTATACCTAGTAGGCAACACCTTCCTCAACCTGCTATTCCCCCTCATTCACCTCTCTTAGCGGTAACCATACCTCCGCTACTACCCGGTCCACATTTTTTTTCTATGCAGTAATACAGATGACCTGACTTCCCATAGGCGCTGGAAGAAGCTGAAGCATATATAGAGTATGCCACACCCCCACCCTCCTACATCCTCCATGAAGACAAGTTGAATTATACATCCAGTAAAGTTCACAGCCCACTTTGTATAGTGGTCGTGATGGTGACATAGCAAAAAGTGCCCAGCCCATACTGTAGAGTGGTCATGAAGGTGTCACAACAGAAACACCCAGTCCACACTGTAAATGAGGTTGGCGTTAGGAAGCGCATCTAGCTGTAGAAACCTAGCTAAAATCAGTTCTGTACGAGCAAGACATAGTCACCTGACCTTAGCATTGCCTACAACAGGGCAACTCGTCTAACCCATGCTAGCATGGAAAAATGTACATTAAACGTGATGATGATGAATATGGTTATTTTCATAGATTCACATTTGTATTACTGTAAATATAGTTTAGTTGTAGAAATAACGTCTGGAATAAGTATCGTCCACTATCAACTAATTTGACCTCCACTTCTGGGTCCCAGCCGACACGATGGGGAATGCATTGTCCCGAGGGACGGCGTGACAGACGCACTGAAAGAATTATATACAGATTGTACTGAGATGGGGGTGGGGTGGGGTTGAAAAGCAGAAATAGAAGGAAGCAACGAAAGAAAGGGAGAGAGAGAGACAGTCACTATACCCCAGCCTGGGCGGTGCCTCAGTCGCGCCCAACGGGCAAAACGCCAAAAGCATTAGAGGCACCGGCTGCAACAGCCACCCCATATATATTTATGTAATTAAGTAATAGAGATGTGTGTATGTGTTGAATTTTGATATAATGTTTTAAATAAAATGTCTGTAAAGTTGGAAAACAGCTTGAAGGTCACGTCTGGAATGTCTGGAGTCATATGTCAGCTGGATAAACGATGTGAAGCGAAACAACAAGTTGGTAGCAATAACAGTCAAAATTGGTGGTGGCGAGGATGTATAATAGAAGAGGGAGAGGGAGAAAAGAAAAAGGGGGAATAAGGGAGAGGGGAAAAGAGAGAGGAAGAAGGAAGAGCAGAAAACAGAGACGAAGAAAGAGGAGAGTGAGAAATAGCGAAAGAAGGAGGAGGAAGTAAAAGAGTAAGAGAGAAAGGGGGAGAGGGAAATGAAAGAGTAAAATAGAAAGGGAGAAAGAAGAGAAATAAATAAAGGGATAGGGAGAGAAGAAAAGTAAAAGAATAAAAGAGAGGAGGAGAAAGAGGCGATAGATAAAGCAAAAGACGGAGGGGGAAGTGAAAGAGTATAAGAGAGAGGGAGAAAGGAGAAATAAATAAAAGGGAACAGGGAGAAGAAAAGTAAAAGAGAGGGGGAGAATGAAGCGATAGATAAATTAAAAGAGGGAGGGGAAAGAGTAAAAGAAAACTAGGAGTAGTAGTGTGAGACTAGTATGACACAACTTCCTGTTAGTAATGCATGCTGGAAGAGAGCGAAATTCAAAATAACATCCGTTTATGGCTTATTTCTGTTTAACAATATTTTAACATAACTTTACCGGATAAACTTTATCTCGCCATTAATTACAGGTATTTAATTATTTATACACCTTTGAAACTAATATAATAATTAGGTAATTAATTTGTCACTAATTAACTTCACCTGTTGTTTTGTTAATTATATGTTTTTAGCTTTAAATTTGTGTAGTGGCTTGTTTATTATTTAGACTTGATAACTTGATACCGCTTTAATTATATTAGTTGATATAGATATATTATATAGAAATGACTTCTACAGGTCTAGAAGTGTTTCGTTCGTATGAAATCATCAGAGTTCCAGTCCCGTAGTAAGTTATTTCTATATAAAATATGCTTATTTGGCTTATTCTCTGTTAATGTATTGAGTACCTTATTTAACTGGTTATTTCCTGATTCCCTTCGATATACCTTTATATATATATATAGTAATAATAATAAATATGAAGACTAAAATCCAAAGGGGGCTCGATAATGATAAATATATAAGAACCCTAGAGCAAATATTTATTAATATATATATAGCTACGACAGTGACATAAACGGGTACTTAAGTTTCGTTGGGTTCTGGACTCCAACTCATTCAGCCTGTCATAATAAAATCTCTGTATATTGATTTATCACGGCTACTCTGTAGTTTCAGCTGCCCATTCACAGGATCATTTTGTCTTAGGGTCCTGTGAGAAGCAGGTGAAACTCCAGAGTAACAAGACTCAATATTTAGCCATAATAAAATAAATATTTAAATTCTACTTCGGTATTGAGTACTGCTTTTTTTCGTCCGTCAACAACATACGGATATATATATATATATATTATATATGATTTCTCACGAATGAAACAGTTCTAGTCCTGTAGAAGCTTTTCTATATTAAATACTTGTATGTATATATATCAAAAATGAAACTATTTATACAAAGCTGAAAGGAAAGTAGAGAATTATATATGATAGTATATACTTGCCACGCATTTTCAGAATTAAATATGATGTAAAAGATAATTTTTCCATCTATATTCTTGTTTGTTTATATATATATATATGTGTGTGTGTGTGTGCGTTAGGTAATTCCGAAGGATAAAAGAGTGCTCTATGTATAGAACAGAGCTATTTAATTAGAAAGTGAACAACACAAAATATAACTACTCCATTACCAAAGGTTTCTGGATCACAGACAATAATAATACACGGTAATGGAGTAGTTATATTTTGTGTTCACTTTCTAATTATAAATATATATAAAATAAACTTTCAGGTGAGCTGGACAGCAGGTCTCCAAAGAAACCTCAAGCAAGTGTTAAAAAAATCATTTATCTCAGGATTATAAAGGAAATTGATAAAAGTGAAAATACTGAACTAAAACTGTTGTTATATAGCAATGGTCGGCAAACTTTTCAATTAAACAGAATTCCTTAAGACAGAAATCTATTATAGAAAATTAACGTAATTTAAATTAATAAACTTTTGGCTGGTAACTTATAAGGAAGTTTTATTTTATTGTTTATCTGTTTTCAAATATATAATTCAATTGCTTTTTACTATTTTCTTCAAGTTAAGGGTAAAACAGTTGCTTGAAAGGGGTTGGGGTGTTCTCTGAAGACCTGTTGCCCTGAAAGTTTCTTACCACCACTAACAAACATTTATTTCAATTCATAGATTTTAATATATAAAACCTGTCGTTAATTTTTAACCCTTTTCTATATATTACACACTTAGAATATATATTTTGAGATATTACACACATTTTGGCCTTTTACTTTCTCTTTCATTATATATCTATTATATTTATAGGGTTCCTAGCAATAATTGATTGATTATATATATATATATATATATATATATATATATATATATATATATATATATATATACGTACTTCTGTAATTGCAATTTTACGTTTTTTTTATTTCCTACTTTGCAAGTTTCATGAAGGAAATATTTTTCAAGACGAAGTATGATTTTTTTGTTGTCTGCATGTTTTATTATTGGATTTGCATTAATTGTGTGTGTGTTTGTGTGTATATGTGTGTGTGTTTGTGTGTGTATAATACATATTTGATTTACCATTTAATATTGTATATATAAAAAAAATATATATATATTTAAAGCGTATACTGTATATATATTCTTATGTCGTTTAATATTGTATATAAATATTTTCTTCCTGAAAAACATTAAGAAACAAACTTACAAACTTCTGCCAATATAAATATATTTGAGTTTTCTATTCCACTCTAGGTAAAATATGAATTTTAATTCTTCACTTCCCATGGGAAGGAAATAATTATATTTAGATATTTTTCTGGCTCTATATAAGGAATCTTGTTTAATAGATTCTTGTGTGTTGTTATATATATCCTGATGGATATGTTTTATCACTTTACACGACAAACTTCTTGACCTTTCGGCCATAACCTGTCCACGTGTGAATGTGTATACAGTGAAATTCCGTTATTACGAAATTCACACGGGGTATAAAAAAATTCGTTGTAACGAAAAATTCGATCTTTTGTTTATTGCCTCGGGGATTGAAAAAAATTCGTTATAACGGAATTTTACCTGTATAAACGCACATACTTTATATATATATATATGAAAAACAAGGGGAGAAGAATACTGCATGGTTGCACATGGATTACATATTATAAAATTAGTCCCCCCATCAGTGATTTGCCAACCATCATTGGTATTTCATCGCATATATATATATGCAGGATACCCGTAGATGAAAAAAACGAAGAAAACAATGCTCCATCTTTTGTATTTAGTATAATGAAAGGTTTTAATTAAACGACCCCCTCAGTGGTGGCCATACCTGGACCCCGAAACCTAAGGTCGCCCACACATGTTAAGTGTATGAAATTTTAATTATTCTCTCTCCTTTATGATTTCTTTTTAATGAAACAATTCTAGTCCTGTAGAAGCCATTTCTATAAACATGTTTTCACTCTACTAATGTATTGAAGACCTTACTGTAGTTCGTCCTGATTGAATCCAGGACTCACATACACAGAAGAATCGAAGAAAGTGTTGCAGCATATGTACAAACTTTATTGGCATATTGATTCGATATCGATCAGCTCAGGGTACAATCAAGTTGACGGGGCCCGATTTTTTTTTTTTTTTTTTTTTTTTCCTTTTCACATCTCATCAGATATGCGAGTTGTGTGTGGAAAGTTGTGTACACATATTTGACGTGTGTGCTGCCTTAGGTTTTTCAGGGTCTAGAATTTTACCCTTGTACCTAAAGCGAAAGGCTAGTTTTAGAACCGCTATTCCACTATACAGTGGTATCCACAATTGGACCTCGGAGCCTAACAAATATATATATATATATACGATATATTAACAAATGGAAACTATATTTATAAAACCATATTTATTTCATTATACATATTTCAAAGACACCAAGTTAAATTATGGTGTGCTTTCATCAGATAAAATATAATATAGATCAGTTTTATAAATAAATATTGACATACCCTTAAATAATGCGACCATTTATTTTATAAAACTGATCTATATATTTTATCTGATGAAAGCACACCATAATTTAACTTGGTGTCCCTGAAATATGTATAATGAAATAAATATGGTTTTATAAATATAGTTTCCATTTGTTAATATATCGTATTTTTACTCCAATAATTTGTTGAGTGCTTTATATCAGTTACAAAAATATGTGCTTGTTGTATCCCAACAATTTAAATAGAACTTCTACATATATATATGTATATATTGCCGAATACGTACGTTAGGAAACGTCCTTGACCTCCACATTACTTCAGTATTAAAAAAAATAGCTGAAATGTCTCAATTATTTCTTCTCATTTTAATTTACTCTTATGAAAGGATAAATTCTTCTTGGTTGATAAATTCTACTTTACAACAATTATTTTAATAACACCACCTACATCATCCATTTCAATTAATTTAGTCTTAATTTACTTAATTCATCTCCACAAGAGTCATTTAAACTCAATTAAAGAATATACGTCTTCAAAAATTCTATTTTATGGTCAATGTCTCCATAATTTCCCAAATGAATTTCCCCTAAATTATAATTTGGTGTGGGTAAATATCTGGGATTTGTCATTTTATAAATGCAGATAGAAGCTATACTCTATAGTGTTTATCATCATTATGGTCCCTTCCTTAACCCCTACCTTGGGTGGTGGGGTCGTTGGGACACTGCAGTGCCTTACGCTGTACCAAAAGCCTCCATCCCTGGCGGTCATGGGTGAGTGCTTGGTTTGTGGAAAAATCTTTACCCCTGACCACGCAGCCTCCACTATGTTGTCTGTCCACCATAGCTGAGTAGATGGAGAACTTGTTTGTTGTTTATAAGATAATTTATTTAGTCTATATTTCCCAAAAGCGTCCCAACTATGATCATCTTGTCTGTTTTGTTTTTTTGTTTTCATGTATATAATACTACATTAGAAATACACTGCAGCCATAAAAATCTGTTTTTCAGACGTCAGGGTGTGATTTAAGGTTATTTAGCTGCTATTTCTAGCAGATTAGATGGCCATGCAGAGACCCCCTTGCAGGCTCCTGATTTATCAGGTTTATCACTGAAATCAATTCTGGTTATCATGGCAGCAATACCATAACAGTTCCATCTGATAAGCTGATGTTGAATGGATATCAGTTGGAAATATCTTATCTATTTGTATATATGTGTGTGTGTATATATATACATATGTATATATATAATGCAGTTAGTTAGGGTGTTTAAGCGTGAATGAAGGTATATATGTATCTGATAATTGATGCTGTTTTGAAATCTAATAGACAGCTGAATGGGTTTATATATATATATATATGGAATGGATCTCCGTCAGTTTCAACGATGAGTGTCCCAGTTGTTCTATCAATGGAACAACATATTCATGAAATTAATGTCAAGTGGTTGTACATTTCAGAGGCATTAACATATCTCTCAGGGAGATTCAGTGCGGCACAATCTGTGTCAAGGTTGATGGGCTTCCAAACAGTTTCTGTCTACACAATATCACTCACAAGGCCTAGGTTGACTCAGGGCTATGGTAAACGTCACTTGCCCATCATCATCAAACGCAGAGGGCCCAACGATTGTGAAATGAACTTATTAACCACACACACACATATGTCATTATCATAATTGTTTAACCCTTTAGCATTTAAACCAGTTGTATCTGTCTAGAGTTCACTCATGACCAGGCACTCATACTTATGTTAAGGTATTGTTCTCAAAATAAATATCAAAACCTCATTGATTTGATATTATGTGAGATAATATAATAGTAAATATAAAGTAATGTAATTGCTAAAGGGTCAAACAGTTTCTACTGTAAAGATGGATTCAAATAAACTATTTTGTATGACTGATAAGTTTCAGAAAGCTGGTACACTGCAGTAGAAATATATAAAGGGCATGCATGGTCCCATAACTCCTGAGCGAGTTGTAAAGGTGCTGTATTGACATATGGCATTTCTAGGGCATTTTTAAACCTGGCAGAGGGAGCCCATCTCTCTAGGTTTTAAAACACCAGATTTCTTCTAGAGAAGGATAGAGAAAGTGAGACAGATATAGAAGAATCGATCCCAGTACTTGACTGGTACTTTATCGACCTCAAATGGGTGAAAGGCAAAGTTGACCATGGTGGGAACAAACCCCCACTGAAAATTTTTTCCCTTTGATTTATATGAAATTTAAACCATAGGTAAATTACAAGATATGATGCATATTCACAAAAGTTTTGAATTGATATTTTGAAAAAAATTATTTACAAGAAACAAAATAAGAATAAGATTTAATAATGTAATTTTGATTTGATATATTACAAAAAAATGTTTTCCAATTTTTCATGCATTACATTTTACATTGAGTAATATTGAAATGCAGAGTTTTTCTCCATAAATTATATCACTGATTTAAAATCAATCATAATTTT
Source organism: Eledone cirrhosa (assembly GCA_964016885.1). Classification (NCBI taxonomy): domain Eukaryota; kingdom Metazoa; phylum Mollusca; class Cephalopoda; order Octopoda; family Eledonidae; genus Eledone; species Eledone cirrhosa. Next base: position 400,131,944 of record OZ024741.1, on the reverse strand, counting down.
CTTACAAAAAAAATGTGCGAAACGCAGCAAGGCGCGGGTAATTCAACTAGTTTCACATAATGGCCATAAGGAAATGGAAAAGAAAGAAAAGAAATGAACTCTTTAGCATTTAAACCGGCTTTATCTGGCCAGAATTCTTTCACCGCTTTGTTTAAACTGGTCATAACCAGCTACTCATACTTATGTTAAGGTATCATTCTCAAAATTAATATCAAGATCTCGTAGATTCAATATTATGTGAGATAAAGTGTTTTCCGTGAAAATACAATAGTATATATAGAGTAATGTAAATACTAATGGGTTAATGAAGGTGGGAGGGAGTGGCAGCTCCTACACCTCAGTCTCAGTGATATGTTTCAGCTGCGCTCTGCAGAGAATGGCCTATGGCCCCCACTACAACAACTATCCTACTCACAGGGCTCCTCCTTTAGGCAGGCTGCAGTCTCCCCGATTTTGCGGAGAAAACACAGCAGTTTTGGGGAGAAATCTTTGTCCCCAGTTGTTGACTTACAAGAGTCAGTAAGTTACAAACTTGAAACGTGTGTTATAAACAGAGTATCATATTTCCCCAACGTTATCCAAGTGGAACGCCCCTCTCTCTCTCTCTTACTCTGCAAACCCCTGCTACACCGTGACAATGATAGTTTTAATTGTTGTGACCATGTGTAAGCATGTGCAGACTGCTACAATAAAATTGGAATAACAATCACATGACAGACAGGTTAGATAGTCTAAATATTGGCTGACATGTTTCATTATCGATTGAACACTATAAATATAATAAATGAAGTATACATCATCTTCACGGGTTAACATCCATTCTTTTCTACACTAGCATGGGTTAGACGAGTTGTCCTGTTGTGAGACAAGTCAGAGTAGGTGTATAGCTCATACAGAACTGTTTCTGGTTTGGTTTCTATGGCTGGATATCCTTCCTAAAGCCAACCACATTTACAGTGTGGACTGGCTGCTTGTGTTGCTTCACTAACAAGTGATATATATATAGTAGGAACATGGTGTAAAACTATATTTATTCATGTGTGATGCACATTTTGCAATTGATCAGCTCGAGGTACAATCAGTATTGATCATGCCTGACTATGGAATCAATAGCTCATCAGACTTGTGGTTTCTTTAATATATATGTATATCATCATTTAGCCTCCATTTTCCAGTAGGAGTGTGGAAAATAGGGAAATTTTCCATCTTGCTAGGGATCTACCCCGGCGTCTATTGCCGGTTGGTGCCCTTAAAATCTGTCAATCAGCAATTCTTTCCATTGTAATACCAATATGAGCTGGGATCTCTCAATTCAGAGAATTAGCGGCTTTATCTGGAGTGACTCTGATCTCTGAGCTCTCTCGGGTGACGTTACTCCAAAAACTTTTTTGGAGGGACCCCCATTTCTCCCGTTTGTATTTGCTATCATATTCTTTCGGTCAATACCCAAGATTCAAGGGTTGGCATGAATACCAAATTGAAGATAGCGAGTTTGGCTTTTACTCCTACCTCCCTTCTGATTACCGAATGCCAAATCTGGTGCATTACTGCATCAGCTCCTGCAATCTGTGCACTTAATTCAGCCTCCTACCTTCCATCACTCGTGAACACGGCCCCAAGATACTTTAACTTCTCTACTTGCTTCAGTGGAACTCCACTCACATGTAGGTTGCACTGCTAGTAGATGAATTATTTTCTGACTGTCATTTAATAGATTTTCTATGGTTAAAATCAAATGATATTTGGAGATATATATATATTGTGAAAGGTAAAAACGTGACCACGATACCTAGCAGTTGTAGTTTGTTTTTGGGAAGCCTTTCCAATTTTGTACACTGTTGTTGGATTTTTACCTTCCTCTATACCCACTCTACTTCTTTTCATGCATAGAGTACTCCCCTAATTTGTAGACTTCCCGGTCTCAGCACTGCAGACTTTATATATATTAAAATATCTTAATTAATTTACTAACAAGAGTGCTAATTATCTGCAAATTAATATATTTCATTTCAGACTACTACTGAGAGTGAATGGGTATATAAAGCCATCAAATACGTTTCCTTGTGGCTATTTACATGGTATACACTCTTATATACACATTGACACAATCTCAGTTACCCACGCTGCTGTATACAGATATAACTTTATCATACACTCCACTTGCTTAGCACACTTTTTAATATATACACCAGGCGTCCCCCAAAAATGTATTCACATTTTGATTACTTGTACAGGCATTATGTTAGAATGCTGTTGAAGTGTGTATACATGTTTTGGGACACCTTGTATTTTTATTTATACATAGACAGTCTTTGTTTTACAGTTAATCAAGTTGCAGCCCTACCAATGATGTGGGAGCCCAAAACACTGGGAGTCTCCACTGCTACAGGTTCAACCACAAACATATTGGAGAAGACTGATAGATTAACTGTGAAAATAAAAAAACCTCACTTAACATCAGCTGGAAGAGCCAGTCCAGCTTGTGAGGCTCACACCTGCGGGTAGCCATCTCTGTGCCAATGGCGGTGAGTAGGGAGGTGGTCCTAGGGCCAAGTACCCCAGAAGTCTCCACTGCTACGGTGTGTTGATGGTGGTTAGAAGGGCCAAGGACCCCAGAAGTCTCCACTGCTACGGTGTGCTAATGGTGGTGAGTAGAGAGGTGGTCCTTGGGACAAGGACACTAGAAGCCTCCACTTAATGTAAGGTTCTTATATAAAATTATGTTGGAAAATTTTAATTTAAACCGGCTGTATCCGGCCAGAATTCTCACTTCTTTCTGTTGAAACCAGTCATAACTGGCCATTCATACTGATGTTAAGGTATTGTTCTCAAAATAATATTAAAATTTCATACATTCGATATTATGTGAGATAAAGCCTTTATCACAAATATACAATATCATCATCGTTTTACGTCCGCTTTTCCCTGCTTGCAAGGGTTGGACAATAGTATATATATAATGTAAATGCTAAAGGGTTAAATTGAAAACCTTTAAAATGGGTGACTTTATTTCATAGAACCAGAGCTGGTTTTGGCCGAGTTGGTAACTAAACGGTTAAAATTATGTTCCAAACACCAACTTAAGTGCGAATACTAATGATATTACTAAAATCTTTCCAAATTCTTGGTTATTTGAAAACCCTAGACTGTATTTCATTAGAAATATGGTAAGGGAGGGGGTCCCTCTCGAACACATCTGCTCATGATAATGTTATGAAAGGACCAGCATCCCTGCTTTCTCCATCTCCTGCAGAGCTGCCACTTTATCATGTGATCAATATTCATTTCATTTTTCATTAATTTCATTTTACGTCCGCTTTTTCCCTGCTTGCAAGGGTGGGACGGGAACTGATTCTGGCTTGATTTCTA
>OZ024741.1:400101075-400108575 GCA_964016885.1 Eledone cirrhosa | reverse complement strand
AATAGAGACGATAGTGGAGGTATATCTGTTTAGTGGAACAGTAGACGATAGAATTAAATACAGACGAGAATCTCCCTTTAATGAAACAGCAGACGATAGAATTAAGGCAATTTAAATTTTAAGCATTTGAATTTTTGCCTTTCATCGTTACGGGGTCGATAAAATAAAGTACCAGTAATACACTGTCACTATAAGTAGACGACTTTCAAATTGAATTGTTGGTTCCATTTCTTTAGTATTTTCAATTGTAGTTATCTACTTAAAAAGCGTTACACGGTTAGAGACATAATTGGTAAGTTATATCTTCCCTATTAAACCATTGCATTATTTCGCCTACAATAGAACAAAAATGAAATGTTCTTTAAAGAAACAGGAATATAACTTTATAAAAAAAAAAGTTGCATCCGCTTCTTTTATCATTGATAATTTTTTCGTTTTAATATTAATTGTTTTTTGTAGTTGTTTATATTAAAAATCTTACTGTAATATTTACTTAAACGAAAGCAGACATCTAAACTTATAGATTAATCTTGAGCGAAGGACTAGATAAATCTCTCTCTCTCTCTCTCTCTCTCTCTCTCTCTCTCTCTCTCTCTCTCTCTCTCTCTCTCTCTCTCAACAAATTTGTAAGTCATTACCTAATTAAACTCTTTGCTTGAAATTTTATCACTCTTCGTTTTGAATTTCTCCTAAGTATTCAATACTCTGTTGAGAAATACATTTTACATAAACAGTCTTTGTACCATTTATACGGTATTAATTACTTATATTTATATATATATATATATATATAGCGTATGATTAGAACTGTTTATTATTAATATTTTAATGGATTTAATGAAAAATTTTAGGTGTTCATATATATATTCTAATAATGTGCGAAATCGTGAATCCGCGATAGTTGAACCGCCAAGTAGCGAGGTATCACTGTATATATGTTTAAATATATAGTGTAGCTGTGATGTATCTCGCGAGTGAATCGAGACCTGTCACTGATTTTGGTGTCCCCACTGCCGATGTGAATGAGCAACGCTGCACTTGTGAATTGGGTCTTGATGTTGCAGGCAGTTCATATACTTACAATGATGCGGTCCCACAAGCTTGTTCACATTCCTGTGCTAATAATCTAGATGGGCGTATTAAATTGGATGTGAAAGCAGCTTACCGGATGCGGAATCGGGAGAAGTTGAGACAAAAACAGGCCGATTATAGAGCTGTGAATTTTGCTAAATTAACACAAAAACAGGCCAAGTATAGATGTTCAAAACGGTATGAGTTGGCAAACAAGCAGGCCAAGTATAGATCTGCAAATTCAGCTATTATATCTCAAAAGCAAGCCGAGCGTAGAGCTTCTAAACGTACCGAGTTGGCTAAAGAGCAGACCAAGTACAGATCTGCAAATCAAGACAAAGTATTACAAACAAAGGCTATGTATAAAATTCACCATAAAGATAATATACAGTCTTATGAGAAAATATACTATAAAAAAAAGTTTCTTCATAAGCGGTCTTTGTATCAAATGAAGAAACTAAATAAAATGGTTGACTTCCGGATGCAGCATCAGATCTTGATGTCCCAATTTGTTAAGTCATATAAAAAGACAATAACAGATACCAATCTTTGCAACGACGCACATAGTCACGTGCTGAGTGTGTTCTCCAGATCTGTTGGGATGCGAAATTTTGTGTGTGCTCAATTAAAAATAAATGTTAAAGCTGTGCATACATTGATGGAAAAGGTCAATGCTAACGGTTTGTTGCATTATTGGGGAAATCAACATTATCACAGTTCCACCAATGAGCTTCCTAATTTTGACAAGAGCACTGCAAAGTACATGAAAATGGATGAGTTTAAAAATCAGTCCGTTGAGAAAGTCCGAATAGTCGTTATCAATAATGAGGAGACAGACAACATTGTGAATGACATGGCTAATGCTGACGAGCAGAATGATGATAATGATGTGTCTAAATGTTTGGTTAGACCTTGCGGGTCTTCCATATTAGATACATGTCCAAATGACTCAGCTGCTCGTCTAACTTTGTGCCAAAGAATTGATGATAAACTTCCAAAACTCAATCCCGATATGACAGTTGCTGAAATAAGGCAGTTGATCGAGAAATATGAGTTTTGCAATGTTACTCATGATAATGATCAGCACTGCATCGGTCAAACTGGCTGCACCAGTGAATTTGGCTTTTTAAAATCCATAGCAGTTCACTCGCCAAAGTTGCGCACATTGCTGAGGAAAATTTATAAAGTTCGGTCCTTATGTATTTGGCTCAACAAGTACAATGAAGCTGTTTTCAATGGCGATTGGACCAACTTTGAGAATTTGACAGACGTTGCCAACATTGAGCGTGCTATTGCAGTTAAATTCAGTAATATGTGCACTGGTTTCAATGATGTCGAACACACTGATGCAGATGTCATTCATAAATATGGTAATCAAGTTCAAAGATTTCAATCTGAAATTACCAACTATAAAATCCAAGATTGTCATATCTGCAAACTGCACAAATATAGCAAGGAACTAAAAGTTTGGGATAATTGGAACTCTAGATATTTTAAAACGGCTGTTGCAAAGGATGCAATAACTGCCAACTACTCTTTGCCTTGCACAGTCTGCACAACATGCACTACACATTTGCGCAACAGTGGGGTGCCTTCAATGGCCTCAATAAATGGCTTGGGCGTTGCTGCCGTTCCCAAAGAACTTGCTGATCTTAATACATATGAGCGAATACTTGTACAACGGGCCAAATGTTTCGTCAATGTAATAAAACTGGTGCCATACTCATTCAAAGGCAATATTTCAGCATGCATTTCCGCTATTAAAGGAATTGCAATTCACTTGCCTTTGCCTATGGACGGAACTATTAACCGCACCATGGATACGTTACCTGCGCTTCAAGACGACATGCTTAAAATAGTCGTTGATAGCTTGCCTTCGCGGAAACAAATTATCTGGCGTTCAATGGTAGACATGAGTAAAGTATTGAAGGCACTTGATTGGCTTGCAGCAAACAATGTAATGTATGCCGATGTTAAGATCAATCGCTACGCCGATACGGAAAATGAAAACATTGTCGAGTGCTCGGGAGTTAATAATGCCAAATTCGATAATCTTTTACTTAAATCGAATGCTGGCATTACCTATGAGCATCACACTGTTAAAGACATGAATCCGTGTCTCCCTGCAGACACTGACTTGGCCTTGTACAAAATGAAAAGAGTGGAAGGCGATTTCATTGCAGACAATGATAAAAAACTTGAGTTGTTGTGCTTTCCTTGTCTTTATCCAACTGGTCAGTTTGGCATTTTTGTGGACAATAGACCGTTTGGCGCTGTAAAGCCATACATGTTCATAAGAAACAGACTGAATCATAGCGACTCTAGATTTCGGCGAGATATACAATATCTCATGTTTTGTCTTGATAAAGCCGACAAGAGAGGCATTGATTCTGGTATATATGCCATCATGAAGACCACCAAAAACAGCCACATGACTATAAGCGAGTTTAGAAGGCGGCTTCATGAAAATGACAGGCACCTAGAGGGCAATTTAAATATGATGATGGCCAATGTCCGTGGTTCCAAGCAGTTTTGGTCTAGAAAATGTTCAGACTTGATGGCTATGGACAAGAAATTTGGCCCGGCCCACTTGTTCTTAACTTTGTCTTGTGCAGAGTACTTTTGGCCTGATCTGAGAGAGTTCCTGGAAAAGTTGAATGCTGACATACCAGACATTTCTAGAAAACGCACCAATGAGTTGTGCGCGGATGACGTGGTGGCTGTTAGCGAACATTTTCACCATCGGTTCACCACCTTTATGAAAGAAGTTGTTAAACATACCAATTCTCCGTTTGGTATTGTCGAGCACTTTTTTTGTAGGTTGGAATACCAAATGAGAGGTGCTCCGCATGTTCACATGGAATTATGGATTAAAGATGGCCCTATTATGGACAGAGACGACAAGTATGCTATTCAGACGTTTATACAGTCCATGATCACATGTCGCATGCCGTCCAATGTAGAAAGCCCCGTTTTGTCAGACTTGGTGTTGCGTTTTCAACGACATGTCTGTAGTGGATCCTGCAAAAGGCAAATATTTTCGAGTGGTCGTTTTTCCACTCGATGCAGGTTTGGATTTCCTCGTCCTATCGGGAATTTCAATTTGCTTAGCGTCAACGAGTGTATAAAATCTCGACACAAAGGTAGAGCTGTCAAAAAGTTGTACAAGCTTGACAGACAAGGGGAAGAGTGCATCAATGACTACAATCCTGTTGTTCTGTATGTCTGGAAAGCTAATGTCGATATCCAATACATCGGTGAAGATAGCATGATTCTAAACCGATATGTTACTAGTTATCAGACAAAGTCCGAAAAGACTGAAACTGAAGGTATTTGGGCTGAGATTGACAAATCCAAGTCCATTTACTCCAGATACAAGAGTGTCGGACTTAAGCTGATGGGCAAGCATGATACAGGTGCCTATGAGGCTGCAGACAAATTGCTTGGCCACCATTTTTATGGATGCTCTGAAAGCCTCATTTGGATTGGAGCCGATTTGCCTAGTTACCGATCCCACAGGTTCAGGCCTCAGTATGAACTGGATAAATTGAAACCGTATTCTACCAATCTTTATTACGAGAATATGGTCGAAAATTGGTATCCAAACAGGCCTGATTCGATGGAGCACATGTGTTTGTATGAACTTGCGAGTAAATACGAACATGTGAATCCAATTGGTAACAGCAATTTTGATGACGATTTCAGGTTGAGAAATAATCTTGGCTATTTCAAATCTGTGAAAGAGCGGATTGTGAAGTCGCCAAACATTAGATTGACTGCAGATACCTGTGAGCGCTATCACCACAACCTGCTTATGCTCTTTAAACCTTGGCGAGACGAGGAAAAAGACTTGCTGGGAGGTTGTGAGACTTATAAAGAGTCTTTTGAACAGTGCGCAAACCATTTATCTGAAATGGTCAGGTTCCAGAATGTGCGCAAACGTTTGGAGAATGCGCTGGAACAAGCCAAACATATTCCAAACGAACCTCAGTCTCATGATAATGATGACCATTCTTGCGGTGATCACATGGAGGCGTTGGCAGTTGATGATGCTAATGTCGATTTGCCTTGCATGAGAGATGTCGCTGAGGATGCACTGAGGCATAAAGAAAATAAACTGAATGAAGTGCAAAGAAAAATTTATGACGATATCGTTGCCGGTATTGACAAACGAGACAAACATTGGGACAACAGCAAACCTTATCCGAGATGTAGTTGCGATGATTGTCCACAAGTCTTGAAATTTGTTTCAGGTGTTGGTGGCACGGGCAAGAGTTTTTTGATAAATGTACTGGCTGATAAAATTCAGTACATGTATCCAAATGACAATGGCCCGAGCGTAGTGATATCGGCACCCACAGGAATGGCTGCTTTCCAACTCAACGGCATGACTGTTCATCGAATGCTAAAGCTCAAGGTGCAGCACGGTAAAACTCCCGTGTACGATGATCTACCAAAGGACTTTTTGAAAATGCTGAGGATGGGGCTTCAATATGTCCGACTGATCATAATCGATGAGATTAGCATGGTCAGTCATTTGCAGTTGGCATTCATTCACTTGAGATTGTGCCAATTGTTTTGTGACTTTGCCCAAGGCATTTCTCCTTTCGGGCGAATGAACATTGTTGTTTTTGGAGATTTGCTTCAATTACCGCCTGTTAGAGAAAAGTCGGTGTTTAACAAAGTTACTCACCAAGATGCACAAAGATCATGCATAGGCGTCAGCAGCCACCATTTGTGGAGGTACTTCAAGTACGACGAGTTGACAGTCAACATGCGTCAGAAAGAAGACTTGGATAATTATGTTGACATGCTCGGCCGAATAAGGCTGGGTTCACCACTTGATTCAGATATTGAAATTCTAAATAAGCATAGAATTGATCTCAACGGCAAAGCTTCCATTGATCAGGTTGCTTACAAAATGTGTGAGCTGATACAGACTTCTAATTTGAGTATCGTCTGTATCATGCCTCTAAACGAGTCAGTAGAAAAGTTTAACGCTGCAATGCTCAATAAACTTGGCATTAATACCGTTGAACTTATGGCTATTGATTCGAATATGAGGCAAACCAAATGTCAAAAGAAAACAAAAAGAAAAAAGCTGACCACTAAAAAGACTTCTGATACTGCTGGCCTTGAAACTGTTCTTAAAGTTGGCGTTAATGCTCGAGTTATGCTTAAACGCAACATCGATCTTGAGAAAGGCTTGTGCAATGGTGTAATGGGAACTGTAAAGCAACTCAATTATGAGTTTGGAAAAATTACTTCCATTGACGTTCTCTTTGAGAGTACAAACCAAATTGTTGCCATCAAACGTGTCAAAGCCGATTACGAATTGTCTCCTAGTGTTTTTATCACTAGAGAACAATATCCCTTGTGCATTGCATATGCAATTTCCATCCACAAATCACAGGGAATAAGTGTCGATGGAGTCGTTGTTGATTTGGGCACTGGCATTTTTGCAGACGGTATGGCCTATGTAGCCTTGTCTAGAGCCCGCAAACTGTGCAATGTTTACTTGATTGATCTTGATCCAACGAGTTTGATCATGTGCGACTCTAGTGCTTGGAGAGAATACAATTATTTGAGAGAGACCATTAATATGGGACCGCTTCCATTGTGTAACGTGAGGCCCAACAGTATTGGACGGGCCAAAAAAGCAACTAAAAAAAGTAAATTTGCTATTAATATTGACAGTGGAATGGTCTACTTGGCGAATCCAAAAAGGGCCAGAACTGAGAAAACGGTTGCAAAGCCGTACATTTCGCTGATCAATGAGAGAAATGCTTGCTTTGTAAACAGCACCATGCAAGTTATACGCCAGCTGGTGTTGTTGGTTGAACACATTCAGTCCACTGATGATGTTGCTATTCGTGAAATTAGCGATATTATATCGTCATCTGGAACTAAATCGGTCGCAAATTTGAGAAATATCCTCGGCGGCAGGTTTAATGATGGTACCCAACAGTGTGCGCACGATTTTTGGAAGCACATTTATCAGTTGTTCTCTAAAAAAATTAAACAACTATTCACCTTTGAGGAAAATACTTGGCTCAGCTGCACTAGAAAACACGAGCACAATTGCCCCTGCTATCTTTTAATACACTCCAACAAGTCATCAAATTATGTACAATAAAAACAAATCTTATTAATTTGCTCAGGGAATATAAAGAAAATGTATATACACTGATAATTGCAATTGTATGTAAATATTTTGTTTTTGTATTGTTTATTTTATGTTTTCTATTATGTATAATATATTGATTTAATATTGATTGTTTTTTGTAGTTGTTTATATTAAAAGTCTGAAAATATTTTTATACATCTTACACTAATATTTATAAGATAATTTATAATAACAATTACATAATCTAATTACATTACAACGATAATTTATTATTAATATATATCCTGTTTAACTAGAGTTAT
>OZ024741.1:400086075-400088575 GCA_964016885.1 Eledone cirrhosa | reverse complement strand
TTTTCCTTAGTTCGTTTATGCTTTGCCGTTCACGTATATTACTATTGCACATCCAGCGGAGCATGCAAGCTTCGTTCCTCTCTAGTCTGCGTATATCCTCTGCACACAATGCCCAGGTCTCACTGGCAGCATTGCTGTTCGTATGCAGGCATCGTATAACCTGCCTTTCATTTTTAGGGAGAACCCTCTAGCGGCTAATAGTGGTATAAGCTCTCTGAACTTTTTCCATCCAGTTCTGACTCTAGCTACTGTACTTTCAGAGCACCCTCCCCCACTGCTGATTTTGTCACCCAGATAACGGAAGCTATCCACTATTTCTATAGAACCCTCTGCGCAGTTGAAGGAGCTAGTATTTTGTGGGCACTTGCTGCTACTTATTGCACCAGAGCACCGGCCACATGTAAAATCTATGTTCTTAGTTAGCTTACCTGTGATCCCACTACATCTTTTATGCACCCATACTTTGCATTTGGGACATAAAATGGAGTTTCTACCTACGCCTTTCCTACACACTGAGCATGGCCATTTCCCCGATGGGACCGCCGCCTTATTTTCTTTCCTACAAACTAGAACTTTAGTCTTAGCCAGGTTAATTTTAAGGCCTTTTGATTCTAGGCCGTGCTTCCACGTTTGGAATTTCTTCTCTAGTTCGGTCATTGATTCAGCTATGAGCGTTAGATCATCTGCGTATAGGAGTTCCCATGGGCAGCCGGTCTTGAACTCCTCTGTTATAGCCTGAAGGGCAATAATAAATAGTAGGGGGCTAAGTACAGAGCCCTGATGGACACCAACTTTTACGCTAAACTCTTCACTATATTCGTTGTTAATTCTAACCTTACTGACTGTTTCTTTATACATGGCTTGTATAGCTCTCACAAGCCATTCGTCAACACCTAGTTTTCTAAGAGACCACCAGATAATGGAACGGGGGACTCTGTCGAAGGCTTTCTCCAAGTCGACAAAAGCTAAGTATAGGGGTTTACTTTTAGCTAGGTACTTCTCCTGTAGTTGTCGTACAATGAAAAGAGCGTCTGTGGTACTTTTGCCTGACACAAACCCGAACTGCATTTCATCTAGATCAATTCTCTCTCTGATTAGTTGCGCTATTACTTTTTCCGTGACCTTCATGACCTGGTCGATTAATTTAATGCCTCTATAGTTACTCCTATCTAGGGCATCTCCTTTTCCCTTATAGCAGTTAACGATGATGCTGCTACGCCATTCCTTCGGAACAACCCCATTCTGTACGACTTGGTTAACTATCCGGGTGACCATGGTGTGTCCCACCGAACCAGATGCCTTCAGCATCTCAGCAACTATTTCCGAAGGCCCAGCCGCCTTACCCGTCTTCATATCTTTGATTGCCTTACTTATTATACTACCTTCAACTAACACTGCTGGTCCCTCTATTGGATCGATCTGGGGGAGACTATCTTTCTCCCATTTGTTCTCCTCATTTAGAAGCCTTTCGTAGTGACACTTCCAAGCTACCTTCTTATCAGCGTCGGTGATGGCAAGTATGCCATCATCGTTAAGTACACACTTCTCCCCGACAATATCACGGTTTTCCTTGACACATTGCCTGGCAATCCTGAACACCTCACGTTTTTGGTCCTCACGTTGTAGAACATGCTTGAACTTTCTTTCCTCTGCTTCCCTTCTTGCGAAGTACACTTGTCTCCTAGCTTCCCTCCTGGCCACTTGATAGTCTTCTCTACTTCCCCCATCCCGCCATACTTTCCAAGCCTGCTTTTTGGCCTTAATTGACTCCTCCACCTTACTGTTCCACCACCATGTTACTCTCCTCCTACCTACAGGCCTGCTCCAGCCACAGACTTCGTCTGCCGCCGTCAGCAGGTTTGCTCTCAGGAATTCCCACTGTTCCTCTATATTATACGACTCTAATTGCTCTTCCTTACTGTCGAAAGCGTCAAGTAATTTGCTTTGAAATTTATTTCTGGCTATGGGGTCCTTTAGCTTCCATATTTTTCTCCTGAGGATAGTCCTCTTTCGCTGTCTAGTACGTCTCGTCCTGACTATGAGGTCGCTAATTATCAGTCTATGTTGGGAGGTGAATTCTTCATGGGGGTGGGATTTAGTGTTAACAACAGACACTCTGTCACGTCTTCTGGTAAGGATATAATCTACCTGGCTTGTGTGTTCCCCCGACCTATAGGTGATCAAGTGATTGTCTCGTTTTTTGAAGTTAGTGTTACAGATAGTTAAGTTATTTGCGTCGCAGAATTCCAGGATTCTGGAGCCTTCCTCATTTCTAGTACCGAACCCATAGCCTCCATGGATTCCGTCATAGCCGTCACAATGTTGTCCAACGTGACCATTTAGGTCGCCTGCAATAACTATATAGTCACTGTCGGTTATTTGGGAGGTAGCGAGCATCAGTGTCTCGTAGAATCTGTCTTTTATAGCGCGGGGCTGTCCGGATTGGGGTGCGTACGCAGATATTACTGTCACCGTAGTTTTATTGAGGACAAGTCTTATT
>OZ024741.1:400076075-400078575 GCA_964016885.1 Eledone cirrhosa | reverse complement strand
AAACGTTGCTATAAGCTCTTCTGGGTGGGAAATGACAATGGGATAGGTGGGGTAGGAATAATGTTAGCAGAAAAATGGGTGGATAAGATAATAGATGTAAATAGAGTAAATGACAGAATAATTAAAATAAGACTTGTTCTAAATAGAACTACTGTGACAGTAATATCGGCATACGTGCCCCGATCCGGACTGCCCGGCGCTATAAAAGACAGATTCTATGAGACACTGATGCTCACTACCTCCCAAATAACCGACAGTGACTATATAATTATTGCTGGCGATCTAAATGGCCACGTTGGTCAACATTGTGACGGCTATGATGGAATCCACGGAGGCTATGGGTTTGGTACTAGAAATGAGGAAGGCTCCAGAATCCTGGAATTCTGTATGCAAATAACCTAACTATCTGTAACACTAACTTCAAAAAACGAGACAATCACTTGATCACCTACAGATCGGGGGAACATACCAGCCAGGTAGATTATATCCTTACCAGAGGACGTGACAGAGTGTCTGTTGTAAACACTAAATCCCTCCCCCATAAAGAATGCACCTCCCAACATAGACTGCTAATTAGCGACCTCATAGTCAGGACGAGACGTACTAGACAACAGAAGAGGACTATCCTCAGGAGAAAAATATGGAAGTTAAAGGACCCCACAGCCAGAAATAAATTTCAAAGCATGTTACTTGATGCTTTCGACAGTAAGGAAGAGCAATTAGTCAGATAATATAGAGGAACAGTGGGAATTCCTGAAAGCAAACCTGCTGACGGCGGCAGACAAAGTCTGTGGCTGGAGCAGGCCTGTAGGTAGGAGGAGAGTAACATGGTGGTGGAACAGTAAGGTGGAGGAGTCAATTAAGGCCAAAAAGCAGGCTTGGAAAGTATGGCGGGATGGGGGAAGTAGAGAAGACTATCAAGTGGCCAGGAGGGAAGCTAGGAGACAAGTGTACTTTGCAAGAAGAGAAGCAGAGGAAAGAAAGTTCAAGCATGTTCTACAACGTGAGGACCAAAAACGTGAGGTGTTCAGGATTACTAGGCAATGTGTCAATGAAAACCGTGATATTGTCGGGGAGAAGTGTGTACTTAATGATGGTGTACTTGCCATCACTGACGCTGATAAGAAGGTAGCTTGGAAGTGTCACTACGAAAAGCTACTAAATGAGGAGAATAAATGGGAGAAAGACAGTCTCCCCCACATCGATCCAATAGAGGGACCAGCAGTGTTAGTCGAAGGTAGTATAATAAGTAAGGCAATCAAAGATATGAAGACAGGCAAGGCGGCTGGGCCTTCGGAAATAATTGCCGAGATGCTGAAAGCCTCTGGAACGGTGGGACACACCATGGTCACCCGGATAGTAAACCAAGTCATACAGAATGGGGTTGTTCCGAAGGACTGGCGTAGCAGCATCATCATTAACTGTTACAAGGGTAAAGGAGATGCCCTAGATAGGAGTAACTATAGAGGCATTAAATTAATCGACAAGGTCATGAAGGTCACGGAAAAAGTAATAGCGAAACTAATCAGAGAGAGAATTGATCTAGATGAAATGCAGTTCGGTTTTGTGTCAGGCAAAAGTACCACAGACGCTCTTTTCATTGTACGACAACTACAGGAGAAGTACCTAGCTAAAAGTAAACCCCTATACTTAGCTTTTGTTGACTTGGAGAAAGCGTTTGACAGAGTCCCCCGTTCCATTATCTGGTGGGCTCTTAGAAAACTAGGTGTTGACGAATGGCTTGTGAGAGCTATACAAGCCATGCATAAAGAAACAGTGAGCAAGGTTAGAATTAACAACGAATATAGTGAAGAGTTTAGCGTAAAAGTTGGTGTACATCAGGGCTCTGTTCTTAGCCCCCTACTATTTATTATTGCTCTTCAGGCTATAGCAGTGGAGTTCAAGACCGGCTGCCCATGGGAACTCCTATACGCAGATGATCTAACGCTCATAGCTGAATCAATGGCCGAGCTAGAGAAGAAATTCCAAACATGGAAGCACGGCCTAGAATCAAAAGGGCTTAAAATTAACCTGGCTAAGACTAAAGTTCTAGTTTGTAGAAAAGAAAATAAGGCGACGGTCCCTTCCGGGAAATGGCCATGCTCAGTGTGTAGGAAAGGCGTAGGTAGAAACTCCATTTTATGTCCCAAATGCAAAGTATGGGTACATAAAAGATGTAGTGGGATCACAGGTAAGCTAATTAAGAACATAGATTTTACATGTGGCCGGTGCTCTGGTGCAATAAGTAGCAGCAAGTGCCCACAAAATACTAGCTCCTTCAATTGCGCAGAGGGTTCTATAGAAATAGTGGACAGCTTCCGTTTCCTGGGTGACAAAATCAGGAGTGGGGGAGGGTGCTCTGAAAGTACAGGAGCTAGAGTCAGAACTGGATGGAAAAAGTTCAGAGAGCTTATACCACTATTAGTCACTAAAGGGTTCTCCCTAAAAATGAAAGGCAGGTTGTATGATGCCTGCATACGAACAGCAATGTTGCATGGCA
>OZ024741.1:400056075-400058575 GCA_964016885.1 Eledone cirrhosa | reverse complement strand
ATATATATATTATATATTATATATATATATATATTATATATATATATATTATATATTATATATATATATATATTATATATATATATATATATATTATATATATATATATATATATTATATATATATATATTATATATATATTATATATATATATATATTATATATTATATATATATATATATATTATATATATATTATATATATATATATATATATTATATATATATTATATATATATTATATATCAGTATCGGTAGAGGGTCGGACGCCATGCTTTCCAGCATAGTTACGTCCCTTTACGATCTGAGTTCAAATCCCGCCGAGGTTGACTTTGCCTTTCATCCTTACGGGGTCGATAAAATAAAGTACCAGTAATGCACTGGGTAATTGCTGGCCTTGTGCCAAAAAGTAGAAACAATTATATATATATATATATTATATATATATATATATTATTCATTGCTGCTTCAATTCAGTGCTGGTTCCTACTACGGTGTACCCATGTAATCGTAACGTACACATTTATCTATCTACTCCACGCTTCAATTTCGTACCTAGTCCAAACATCCAATCTCGCAAAATCCGAAATCTGTATTTTTTTGTTATTTATGTTAAATACGGTTGTTTTTGTCGTATTGAACAGAACAAATCTTGCATTTTTGCTTTTTGTTAATCGCTTGTTAAACAATCATAACCTTCCAGCTAGCTACCCAATTCCTCAATTCCATCGTATTCTCCAATTCCTTAATTCTATCGTATTCTCAAAACAAAACAAAATCCTTCCCATTCTACTTCTTATAAATTCCTTTAAATATATATTATGCTACTTCGAAAGTCAAAAATCCCGCTTCTACAGCCAGGCACCCTTCACCCTCCATCTACTTCACGAGGGACTGCAGTCAGCCACTCTCTCTCTCTCTTAGCTACATATATATATATATATATATAAGATAAATTCCTCTTCATGTTTAATCACTTTTCGCCAATTCATTGCTGCCTCAATTCAGTGCTGGTTCCTACTACGGTGTACCCATGTAATCGTAACGTACACATTTATCTATCTACTCCACGCTTCAATTTCGTACCTAGTCCAAACATCCAATCTCGCAAAATCCGAAATCTGTATTTTTTTGTTATTTATGTTTAAATACGGTTGTTTTTGTCGTATTGAACAGAACAAATCTTGCATTTTTGCTTTTTGTTAATCGCTTGTTAAACAATCATAACCTTCCAGCTAGCTACCCCACACCCCTCCCACCCGCCCCCACACACCACCATTCTTAATACGTGGACCAATCGTAAGCCAGAGCCCCCCCCCCCCCCCCCTGCATCACCATTATTATTATTACGCGGACCAATCATAAGCCAGAGGCCTATACTATCGCTTGCCTGGTTGCCTTCGATATATGATGGATGGATGGATGGAATGCGGAATCCTGGAGAGTGGAAGGGAGAGAAAAATCTGGACGCTCAGAGCGAAAATGCCAAAGTTAAAGTCAAATTCACCTCGTGGACGAGAATGCGAGCACTCCTCTTTGTTTCGTCCGCGGATGGCTAACATAACCCCATCTCCCCCTGCCCCCCACCGCCCCCACCCTCCAAACGCAATCCAAAACTTCAGAGTTGGTACCATAAATGTAGGCACCCTAAAGGGTCGCGCTAACGAGGTTGTAGAAATGCTTGAACGTAAGGAGGTCGATGTTTGTTGTATTCAAGAGACCAGGTGGAGGGGTGGGTCTGCTAGATTCATTGAGGGTAAAAAACGATGTTATAAGCTTTTCTGGGTGGGAAACGACGATGGGCTGGGTGGAGTAGGAATCATGGTAGCAGAAAAGTGGGCAGATAAGATAATAGACGTAAATAGAGTGAACGACAGAATAATTAAAATAAGACTTGTCCTCAATAGAACTACGGTGACAGTAATATCTGCGTACGCACCCCAATCTGGACTGCCCGGCACTATAAAAGACAGATTCTATGAGACACTGATGCTAACTACCTCCCAAATATCCAACAGTGACTATATAATTATTGCAGGCGACCTAAATGGTCACGTTGGACAACATTGTGACGGCTACGACGAAATCCATGGAGGCTATGGGTTTGGTACTAGAAATGAGGAAGGCTCCAGAATCCTGGAATTCTGTGATGCAAATAACCTAACTATCTGTAACACTAACTTCAAAAAACGTGACAATCACCTGATCACCTATAGATCCGGGGAACACACAAGCCAGGTAGATTATATCATTACCAGAATACGTGACAGAGTGTCTGTCGTAAACACTAAATCCCTCCCCCATGAAGAATGCACCTCCCAACATAGACTGATAATTAGCGACCTCATAGTCAGGACGAGACGTACTCGACAGCAGAAGAGGACTATCCTCAGGAGAAAAATATGGAAGCTAAAGGACCCCACAGCCAGAAATAAATTTCAAAGCATATTACTTTATGCTTTCGACAGTAAGGAAGAACATTTACAGTCGGACAATATAGA
>OZ024741.1:399886075-400051075 GCA_964016885.1 Eledone cirrhosa | reverse complement strand
CTGCTTCCCTCCTAGCTAAGTATACTTGTCGCCTAGCTTCCCTCTTGGTCTCTATGTAATGTACCCTGCTCCCCCCGTTCTTCCATTCTTTCCATGCCTGTCTCTTGGCCTTGACTGCTTCATCTACCTTATTGTTCCACCACCAAGTCACTCTCCTACTGCTTGAGGTCTTACTCCAGCCACAAACCTCATCCGTCGCCTCTAGTAAGTTACTTTTTAGGAACTCCCAGTTCTCTTCTACGTTAAATGTCTCTATCTGTTCTTCTTTACTGTCGTAGGCGTTGAGTAAAATATCTTTAAATCTGTTACTGGTTGAGGGGACTTTCAGCTTCCAGATCTTTCTTCTCCAGGTTGGCCTCTGTTTCAGGGCTCGTCTAGTTCTGACCGTGAGGTCGCTGACAACTAAGCTATGTTGGGATGTACATTCCTCACTAGGGAAGGCTTTTGTGTTTACGACCGTCCATCTGTCACGTCCTCTGATGAGGATAAAATCTAACTGACTAGAGTGCTCCCCTGATCTATAGGTGATCAGGTGGTTGTCGGGTTTTTTAAAGTTTGTGTTACATATCGACATGTCATTGGCGTAGCAGAATTCTAGAAGTCTGAATCCTTCCTCATTCCTTGTGCCAACTCCATGGCCTCCATGTACTCTATTGAAGCCGTCGCAGTGTTTACCTACGTGTCCGTTAAAATCTCCTGCAATGATTAGGAAGTCCTTGTCGTCTGTTAGAGCAGTAGTGTGTATTAGGGACTCGTAAAACCTATCCTTAAGTTCGTCTGGCAGCCCCGATTGGGGTGCATAAGCTGATATTATTGTGGTAATTGTCTTATTCAGGACTATATATTATATATATATTATATATATATTATATATATATTATATATATATTATATATATATTATATATATATTATATATTATATATATATTATATTATATATATATAGGTGATCAGATTAGCATGGGGAGGGGGGGGGGGGGTTCTGAGGCCATAGTATCTAGAATGACTGGTTGGAAGAAGTTTAGGCAGCTACTTTCTCTGTTGACAAAGAAGGGTTTCTCCCTGCGTACGAAAGGCCGGTTATATGATGCCTGTGTGAGATGCGCGATGCTGCATGTTAGTGAGACATAGGCAGCAACTGCCGAGGATATGCGAAAGCTGGAGAGAAATGAAGCAATTATGCTCTGTTGGATGTGCAATGTCAATGTGCATGAATGACTGAGCATAGATGTGTTGAGAGAAAAACTGTGTTTAAGAGGGATAAGTTGTGGTGTGCAGGAGAGAAGACAGATGGTATGGGCATGTGATGTGCATGGAGGATGACTGCTGGGTAAAGAAGTGCCAAGAAATACAAGTAGAAGGAAGATGCAGTAGAGGAAGACCTCAAAAAACATGGGCGTAGGTGGTGAGAGCAGACCTCAGATCGCTGAAGCTCATGGAGATGTCGAAGGACCGTGACAAGTGGAGAGATGCTGTGCTGAATAGGACCCGTCCCACTCTTGCAAGCGGGGAAAAGCGGACGTAAAATGATGATGATAATGATATATATATATTTGTGTATATATATATGTGTGTGTGTATATATATATGTATGTGTGTGTGTGTGTTAAAATATATACCATATGCTATCCATTAGCAATGTCTGATATGTCCGACTGTGAGTATTGCCTTCCATTTTTACTAATTAAAAAACAAACATTTGCTGTCTTTATATATTGTATGTATTTGTTTATAGTTTTAAATATTGTCAATGAAATATATTAATTATTAATATAAATATCTTTTTCTATTGCAGGAAATGAACCAAACAGTAAAAGTTATAGCCAAGTCCATCCTGTAAAATATGTAAAAAGTTCTTGTATATATATATATATTAATATATATACATACATAGTTGGTTTTCTATCGGTCTAATGCCATGGAAGAACACACTGGAAGATATGATAGTGGCATTGATGCCAGTACATTGACGTATGATATTAGTTCTATGACTTTGAACTCAATTGATTCCAGCGTTGGTTCAATAGATGTACTGAACAGAGCTCGAATTGATAGTATTGATGATGATCCTAGTGTGAAAGTTGACTTGAACGCAGCTCGGATTCTGTACCAAGATTTCACCCTTGATGACTCAAATCTTGGTAATGACACATTCAACGAAGCACACATTAATTTTTCAATCTCGTTAACAAACACAGCGAAGCATAACAAAGAAAACATTAATAACAATAATAATAATAATAAAGCTGTAAAATTATCAACTGTGGCAGATATTGAGAATGTACAAAGGAATCAAGGTGGAAGGAAAACTAACACGAATATCAGGAACAAGATTTCTTCTGCTGGAAGAACACGGAAAGTTATAGCTTTGCCTCCAAGTAAAGAAATCCAGAATGTATCAGCTAAGGCAAATATTTGCAATGGGTCTACTAAAAAAAACCCTTATAGAAAGCAAACAGCTTGTACAGCTAATGCATCACCCCCTAAATCACGGAAAATGACTGCTAAAGATTACTACCAGTCACAAATTAATTCAACTCAGAAAAAATACAAACAACTTTCACCAGAAGCACAAAATAAGAACTTCACAAATTCATCTGCTCCGAGAAAGTCGAAACCAAAGCAGAAATCTGTCAGTGACTATTCCAATGATGAACAATATGAGTCTCTGGATGAGTCAGATGCTTCAATTTATGTTACACCTTTACAAACTCCTTCTAAACTTAATAGCGAAACTGTGAGTCCATGTTTCAGCGAAGTGATATTAAACAGTCCTAACATCACTGTCAGGTCTCCGTCTCCTTATAAAGTACTAAGTCCAAACATTACAATGCGATCATCTAGACAGACCTGCTCTCCTACTGTTAACAGTTTAAGTGATGTGAGAGACTTGGATTACCCACTTCCCCATCCACATCACTATAAAACTTACTTCTCACCTATATTAGATGATTCAGCAATACTTGAAGCTTCTTGTTCTGGTAGAAAATATAGAAGCCCACCCAAACATTTGAATTTGGGGACTGGTTTTGAGGGAGATCATGGATCAGATGATAGTTGGTATAAGAAAGGATCAGTTAAACATTTATTTACAGATATTGATGATCAGGATTATACAACAGTATTGAATCAATCACCCCTTGCACATGTGCTGGAGAACCTTTTTGAACATCCTGGTGAGTATATATAAATATATATATATATATATATATATATATATATATAGTAATAATAATAAATTTGAAGACTAAAATCCAAAGAGGGCTCGATAAGGATAAATATATATCAAATATATAAGAACCGTAGAGCAAACATTTATTAAAATAACAGATTAAAGTTTAAGCAAAGAATCGCTGCTTTCACCCTTAACGGGATCTTCTGAAACTAACACAGTCAATCTGTGAACGTAGAAGTGAATATTTAAAAAAAACGTTGCAACCGGAGGAAGACAGGAAGATGATACTTTGGTTCGTGGAAATGTTCCCTGGCAAAGAAGGGGAAAAAAACGAATATAATACGTCATTATTTGGATCGATGAAAAACAATTAGACGCAAAGACAAAACCGCGTTTATGTTATAAAAGAGGTCGTAGACTAATATTCTATTAGTTGGTTCATAGACGTTCTCTGGCAATGAACGGAAAAAAAGATAATACGTCATATGTGGAGCGGGGAGAACAATTGCACGCAAAGACAAAACCACGTAAATGGTATAACTGAAGTCGTAGACTAAAATTCTAACTAGGAAACCGAATGATTCTTGGCTTCTGAGTTAAGAATAAAGTAAATAAATTACAAAGATAATGGAAATGAAATAAATACATACACGCATCCAAATACGTACATACACAAGCATAGCCGAAAACACTCGCCATAGGTATACAAATACACGGACGTACACAAAAAAAACAAAAAAATCCTGCACGCACATACAGAACCCACGCACGCATACGAATGTATACACCAAATACACATAAAAATATATATATATATGTGTGTGTGTGTATACATATAATTAAATAAACGTATAGAAATAAATAAATACGTATATAACAAGCGCACACACATACCTACATATAAATACACATGTTCGGAGACGTACGTCAACCAAAACACAAAGTACACATATACACACACCCTACAACCGTACAAACCCGCATACACACACAGACGCAAAACTCCAGTATACACATAACCAAAGCATATGTACCAGAATATATAATATATACGCCATAACATATACAATCAAATATACGTACGAGAAAGTATACGTACCAACACAAAACATACAGGTAATATATACTTACCTATACAAATAAGTAATGGTATAAACATAACATATACTTAGCTACCACATCAAGACGTAAAATATCCGCGTATAGTTCGTACTATCCGTTAGGGTATAATCTGGGGCTGTAATACAGGAAAGTTTTGTGCAATTTATGTTTACAAGCCGAAATTGCCTCAGATTTTTTGTTTAAGATGTGGTCTTTGGCGTAGAGTATTTCCAGGGCCTCAGCGGCACAGAGGTCACATGGTCTTTTATTTCCGTTATACGATCTAGCTCTAGCTAGGATCTCCCAGTGTAACTTATATTGGGTGTGGTTGTCTTTTAGACTCCAGATATAAGCTGAAAGTGACATCATATTCCTTTTTAGAGGGTAACGAAAAGAATGGGTATGCATGTAAAGACGCTGCTTGAATCTATTGGCGGTTAACCCTATGTAGGCCCTATGGGACGTGGGTGTTTCAACCTTACATTTGTAGAGGCATTTCCCGGATAGGGGGCAGTCAACCCGATTCCTACAATTATAGTTAGCACTAACTACAGGGTTGCACGTGTTCCTACGGCTAGGTAGTTTAGCTAAATTTGAAGCTGTGATGTTATGTGCAAGGTTAGGAGTCGTAGAGTAAGAAATTTGAATAGTATTTCTATTAAAAATGTTACTATATTTATGTGTAGGGGGAAAATGCTTCATAATAAGGGAGAGAAAGATCTTAGCTAATGGTGTGGTCACCTCCATATTATATAGTGGGTTATACCATATAATGCGACGGGATCTATTTCTTCTAGGTCTATTCTCGTACTCTGTATAAGCTACCTTATCGACAAATCCACTCCGAGCAAGAGCTTCATTGTAATATGTGGAATGGTCATTGAAAATATGCTCGTTAGTAGATAGACAGGAAAGCCTCAAAGAAACGTATGCTACCAGGTTCTTCGTTATGCTGGCAGGATAGTTAGAATGCTTACTTATGTAATTAAGCGTATCATTCGGCTTTCTATATGAGTAATGCAAGCCATTCGATAAATTGAGGGTAACGTTGAGGTAATTAACGACCGAGAGGTTGAAGCCTTTAAAGAAGGCTGTGAGTTCTTTTCTGAACCTGTTGCAAGCACGTGGGCCGCACTTAGTCATGGTCAAAAGACCATCATCACGGTATAAACCACCGCCCACGTTGGGAAATTCTTCCTTGATAGAGAAAAGAAGGAAAAGGCCGATAAGATCTGTAACCTCCGCGGAATCGCTGGCGCCCATACTCGCGTCGAATGGAGTACTATTAGATTTTTTTTTATCCAAATAGTCGTCGAAATTAATCACCGACTTTTGGGCATTGAGGATGACATCAACTTCGAAATCCTTAACCACTGTGAGTGTTTTAGCGAAATTGATAGCTCTAAGAAGTGGTAAAGTGATAGAGGAATAGTAATTATTGATGTCGAATTGGATAAAACGGCAATGTTCCTTGTTGCATATGCCGTTGAACCAATCAATCACCGCGAAAGAATTGTTCCACAGTGCAAGAGGGGCCAAACGTACGTATTTGGATGCGTGTATGTATTTATTTAATTTCAATTACCTCTAATTTATTTACTTTATTCTTAACTCAGAAGCCGAGAATCATTCGGTTTCCTAGTTAGAATTTTAGTCTACGACTTCAGTTATACCATTTACGCTCCACATATGACGTATTATCTTCATTTTTTCCGTTCATTGCCGGAGAACGTCTCTACGAACCACCTAAGAGAACATTAGTCTACGACTTCTTTCATACCATAAACGTTGTTACGTCTTTGCGCGTAATTGTTTTTCACCGCTCCTATTAATTACGTATTATATTCGTTTTTTCCCGTTCTTTGCCAGCGAACGTTTCCACGAACCAAAGTATCGTCTTCCTGTCTTCCTCCAGTTGCAACGTTTTTTGAAATATCCACTTCTGCTTTCACAGATTGACTTTGTTAGTTTCAGAAGATCCCGTTAAGGGTGAAAGCAGCGATTCTTTGCTTAAACTTTAATCTGTTATTTTAATAAAAATATATATATATATATATGACTGAATACATGTATTTCTGCCTCTTCTCACTCTCCATCTTTCTTTTTCATCTTTTCTATTTTCTGATAAAGGACTAGTGTCTGAAATGTTTTCTTAATAATATCAAGTGTTAAACTAATATATTTCTTCATTGTACTGTATTGTTTGCGTTGTAATATAAATTCTATAAAACAGTTTTGTAAAGGCACAAGGCTTAGAGGTTAGTGAATTGGATTCACAATTGTGAGGTTGAGTTTGAATTCTGGACCAGGCGATGCGTTATGTCCTTGAGCAAGACACTTTATTTCACGTTGCTCTTTCTGCCAGGATTTATGACCAGTAGATAGTATCAACAGGAAACATTGTTTCCTAGGTCTGATCTGACAAGTTCTACCCAACTCGGTAGATAGTCTCGGTCATGGAAAGACCAATGGAAACAGTTTCCTTGGTCCAATTTGCCAAGTTCGACCCAACTCTGTAAGGGAATGAGGTCTGGGATCTTGTTGATCATTTCGATTGATCATAAGACTAGCGACTGGCAGTTTGGTATCAAAAGGGTTGCCTGTGACCTAGTGGTTAGTGAATTGAACTCGTATTGATATGGTTGTGGCTTTGATTCCTCAATTGGCCATCTTCATATTATGTTACCTTCCATGATAGGGCTAGACATGTCTTCAAAACACCCAAGAAACCTTGTTGGAGGCCAGCTAAACCTACTACATAGGGGGGAGGGGTGGCTGTAACAATGTTCTTCAGTCATTAGTTACACTATTGTGATTTTTATAGGATAGACTGAAGCATACATCTAGTGAAGCCTCCAGCCCACACTGTAAAGTGGTTGTGTAGGTGACACAACAAAAAGCACCCAGCCCACACTGTAAATTGGTTGTGTAGGTGACAACAAAAAGCACCCAGCCCACACTGTAAAGTGGTTGTGTAGGTAACACAACAAAAAGCACCCAGCCTACACTGTAAAGTGGTTGTGTAGGTGTCACGACAAAAAGCACCCAGCCCACACTGTAATGTGGTTGTGTAGGTGTCACGACAAAAAGCACCCAGCCCACACTGTAAAGTGGTCCCGTAGAAATCACAACAAAAAGCACCCAGTACTCACAGTAAATGAGGTTGGTGTTAGAAAGGGCATCTTGCCATAGAAGCAAAGCCCAAATCGGTTCTGTATGAGCAAAACCTGGTTATCTGACCTGACATTTGCTCACAACAGGACAACTCATCTAACCCATGCTAGCATGGAAACATGGCTGTTAAACGGTGGTGATGATGATGATTTTTCCCTGTAAATCTTTGTATATATATATATCTTGATGGATGATTAATTAAATTTCTCTCTTTTTCTCTTTTGTTTGTCTTATTTTTCCAAACTCCCAAGGTTCACCATATTTACAATTACCAAAGTTTCAAGCAAATAATCACATGTTTGCTGAATTTGAGAGTTTCCTTAAAAAGCTTGAAGGTACCAATAAGATCTGTAAAAAGGTAGGTTTGATCACAAAATATAATTTGAATAAGTATGTGTAACCTATAATGGGTTGTTGGGTCACCACTAGTGTCGTTGTCGTCGAGGCCACCGCCGCCGTTTTTTTGCCCCATCTGAGGTAAAGTTTTTTGTGGAAGACCAGCAGTTACCCATGCATACCAGTCTCCCCTCTCCATACCACTGATGTTGTTCAAGAGATTGGCACTGGCCTATGACATCACAACACACTCTATACTCTGCATATACACTATATGATGTTGTTCAAGGGAAAGGCAATGGGTGATACAGCTTAACACCAGTGGCTTCACAACTCATTTCTACAGTTGAGTAAACTGGAGCAATGTGAAGTAAAGTGTCTTACTCAGACACAACACATCGCCCGGGCTGGGAATCAAACTCACAACCTGATGATTATAAGCCACATACCTTCACAATGGCACACACACATACGTGTGCGTGTCTGTGTATATATAGATTTCCATTTCAGTTAAATTCTACTGTGTTTGATATAGATATCGAAGTTTCCTCTAGGCAGAATTATAGACTCAATTTAAAAACTGTAGTTATATCTACATTAAATTTATTTTAGATCTTCTAACATATACTGTGATATGTATAAATATGTGTGTGTGTGTGTATATATATATATATATATATATATATATATATATATATTAATGTTGGGTCACTCTTGAGTGCTACTGGACCATGTAACCCAGTACAACCTGTCGCATCGCCGGGTTCCGGTGACTATATCGGCAACCCCACCAAGTTTACTTGGTGAGGAGGGTGATTTTGGACACCCTGCAGGACAAAAAACAAAACCTGACAAAGGGCAGAAGAGTCAACGCCCATCCAAAAGTGTGTAAATATGTATATACACATGTACATATGTATGTATATGTGTATATACATGGGAGCATGTGTATGTATATGCGCGGGGACATAGAAAAAGTCGGGCTGGAGATCCGATTGCGCAGTTAAACCACTGGGAGTGAAGGACCCTTAGCCTTTGTCAGGGCCTTCTTCTAGGAGAAGGCAACTCAGGAAACTGGGGTAACTCCGATATAAAACCTGCAGCTCAGTAGTTACCGATGATGTTGATCTTTTCTTCTTTTCGGGTTATAGCTACTGTCGCTCAGAGAGTGGGATTGGCTCAGTGCACAGTCTGTCCTCACTTTAAAAAATATCTTCACGCACAGGCCTTGCACGATAGAATTAATTAATAATTATTAATAATGGTATAACGTGCAATGGCCATACTCGATAACGAGGGGGCAGCCATTATGTGTGTATGTATGTGTGTGTGTGTGTATACACGGGTCGACTGAAAAGTTCATAGACTGACCAAGATACTCTCATGGAATGACCAAATGAGGTTTATTTTTTCAACATTGTCCCTGGAAAGAAATAATGTAGTTATTAAGAGTTGAAATTAAGGCATGCACGATTTCACAGCTCTAGCATCATTTTTTTCATAGTCAGCCTATGAACCTTTCAACCAACCCTAGTATATTTGCAGTAGATTGCCATTTTAATTAATGAATATTTCAGTAACTCCAATTTCCCTCTAAAACCAACATTACTATATTAATGAATTATTGTAGTTGCCATTTTTAGCTGTATTTAACTCCAGCGTTGTATAATTCATAATTTTGCCTCGTCTTTTGTCAATATTTCAGCTCGTCTGTGATGACCATTCTCCTCCAAAACATAGCCCAGTGTCATCCCCGTTGTGCTGTGACTCTCGACCTCCTGATCAGCTGGTAATAATATCACTTTAACATTTTATCATGTAAACAATATACCTGTGAAATAGGGGTTATAAACAACCCCTATTTCACAGATCTGTATGAGTAAGGAATGATCACCTGACTTGAATATTATGACAACTTACAACTTATCTAACCCAAGCAAGCATGGGAAATGGGCTTTAACTCTTTAGCATTTAAACCGGCTGTATCTGGCCAGAATTCTCTCACCTCTTTCTGTTTAAACCAGCTGTAACCAGCCACTCATACTGATGTTAAGGTATTGTTCTCGAAATAAATCTCATAGATTCAATATTATGTTAGATAATTAATATTATGTGAGATTACATTGGTAAAATATTTCTTAACATTGACTTCGCTTCTAACCCACATACACCTTTTAATTATATATATATATATACTAGCAGCTGAAAGTTAATAATTTAAAAAAAAAAAAAAAATATTATTGAAAGTTTATTATAAAGAAGCAGTATCAGGGGGAAAAAAAAAAAAAAAAAAAAAAAAAAAAAAACGTTATCTCGCTGTTAATAAACAACTGCCTTCTACAGTACGTTTCATTTAACTTACGCAGCATATTAATTTGTTTACATGCACAGACTCTTCTACACACACAACATTTAGGAAAACGGAAACAAAATACACAAACAAACAGACATTTTATTTCTATCGTAATCAAGTGCGCTAAACCTATATTGTTTACATTCTGTGTTTTTCTACGGATGGGTAGAAATAACAAAATTGCGATGGTGATATCCATCGATGAAATATGCGACAAAACCAGTCAATGTCCCAAAATACAACATTGCCCAGAAAATCACATCTGACATATCTGTGCGGAACCCGAAAACTCGTTCCGTAATCGCTGGGTCGAATGTGGAACCTGTTGCATCTCTGTCTGCCTTCAATGCGCCACAGGCTTCCGGAGGATCCCAGGCCAAAAAAAGAGACATCATAATGCTATGATGGATGGAATATGGAAGATGGTCCAGCTAAAATCCTGGTCCTTTCAGTGTCTGACCTGTGTGCCACTAATGTTATTGAAAAACAACAAAAACCAATGACTGTGTCTTCCTCTACCATTGTTACTGAACAACGGCAAAAACCTATGACACTGGCTTCTACTGCTGTTCCTGTGGGAGAACATCAGAAACAACAACAACCCATGTCTTCCACTCCCAGTACATCTCAACACCAACAGCTGGTGACTGTCTTCCCCTACCATTCCCGTAGAGGAACATCACCATCACCAACAACAACAGCAACAACCTGCGACTGTGTCCTTCCCTGCCATTCCCGTGGAGGAACATCATCATCACCAACAACGGCAGCAGCAGCAGCAGCAACAACAACAACCGACCAGTACAGATTTTGCGGAACTGCAACTAATGATTTCTGTTCTGAGAAGGGAAGTTGCAGGAATAAAGGCAGGCATTCGGGTAGGACCCCACAATGAGGGGTCTT
This sequence comes from Eledone cirrhosa, assembly GCA_964016885.1. Lineage (NCBI taxonomy): Eukaryota > Metazoa > Mollusca > Cephalopoda > Octopoda > Eledonidae > Eledone > Eledone cirrhosa. Next base: position 400,040,032 of record OZ024741.1, on the reverse strand, counting down.
ATCGGAATGCCTTGCTAAAGAATCTCCCTGTACCTCTTGCTGAAAAGACTGAAGACTGCGGAATCTGCTACCCATGAAGTGATTGCCATTGGGGTACCAGAGGACAAGACTGATCTTCAGGCATTTGCTGCCAGTTCAGCCAAAGACCTAGGCTGTGTTCCCCCAAAGGGTGCTCTCCGCCTTGGTCGACCTGGTCCAAAACCCAGACTCATCAGGCTGTCTTTTTCCGACCCCGCAGAGGCAACCTCATATCATCTGGCCTCTGCTAAAGCTGGGCGTGAAAATCGGATTACCTTCCGAACACGCCCAGGCCTACCACCCCATGTACGTCCAAAGCTACGTGCTGCAGCTTCCTTGAATCGGAACTCAGCACAAGATGAAAGTTCTAGTCTGCGTGATGATGGGCAGATCTGGAGGTTTGTCAAGGCTGGTGAAACGTGGAAGAGAGATACCAGCTGGTCTGAGTGTGATCTACCCACAATAACTGGCAATGTAAAAACTGCTACAACTCTGGGAAACTAAACCAGAACAACCTGCCACCCTCTACACACCATCATAAACTGCGAGCAGGGTACAAATTGTTGTCCTTAAATGCTCGCAGTTTATGCAACAAGATACATCTGTTCGAATCCTACGTCAGAAGCATCGACCCTGACTTCATCACAGTCACGGAAACATGGGCACATTCCTTACTCTGTGATGGGGTTTTCAGCATTACTGGGTACAACCTTTTCCGCAAGGACCGTATTAACCGCCGTGGTGGTGGTGTGATGGTCTATGTTCGTTCAAACTTTTCTGTAATTCCTTGCGTTGATTTGAACGAATCACAGGAAGTTTTTTTTTTCTGTGACATACGTATGACCATGTCAACACTTCTGCTTGGTGTTGTTTATCGCCCCCCAAACTACCATCAGGACACACAGCTTTGCGATATCCTCAGAGTTGCTGCCAAGAAAACAGCCACTTATGTGTTTATTGCAGGTGATATATCCAGAGATCGATTGGGAAACCTTTTGTTGGCCACAAGGCGCAAACGATTTCCTTGAACTTGTGCTGGACTCAAACTGGTCACAAGTAGTCACCTCTCCAACAAGAGGTGACAACACTTTGGACCTGATCTTCACCACTACTCCTGAAGTGGTTATCAGTTGTACTACTGAGGAACCTCTAGGCGACTCTGATCATGCTATGATCATTGCCAATCTGGCACTTGAGGGCAACAACAAAAACCAGAGCCATCTCCAATCTGTTTGCTTTGATTGGAAGAGGGCGGATTGGAACTTGTACTGCACTGAGCTACAGCGCCCAAACTGGCATGAGATGTATAACTCTGGAGATGTGAACTCTATACTCCAGAGCATCCTGGACTCAATATGGATAGCATGTGCAGCATCAGTGCCACGGAAGCGGAAAAATAACCACCCCAAAAGTGCAATCTGGGAAACTTCAGCGGTCCGACTTGCCAGGAAAGAACGTCGGAACGCTGAACGGGAATATAAACTGCATAGATCAGATGCCAACAGAAAAAAGCGGAATAAATCTTCTAACCATCTCGAGCAAGTGACAAAGAAGGCAGTGCTTGAATTTGAACAGTGCATCGCAACCAATCCTGACAGTAAGGTGTTCTGGAAATATGTTCATTCAAAGCAGAGACCTCACTCTCCAGTTGGTCCTCTTCGCAATCCCCACACAAGCCAGATCACTGACGATCCCAAGGAATGCGCAGAACTCATTGCTGAGTGCTATGCAAGTATTTTTACGGTTGAAAACCAGAATGTACCATCTCCACCATCTCTAACATCAAATTCCATAACAACTATGGAATTTACACCTGCAATGTTGCGACGTCACCTTAAGAATAAGCGCAACTATGCCTCCCCTGGTCTTGATGGTGTGACATACCTGCTTCTCAAACGTGGCGGGTATTTCCTTTTGCGCCAGCTTTCTTTCTTCTTTCAATACTGTCTCAACAATGGTGCTACTCCGGAGCAGTGGAAAACTGCCAGTGTCATTCCCCTGTTCAAAAAGGGCAACCGCATGTCACCTGTCAACTATCGTCCAGTCAGTCTTACTAGCTGTATGGCCAAACTGATGGAATCCTGTGTCAGAGAAACACTTTGGAACTTCTGGAGCTCTCACAGCCTCATCCGGCCCTCACAGTTTGGATTTATCCCTAACTCCAGCTGCTGTGATCAGCTTAACGAGTTCCTTGAGGACATCACCTGGATCACTGACAGCGGCTCATGGGTGGATGTTGTTTACCTTGACTTTGCTAAGGCTTTTAATTCTGTGCCACACAAAAGACTTATGGCAAAACTCTCTGCAATGGGTGTGAGGGATGATCTTTTCGACTGGTTGAAACCCTTCATTCTCAGCCGAAAAGAGGTAGTCACGGTTCTAGGACAGCATTCTTCACCATATGAGAGTTCATCTGGTGTACCACAGGGATCTGTTCTTGGTCCTCTTTTGTTTGTGGCATATATTAACGACATAGATGCCAACTTACAGAATGCCACGGTACTAAAATATGCAGATGACATCAAGCTGTACCTTGAAATCAAAAGGACTGATCCTGAAATTTACAACTCTTTCCTACAATCAGACCTGGACACAATGCTGCAATGGATCACAGACTGGCAACTGAAGCTGGCTGTGGACAAGTGTACCACCATGCATTTTGGAAGGAAAAATCCAGCGTCCACATACTCCCTCCACAACACTGATATCAAAAAGTCCTCTTGTGAACGTGACCTGGGCATTACTGTCAGCAACGATTTGCGTTGGACAAAGCATGTCTCTAAGATTGTCAAGAAGGCCGAGGGCGTCTTGGCATCACTCAGCAAGACCTTTGTTAGCCGCTCTCCAGCCATCTATTTAAAACTGTATACAGCTATGGTACGACCACACTTGGAATTCGCATCATCAGTCTGGAACCCCTATCTTGCTCAGAACATTGACCTCCTGGAAACTTCAGAGACGTGCAACCAAGCGCATACCCTCCATCAGACACCTACCATACTCTGAACGCCTTGCTTCCCTGAGCATGGATTCATTGAAGCTCTGACGTCTGGCAATGGACTTGGTGAATACCCACAAAGTTTTTAACCATCTCGCCAATTGCAACCCTGAGCGCCTCTTTGATCTCCATGTGTCTAACACACGTGGACATGCCTACAAGATCAGAAAACAGCACAGCTCCCATGACTTTCGTAGACATTTTTTCACGCTCAGAGTTGCTGAAGCATGGAACAAACTGCCTGCGTCAATTGTTAGCTGCCAAGACACTGCATCCTTTAAAACCCTCATGCTTCCCGAAATACGCCAAAACTACACCTGATGTACCCCTTCCATACACATGCACACGTGTGTATCATGACTCGTGCACTGTTCATTTTACTGATGTTTGTGCATTGCCCTATGTACTGTACATGCACTTTTTTGATGAGTTGTGGTGCACCTGGCCACTGTACACAATATTTCATTATTGTTATTATTATTATATCATGACTCGTACACTGTTCATTTTCCTGACATTTGTACATTATTCTATGTACTATACATGCACCTTTGATGAGTTGTAGTGCACCTGAGCACTGTACACAATAATTTCATTATTATTATTATAATTACCAGAAAATACAATTGTATATATAGAATAATGTACATGAATAACTTGTTTTGGTTGACTATTCTAGAATTAAGCTTAATAAATCCTAAAAATAATTTAAAGAATCTGAAAAAATGTACATACATTTTAAAAATAACTTAGACAAGTATTTTATTGCACTTCTCTACTAAACAAGGGCTTAGTTTTTATGGCCCCATGACAAGCTTCTCCATTTTGCCCTAACCATTGCAACCTCCCTTACCAAATCCCTGGCTTTCATCTCATCCTCCATCTTTAATCATATTCTAGGTCTTCCCTTTCCTCTACTTCCTTCCACATTTCCATCACTTTTCTTTTCTCACCCAGTCACTTTAACGCTTCCCAAACACATGACCCAACCATCTCATTCAATTTCTCTTCACAACATTCATCATTGGTTCTATTCTTCTCTCACTCAGTCACTTTAAAATAAACAACTTTGTATCTTAGAACCAGGAGCAGTTTCAGGTTGTTCCATTACAAAAAGGTTAACTGAGTAGTGAAAACCTAAATATTTGTTGTAAGCAGTAATTCTTTCATAATTATTATTTAACCCTTTAGCATTTGCATTACTCTATATTTACTATTGTATTTTCGCAGTAAAGGCTTTATCTCACATAATATCGAATCTATCAGATTTTGATATTCATTTTGAGAACAATACCTTAACATCAGTATGAGCAATCGATTACAGCCAATTTGAACAGAAAGAGGTGAGAGAATTCTGGCCGGATATGGCCGGTTTAAATGCTAAAGGGTTAATGTTTGTTTTGTCTGCTAGTAAGGGTAGGACATGTCTATACTTAATCAGAACCTCTTCCTTCTAGGTGGGCCAGTGTCACATCATATGTTTTATTATGATAGTACAAACTGGAGTTGCATAGCTGAAGAGTCTTATTGATGCTTTCTTTAGCAGGTTTTCAAGGGCTGGAGGCCCTTTCACACTATTTTATTTCATTTTTGAACGTGTTCCAACCTTTTCTTTAGTAGGTTTTCTATGGCTGGAGGCCCTTTCACATATTTTATTTAATTTTGTTTAATTTTTTAGTCAGAAGCAGAGTTGGATGAAATTACTTGGATTCACACAACATGCAATGGCCAACAGGTGGCGCCTCGTGTGGCAATTGGTGAATCAGTTGAAGAGTTTACAGTCTTTCCTCGTGAGTAAAACAAAATATCTTTTTTTTTAAATCCCCCCCCCCCCCACCCACCCACACACACCTCATCTTATAAACATTAATTAAAAAAATGCACCCTGTCCACTCTGTAAGATGGTTGTACTGGTTTCACAGCAAAAAGCACCCTGTCCACTTTGTAAGTAGGGCCAGACTTTCACCTGCTGAGGTCCAAAGATATATGAAATTTAAGTCCCTTCTAAAAAAATATTTTTTATAATGTTAATGATAAAGAATAAAAACTAATGATAAAATAAACATGTTTTTAAAAATGAGGGCCCCAAGGTTGTGTGTCTGTTAGCTAGAATTTATAGGTAAGTCCAGTACTGCCTGTAAGGTAGTTGTGCTGATGCTACAACAAAAAAGCATCTTGTCCACCCTAATAATGGTTTCTTATATAGGCACAAGGTCAGCAATTTTGGGGGAGGGGAAAGTCGATTAAATCGACCCCAGTGCGTGACTGGTACTTTATTTTATCGACCCTGTAAGGATAATAGAGAATGGATGTCAAATAGTGATGGTGCAATCTACTTAAGAATGAGGAGAAAATAAACCCCTGAATAAAGGTAGCTTTAAAACCTAAGATTTATGGGTTGATATTCAGATTTGTAGAGATAGGCTCTGCCAGGCTTAAAATACCCAAGAAACGCTGTATGCCAGTATAGAACCCTATCATACCATCTAAAAGTAAACCTGGGTAAAGACAGCTATGAGATGAGCCCCATAGGATATAGCTCATCATAAGGTGAACCCCATAGTTTGTGGCCCACCATATGATGAGCCACATAGGATATGGCTCATCATAAAGTAGGCTCACCTTAAGGTGGCCATATGCATTACTAAAAAAATTCAAGGCTTTTTTGAAATTCAGCGTAGCATTGAGAAAGCCAAATGAGCTGCATGCGGCTTGTAGGCTGCAGTTTGCCCCTGACTGATCTATGCATTAGTTCTAAGCATTATGGTACTTTACCAGTGAACAAGGTACACAACTCTGTTCACTCCAGTTTGTATAATTATTGAAAAAGAACGAACTTTGCAGGTTTAGCTGGTCTCCTACGAGGGTGCATTTCATAGGTTTCTCAGATGTTTCAATGATAGGGGCCCCAGCCCTATCATAAAAAAAGCAAGGTGAAATGAAGCATCTTGCTCAAGAACACAATGCTGGTCAGTTCAGGAATCAAATACATGACTTTATTGTGAATTCAATACCTTAACCACTAAGTTATGTGACTTCACGAAGTTCAGACAGAGCTTTAATGGTTTGCCTTTTGCCAACCTCTGTGATAAATATATATAAAGAAACCTCTTAACCAAATATTCACCCCAACCAACTACCCCTACTCCATCCTCCCACTCCCACCAACACCACCCTTTCTCTGTAAAATTATGTTGGTACCACATCATCCAGTCCAAACTAAAGAGGTTGTGTAGGTGTCATGACAAAAAAAAAACACAGTCCACGCTGTAATGTGGCCGTGTAGGTAACACGGTAAAAAGCTCCCAGTCAAACACTGTAAATGTGGTAAATGTGGTTGGTGTTAGGAAGGGCATCCAGCCATAGAAAGCCTGCCAGATAGTCCTATACAAGCGAGACACGGTCACCTGACCAATCTTGCCTCAAGTGGGACAATTCCCGTCTAAACCCATGCTAGCATGGAAGATAGACATTAAACGATGATGATGATTTGTATTTTCTGATATAACTAGAAATTTTTCCATACGCTGACGCATATGTCTGCGTGTGTATGTGGGAAATCGACCACAGAATAACACAATTTGTTTATACTTTTATATATACTCCACTGATCGTCTGCTATTTCTTACATCAGACGTAAAGAGAGAGGAGTAGTAGGAGTTAGTCAAATTACTCCTCTCTCTTTACTTGTGACAGAATTGCAGAAATTTATATATAGATTATCCTATTAAGAATGGTTGGATCACTTCCATGAACTTGGCTGGTCTCGTTTGGTGATCCAGCCAGATCAGTTGAAGGTGCTTCTGACAGAACCCGCTGGAAGGAATGTTTGATGACCCAGAAATAAGTGGGCTAAGAAGTCTACAATTTATTTAATGTTTTTGTGTATTATTTTTCCAGCTCCTAGAACTCCTCGACATCTCAAATGGAATGATCACCTTGAACAAGATTGTGAGTCTCCTGGAAAACCAAAACAGAATTTCAACACCCCTTTAAAACCAATTTTACGGAAAGTAAGATTTATATTTTATCACATGCTCTTATAAAGAAAATTGATTCTTTTTTTTTTTTTTTTTAAACATTGAAATTCAAACACTGTCACTACATTGATAATACCATTCCAAATACAGTTGCTACAGTGATGTCATGGTAGCAGTACAACCACCTTACAGAGTGGACTGGGTGCTTTTTTTTTTTTTTTTTTTTTTTTTTTCATGGCACAAACACTACCACCTTACAGAGTGGACTGGGTGCTTTTTTTTTTCATGGCACAAACACTACCACTTTACAGGGTGGACTGGGTGCTTTTTTTTTTTTTTTTTGCTGTGGAAAGGGTGTTGGACTTAGGATCATAATGTCGTAGGTTCAGTTCCCAGACTGGGTTGTGTTCTTCATCAAAACACTTCATTTCACATTGCTCCAGTATACTCAGCTGAAAAAAAAATGAGTACCAGCAATAGCTGGGGGTTTAACCCTGCTTCATGCCACAGAAACTGGGATAAACATCAGCCTGGTGAGCCTCTGGGTTTGAGACTTTAGACTTTTAGATTAGACATCTTTTATAAGCATCACATGTCCAAACCAACAGTCCTCTTTCTTGTATTCTGCATTTAATCCCTCTTATGCTCAGTTATTCTCTCATTTCACTGATCTGTGGTCCTCGGCAGGTTATCTTTCAGAATTCCCTCATTCTTCTACGTTGTCAATGCCGATCTCTACTGCCAAATGCATCAAGCAAAAAATTCTTGAATTTGTCAGCAGTTGAGGACTCCCCCTACTTCAATGTTGCCTTCTCATCCAGTTGCCTCCTATCTCACAATTTGTGTAGTTCTAATTCTAAAGTTGGGTGGGGGAATGTTAGACACACATATATCATCATCATCATCATCATCTTACGTCCGCTTTTCCCTGCTTGCAAGGGTGGGACGGGAAGTGATTCTGGCTTGATTTCTACAACTGGATGCCCTTCCTAACACCAACCTCATTTACAGTGAGTGCTGGGTGCTTTTTTGCCGTGGCACCTCCACGCCCACTTTGCAGTGGAATGATAGGGACCCCAGTCCTATCATCTCATTTCTACAGCTGAGTAAACTGGAGCAATGTGAAATAAAGTGTCTTGCCCAAGGAAACAACACATCACCCGGTCTATCTATCAATCTATATATAACAATCTATCTATATATAACAATTAAGCAAAAATTAGTAGGTTAGAATTTACCTCATTTTATTGATTATATAGTCACTGTTATACATATTTCGATGGTAACTTATGTAACGGTTACGTCATCATTAGACAGCTATTACGTGAACAACGAAGGGAAACTGAGGGATGGAAAGATGGTATAAGTGTATAAGAGTGGGGGACAGATGGTATAGTGTACGAGAGGGACAGGGCAATGATAGTGACATGTATTTAATAATTTCTTTTTTTTCTTTATTTTCAGCGTCCTGAAAATCATATTTTCCCTTATAATGGAGACAACCCATCTCCATATATAATTACAAGGACCAGACAGATCAACTCTGCAGTATAGAAGAACGGATCAGTTATTGCCATGTTCCTGTGATTTATTCAACTGCAAACTACAATCACTTCCCATGTTAAATCAGGTCAAAGTGAAAACTAGAAAATAATTTGTTATTCTAACTAGAAGTGAAACAAACTTATTTTCCCCCACCAAATCCCTGCAAAAACCAGTTTGGTTGCAAAAAAAAAAGGGGTTTTGGCTCACATTTAGAAATTATTTTCTAAAATGTTAAAGAAATGATGTAGCTCAGATATTGCTTTCCACAATGTATATTAATATATATATATATATATATTTGTATGCATGTGTGTGTGTGTGTGTGTGTGTGTGTGTGTATATATATATAATATATAGATAGATAGATAGAGAGAGAAAGGGGGGGAGAGAGAGAGAGATTGATACATACACACACGCACGCGCGCGCACACGCACGTGTGTGTGTGTATCAATCTCTCTCTCTCCCCCTTTCTCTCTATCTATTTATATATTATATATATATATAGATAGCTTTGATTCTTCAGATAACTGAAAGCAGACAACAAAGTAAACACTTTTGTTGGGTTTTTTTTTTTAATTATATTTCAATCTTTGCTATATTTCTTTAGATTCTTGAGCTACACCTTATTTTTTTTTCTTTGTTTCTGAAGTTCAACAATATCTTCAAAGTAACAACTGAGTTTATCGTATATAGAGAGATTGAAAGGTGTTCTTTGATCTGTCTTATGTCTGTTGTATCTGTTTATTTGTTAATTACATAACAGGTGGTACCTGGAGAAATCTGTAAATGAAATGTTTTGTTTGTGTGTTTTTCAAATACTAATAATCTTATAATCTTTTTGAATTAAGGTAAAAATACATTCCAGATTATTTAATTTTTAATTTCAAAATTATATTTAAGATTTCTAGGCCTGTATATTTATTATTTTCAAAAACTGTTTTTTTTTTTTTTCATTTCTGAAAATTTTTTAGTTGTAAAATGGTATTTATTAGATAAACGTAGGATTCATTTTCCATGTAAAATTGTTTGTTGCACTTTTATTTAAAAAACAAAATCTTAATTTATCGTGTTTTTTCGTTTGTCTTTATGTGAAACAGAATAGTTTTTAATATAAAAACACATCAAAATATTTTTTCATTTTTGTTTGCTTATTACCAAAAGGTCTGTCAAGATTCTACACAAAAAATATTTATGTTCCCCCCCAGAAGATAATTGTTACATTAGTAATATTTTGAAAGTCCCTCACCCCAACACACACTCATCTCCAAAATAGTTTCTTTTGCTATAACAATCTTGTTGGACTCCTGAATTAGAGGTTTGATTTCATAATTTTTTTTTTCTTCAACTTCCCAGAAGTATTATTTTCCTTTGTCTATCCGTACCAGTAATTAGCTGGTCCTTGTCTATTTTTTGTCTATCAGTACCAGTAATTAGTTAGTATTTTTTATTTTTTAATTATCTATGTATTAGTACTAGTAATTAGCTAGTATTTGTTTATTTTTTTGTGTGTATTAGTACCAGTAATTAGCTGGTATTTGTTAGTTCTTTAACTGTCTATCAGTACCAGTAGTTAATTATTACTTGTTAGTCCATTAATTGTCTATGTATTGATACCAGTAATTAACTGGGGCTATTCTTTGTCTATATATCAGTACCAGTAATTAGCTGGTGTTGTTCTGTGTATGTATTGCTACCAGTAAATAACCGGTACTTGTTTGTTTTATTTATATTATTTTCAAATTATATTTAGTTGATGTCAAATGTCTGAAGTTTTGTCATATTTCGGACTTTAAATCAATTTGGTTTTTTATTACCTCAAAAAATATTGATGTTAGCTCCTTGCAAGAAATAGCAAAACAGCTGAACTTCTCCTAAATTTGTACAATTGTTAAACCCCTGTCATATTAAAAGTAGAATATTGTCTTAACTTCCTCTGTTTTCAGTTGTAAGCACTCAATATATGATTACTTGATATGATGTAACTCATAAGTGAGGCAATATATGATTAGATGGTAGATATTATATAACAGGTATCTCATAAGTGAAGCAATATTTAACATGGGTAATGTTTAAATCTTCCATTACCTAAGAGACATTAGTTATATAGGCTACCCCTGTTTAGAATATCCTTAGTCATTTCTTTTTAAATGATCATTTTTGTTCAGCAATACATAAACTGTTTAAGAATGTCTTGTGTTGAAAATCTACAGAATTGTAGATTTGATAGTTTATTTCTGATGAAATTTCTGTCACATACTTCTGTGATTTATTATATTTGATCATCATCATCATTTCATTTTACGTCTGCTTTTTCCCTGCTTGCAAGGGTGGGACGGGAACTGATTCTGGCTTGATTTCTACAGCTGGATGCCTTTCCTAACACCAACCTCATTTACAGTGAGTGCAGGGTGCTTTTTTGCCGTGGCACCTCCATTTGATATATATAATAATAAAAAGGATGAGGTGTTAAATCTTCATTACATTTTCATTACATTTATTGAGATGTGACATGCGTTTCGTGATTGATCCGCTCAAGGTTTGATCTGTATTGATCGGGCCTGACTCTGGAATCAAAAGCTTGTCAGACTTCTTTTATAGTAATGACAGAATGATTCCCTTACGTCTTTGAGCTGACTCTAATACTTAGACATCTGAATGAAAGGATAAGATATATTGATAAATTATCTACTAAGAGAACTAATCAAATATTAAACTTAACCCCAAAATTTCTATTTGGGGAGATATAAGTCTAGCCTATATCCTCCGAAATAGAGATTTAGGCTTAAGTTTATTATATTATATTGGCAGTATCGGTAGAGGGTCGGACACCATGCTTTCACGCATAGTTACGGCCCTTGCCATTCTGAGTTCAAATCCCGCCGAGGTTAACTTTGCCTTTCATCCTTACGGGGTCAATAAAATAAAGTACCAGTAATACACTGGGTAATTGCTGGCCTTGTGCCAAAAGTAGAAACAATTATATTATATTATATATATATATGTGTGTGTGTGTGTAAAAAGTAAACATAAATAACAAAGCAAATGACACAGTACATTAGTTTAATGCTTAAAATAGCAGGAAAAGAGTTTTAAAGTTTCGGACACTAGTCCTTCATTAGAAGATAGTTAGCAATAAAAAAAATGAAATAGAAAGATAAAGAGAAGAGAAAGGAGCAGGGGAAAAGGGGGAGGGGGGTACACATGCGTATTCAGTCAGCCAATATATATATATTATATTAAATCACTGATATTGTATAAAAGGTTTTTAGTACAAGAGAAGTCACCAACTATTGTACTCTTATGAGAGTTGTACTCTTTGAAATGTTGATGTCTGCAATAATATGCAGAATGTGTATGAACAATCATTGCTCTGAACGATGTAAATAAAGTAGATAGAGCTTACCAATGTAGTTCCAGTAACTACAGCTTAATGTAAATAACAGATATAGCTTATTGTACATAAGGTATAGCTTAATGTACATAAGATATAGCGTAATGTACATAAGATATAGCTTAATGTACATAAAGTAGTATCTTATCCACGTAGTTCCAGTGAAAGGTGAACAATTATTTAGTTGTACTCCAAAGTCCCTTGGGCTAAGGTCTTCATTCTATAAGGTTCTATATTTAGTTTTACTCTAAGGACAAAGGTCATTGGATCAACATAAACCTTGTAATGGAAACTGTTCACAAACTTGTCAGATGGTCAGTACCATCAAGAGCTTGTGAGATGCCTTGTCATATAGTGTTTCATTGAATCTCCCTGAGAAATATATAAAGGGTACTTTTGTCAATATTACTTAGCCACTTACATGTTAATTTAACAAGTAGGAAAAACTTGAAATTTACAGCTCTCACCTATTCAAGTTTAGCTGGCCTTCTACGAGGTCAGCTAAACCTGTGTTGGTGTGAGCTGTAAATTTAACAAGTGGGCTCTATTAAAACCCATCAAAGGTCCATCTGTTTAAAAACAGATTTTCTTTTAGTGGGGGAGTTTCCAATTTAAACTTGTCTTTATTTCAAACTTTATTGGAACATTAGTTTCTTCATATTGCTATACACATACTAACATACACATGCACACACTCTCTCACACACAGTCACTCATACACATTCATACACTTTCATTCTCTCACTCACACTTTCATTCTCTCACTCACACTTTCACTCATACACTTTCACTCTTTCACTCATACACTTTCACTCTCACACTTTCACTCACACTTTCACTCTCACACTCACTCACTCTTTCATACTCTTTCACACTCTCACTCACACATACATGCATGTGCAATTACATCTATCAATATATATTCCATAACTTATGGGTATTTCTCCCCCCCCCCCCCCCCACACACTCCACTCCACTCTTCCTCCCCTGCCCCTCTCCCTCTCTCAGGAACCTGGCATGTCTGAAAGATTGTGATACCTTTTCACTATATATATATATATATATATATATATATATATATATAGAGAGAGAGAGAGGGAGAGAACACCTGACTTGATATATATAAAAACAAATAGTAGAAAGGAAAAATATTTTTTTCTGTAGAAAATGTTGAAGAGATATTTTTAGTGAAATTTGAAAGCATTAATTTATTGTAAATAACATTTTCTACAGAAAAAATCTTTTTCCTTTCTATTTATATATTTATATATATAATTTTAAGTGCCATTTCTATTCACAATTTTTCTTTTCTAATTCAACATTCATTAAGACACAAAAATTAACAGAGAATTTCCTGAGATCATTAAAGCTTTCTTCCACTAATGATTACTGACTGTCTGTCCAAGTAAACAGTCATATTCATATGTTTACCTGATGTCCAAACTGACATCTTAACCATTGTAATGTAGTATTTGTGTTTAGTTTGAGGAGATGGCTAAACGAAGGTTGCTGAAATTTATCTGGCTAGAAGTTTGGCTATTATTTGGGAGATGGTTAAAAGAATGAAAATTTGGGTATAGTTTGGGAGATAAATCAGTAGCTAGTATTGAATTGAATGGGTCGCTTAGTATTAGGTTGTTCCAAAAATAATCGCCAATTTCAGAAACACAATTTTATTCTGGAAAAATTAACAGAAATGTTTTGATTAGTCAAAGTATAAGCTGTGAACATCTATGCATCTGTCTTGACTATTCGGTCAAGAAATGGATAATTGGTGTTTCGCAGAAAGATCATCGAGCACACTTCAAAACACCAAACTTTTTGATTTTCATTGAGCTCGTGCGGTACCCATTTATCGAGCTTTTTCACTTTACCAATCTTCTGCAGATGGCGTGAGACCGTTGCAATACTGACACCAAGTGCCTCAGACATTTCTCTGACACTTTGACGTGGGTTTTGTTCAACAATTGCTTTCAATTGTTCATTGTCAAGACTGCATGACTGTCCTCTACCTTCTTCATCTTCAAGGCTCTCATCATCACTACGGAATTTCTGAAACCACCTTCGTACTGTGTGATCACTTGTGGACCCCTCTCCCCATGCTCTGTTGATATTGGCAGCTGTTTGAGAGGCATTGTGCCCAAGCTTGAACTCATGCAAGAAAAGTAAGCGAAGGTCCTTTTATGTCATGTTCATAATTAAGGGCGCCTATGCTTCAAGAATGTTTTCTGTCTGAAATAAGTAGAAAATTATTAAAGAGCATACATCAATTATTAAGTATGTCGAAATTCACCTAAAATATAATTAAAATACTATGATAAAATTGCGTTTCAAAACACAACACTTAGAGCAGCCATTATTTTCAGAACAACCTAATATCAGATTACATACGGGATATTAACTAATTATAAAATTATATACAAGAAAAAATATGAAAAAATGCGAAAAATATAAAAACATAAAAAAGTAAGTAGTAAATCAAGGGTAAATTTACAGTAGGTAGTCTGTATGTTCTTAGTATAAGGTGAGAGATTGCCAAAAGAAGACTGTTGAAATTTACCTGGCTAGAAGTTTGGGTATAGTTTGAGAGATGGTTAAAAGAATGTTGAAATTTACCTGGCTAGAAATTTGGTTAAAAAATAATAATGAAATTTACCTGACTAGAAGTTTGGTATAGTTTGAGAGATGATTAAAAAAAATAAGGAAATTACCTGGCTAAAAATTTGGGTTTTGAAATATGGCATATCAGTGTATCCATTTAAGACTTAGTCTGTGAGAAGAGCTGAAGTCCCCAAAATAAAACGAAATAATGAAATATATATATATACACACACACACACACACACACACACACACACACACACACACACACACACACACACACACACACACACACACACATAGGTAAAAAAAAATTGTATTTACATTTATAGTGGTGTTAAATACATGTTAAATATCTATACAAGTTTTTCTTTTCTTGTATTGTGTATACATTGTTTTGGCAGACTCTGTGTGTGTGTATACACTGTATTTCCCTGTGCCAAAGATACTTCGTCCTCGTTGACGCACCCTAATTTTGACAACCAAACATTTGAAAAAAAAAAAAGCAACCTTCTGCCTCCAGGATGCATGGTAGATTTTTGAGACTTATTTTAGGAAAAAAGTAGCGTCTTTGATGCCAGGAAATATGGTATATAAAGGTATAATTTAGTTATTCTAGTCTTTGACTAGTAGCCATGTTAGGGTCTTCTTTACCAAAGTTCAGATATTTATCTCTTATAACTTCGGCACATTACCTTATTTTTTTTCTTAGTTTCATTTGTAAATATATATATTTGTTTATCAAGTTTTTTTTTCTGTTCACATTGCTTGCCACTGGCTCCAACAAAATCATGTTAAACTTTTTTTGCCATTTATGAAATATATAAATATCTATTATTGCTGTTATTCCTTTAAACACCTTGGTTGTGATTTTCTTTTGCACTCGAAAGAAAAAAAATCTGTCACTTTCTAAATAAAAAAAGGACATCTTTTTGTTGTTTTGTTTTTGTTTCTAAATCCTTTATTTCATTAGAATCAGCTGAAATATTAGTTTGGCACTGTAAAATATTTCAATGTTCTTTATTTGCTGTCTTAGTTTTAGGTTAATTTTTATTTTATTTTTCTTAGTATAATTCTCAATACTACTTGAACCCTTTCATTACCATATTTCTAAGACTCTGCATAGTTCAGGATTTTCAAATAATTTTGAAAATAACCATTAATTTAGTATAGAACTTTTTTGTTAAGCTAATGTTTAGAACACAATTAAGCAAAGGTTCTTACATAAAGTTATGATTGAAGCTGTTGTTTATATAAAACACTTTAAAATGAATAGTTTTCTATCATAGAACCAAAGAGGGGGGGGGGGATCCAAAGGGTTAGGTTATGTTACCACATTAGGTGACAAATTGGCAGAGTTGTTGAATGTCAATGTTTTGTGGTATTTGTTCTATGGTAATGTTATAAAGAAAGGGTGTATGTTCTTATTGAACCAGCCTACGTTTCAGGTTTGATTGTGTGTGACATCAATGTCTCGGGGAAAGGTATGAATGCCACACATTCTGTGATTCATTCTTTTGAAGCCAAATATGGCTTGTTAATGTATATTTTTAATTTTATAAAACATCAAAGGATTTATCTATTTTGTTAAATACATTTTTGTCTTTAAGCTTTAAAGATGATTCCAGAACAAGTGTACTTATGTCTTTATAATTTGAGCTTAACATAGTTGAGTTCTGTTTACTTAATGTATCAATGCTACATCTGATGACTATAGTTTTAATGCTAAGATCAGTGTTAAAAATAGGATCAAATTCTAAAATCTTTATATTTCTGTATCCTTTTGTTTTAATTTTTCAATTCAATTGAAATATTGTATCAATTTTTGTCCTTTCGTTGAAATTAGTATAATCGTTAGTAGATGTAAGGTGGTGGGTTGGCCAAGTCAGACTATTTGTACCAGCTGTTTATATTCTGGGGTCAACTTTATTTTTCATCCTTCCAGGGTTGATAAAATGAAATACCAGTCATATAATGGGCTCAATTGAATCAATTAACCCTAACAATAGAAGTAGTATTAACTTGAGTTTAATATTAATACTTTAAAAAGAATGGTGGATCGGCAGAATTGGTAGAGCATTGGACACCATGCTTTGCAGCATAGAGTTGCATCTCTTTACATTCTGAGTTCAAATCGTGCCAAGGTTAGCTTTGCCTTTCATCCTTACAGGGGTGATAATATAAAGTACCAGTAATGCACTGGGGTTGATTTAATTGACTTTCTCTCATCCCCAAAAATTGTTGGCTGTTGGCCTTGTGCCTAAATCAGAAAGCTATATTAATACTTTTAAAAAGGTGGTGGATTGGCAGAATCAGTAGAGCGTTGGACAACATACCATTGTGGTATTTAGTTACAACTATCTACATACTGGGTTCAAATCCTGCCACGGTCAACTTTGCCTTTTTCATCCTTTCGGGGTTGATAAAAGTACCAGTAAAATACTGAGGTTGATTTAACCCTTTAGCATCCACAGTACTCTATTTATACTATATTTTCACAGTAAAGGCTTTATCTTACATAATTATTCACATCAACTCTGAGATTTTGATGTTATTTACCTTGAAAACAAGACCTTAACATCAGTATGAGTGGCTAGTTACGGCCGGTTTGAACAGAAAGATGTCAGACAATTCTGGCCAGATATGACCGGTTTAAATGCTAAAGGGCTAATCAATTTCCTCGTCCAAATTACTGACCTTGTACCTAAAGTAGAAATTATTATTAATACTTTAACAAATCTTTTCCAGATTCATTAGTTTTCAATATTCTAATTAGTTTATACAATCATTCATTAACCCTTTCATTACCATATTTCTAAAGAAACACACTGCCTGTTTATGATTTTCAAATAATTTTGTAAATCAAGAATTTGGTGGGATTTAGTAATATTACTTCCTCATTTAGTTGGTGTTTGGAAATTAACAAAGATTCTTAGATAAAATTATGATGGAAGGTTTTTTTTTTTTTTAGATAAATTTAAACACCTTTAAAATCCCCAATTTTATATCAGCACAACTTCTGGTGGTTTGTACCAAAAGGGTTAAATCTTACAGCACTTTCACTAATCTTCATAATTCTATCAAATTGTGATAAATATTCCACCATTAATTTATTTTTTCACTTTTGTTATTTTCTTTTTTCTTTTCTTTAATGCACATTTTGATAAATTTCAATTACTATTTTAATAAAATATATAACATTTTCTCTCTTTGTGTATTTATTTCAAGATTTGATGTAAAGATAGTTTTTTTTTTTCGTTTATTTATTGAAACAGCATTATTAGTTTATCAGGTGTTCGACTTGCAGTTATGACTGTGAGTTTGATTCTTGAGGGCATATCTTGTCCTTGCACAAGATACTTCATATGAAATAGGATGAAGACCCTTTAGCATTCAAACAGGCTGTATTTGGCCAGAATTCTCTCACCTCTTTCTGTCCAAACCGGCCATAACCTGTTGCTCATACCTATGTTAAGATATTGTTCTAAAAAAAAAAAAATTATCAAACTCAGATTCGATATGAGTCTTAACCATGAAAATACAATAGTAAATATAGAGTAATGTAAATGCTAAAGGGTTAATAATATTTTTAATGATCTTCATCCTATTATATAAACTATTTTATAGCATCTTCACACATGAGCACACCATTCTTTATATCAACTTTGTCCCCTCAGCACTTTGAAAGACCGAGAAATCAGCTATGTAAACATAATGTTTATTGACTTTATTTTATGTCACTGCAGTCCACTTGGCTGGAAAAAATTAGCTAAACCTGTAATTCAGAGTGCCAGCCTTGTGACAAGCTGTCCACTGAATCTCCTTGAGAGCTATGTTAAGGATATATGTACCTAGGGAATACTTGCACGTTAATTTCTCGCACAAGCTGCCTCATTGATGAAACACATGGAACACTTTTTCCATTTGTCATGACGTAACTAAAGAGAGTTACATTTATATGTTTGTGTGTGTATATATCATCATCATCAATGTTTAATGTCCATTTTTCCATGCTTGCATGGGTTAGATGAGTTGTCCTTTTGTGAGAAATGTCTTGCTCACACAGAACTGATTTTGGTTTAGTTTCTTTGGCTTGATGCCCTTCCTAGCACCAACCACATTTACAGTGAGTACTGGGTGCTTTTTGTTGTGACACCAACACAACCATATATATATATATATTAAACAAAGTCATACAGAACGGGGTCATTACAAATGACTGGCGTAGCAGCAGCCTCATTAACTGCTACAAGGGTAAAGGAGATACCCTAGGGGAAACTATAGATTCATTAAATTAATTGACCAGGTCATGAAGGTCACAGAAAAAGATATAAATCAAATAATCAAAGAGCGAATTGATCTAGATGAAATGCAGTTTGGGTTTGTGTCAGGTAAAAGTAACACAGACGCTCTTTTCCTTGTACGACAACTACAGGAGAAGTACCTAGCTAAAAGTAAACCCCTATACTTAGCTTTTGTTGACTTGGAGAAAGCCTTCGAGAGAGTCCCCTGCTCCATTATCTGGTGGGCCCTTAGAAAACTAGGTGTAGATGAATGGCTTGTGAGAGCTATACAAGATATGTATAAAGAAACAGTCATCAAGGTTAGAATTAACAACGAATATAGTGAAGAATTTAGCATAAAAGTTGGTGTTCATCAGGGCTCTGTCCTTAGCCCCCTACTATTTATTATTGCCCTTCAGGCTATAAAAGAGGAGTTCAAGACCGGCTGCCCATGGGGACTTCTATATGCAAATGATCTAACGCTGAATCGATGGCTGAACTAGAGAAAAATTCCAAACATAGAAGCGTGGCCTAGAATCAAAAGGCCTTAAAGTTAACTTGTCTAAGACTAAAGTTCTAGTATGTAGGAAAGAAAATGGCCATGCTCAGTGTGTAGGAAAGGAGTAGGCAGAAATTCCATTTTATGTCCCAAATGTAGATTTTATGTGGCCGGTGTTCAGGTGCAATAAGTAGCAAGTGCCCACAGGATACTAGCTCCTATTGCCCAGATGGTTCTATAGAAATAGTGGTTACCTGGGTGACAAAATCAGCAGTGGTGGAGGGTGCTCTGAAAGTACAGTAGCCAGAGTCAGAACAGGATACAAAAATTTCAGAGAGCTTATACCACTATTAGACGCTAAAGGGTTCTTTCTAAAAATGAAAGGTAGACTGTATGATGCCTGCATACGAACAGCAATGTTACATGGCAGTGAAACCTGGGCATTGTGTGCAGAGGTCCTGCGCAGACTGGAGAGGAACGAAGCATGCATGCTCCATTGGATGTGTAATAGTAATATACACAAACGGCAAAGCATAAATGAACTAAGTGAGAAATTAGGGATCAGATGCTGTTTACTCGAGAAAAGACTACGTTGGTATAGTCACATGTTGCGCATGAAAGATGACAGCTGTATAAAAAAAAAGTGCAGGGCGATCAAAATTGATGGCAGTTACAGAGTAGGCAGACCCAGAAAAACCTGAGACAATTTGATAAATTCTGACCTCACACACTTGCACCTCTCCAAGACAATGTCACTGGATCGAGGTCTTTGGTGCTATGCAGTAATACAGAAGATCCGCCTTGCCTAAGTACAAAGTGAAACCTACAGTCAGTAGGCACCTCTTAACTAAATATACACCCCTATCCCACTATCCCTACTGCCCCCACACACACACCATCCCTTTTTCTGTTAAGTTATGTTGGTACCACAACATCCAGTTCTAAATAAATGAGGTCGTGTAGGTGTCACGACAAAAAAAACACACAGTCCACGCTGTAATGTGACCATGTAGGTAACACGGTAAAAACCTCCCAGTCCACACTGTAAACCTGGTTGGTGTTAGGAAGGGCATCCAGCCGTAGAAAACCTGCCAGTCAGTCCTCTACGAGCAAGACGACCAATCTTGCCTCAAGTGGGACAATTCCCGTCTAAACCCATGCTAGCATGGAAGATAGACGTTAACGATGATGATATATTATTATTATTATAGAAATGACTTCTACAGGACTAGAACTGTGTCATTTAAAAAAAATCACCGGGAAAATACGAATGAGATAGTTCTAGTCCTGTAGAAGTCATTACTATAATAAAATACATATACTTATACTCTACTAATGTATTGAGTACCTTCTTTAACTATGGTCACCTCACAATATCCATTGAGAATCCACTTATTTAGATATATATATATATATGTGTGTGTGTGTGTATCGCTGCTTATTTTGCTGGTGGTCTTAACAAAAGCAACAATGTTGCTTTTGGGAAAAAACATATATAACACAAACTTCCATTTCTCTCAGAGAATTTAGAATCTACTGCCATGTTAAATCTGTGATACAAGAACGGTAGAGCAGAACAAAGCTTCCAACATGTTCTGAATTATCAGTTTTCTTGATATGTAATTCTATTTTAATTACTTCTCTTATATTGTTAATGCTTTGTAAGAACCAACGGGCAGGAGACTCAGGGGTAGACCCTGAGCAAGATGGTTGGATAACATTCATGAGCTTGGCTAGTCTTGCTTAGGGATCCAGCTCCCAAACTATGAGCTTGTGGTTTGAATATCACAGGAAAGCATCATCGGACAGATTTCACAGGCAAAACCAACTGGCAGCAGATCCAGGTGTAGATGCTCAGCAAGATGGTTGGATAACATCCATGAACTTGGCTGGCCTCACTTGGAGATCTAGCTGACAGGTTGCTTCTGACAGAACCTGCTAGAAGGAATGTTTGAGGACTCTGCCCCCATGGCCCTTTCAGGAATAAGTGGACAAAGAAGATGAGAAGACATTGCTAATGCACTTAGGAGGGGCACGAACATCATGCAATCACGTTTCTCCTCCCCTAATATATCTGATGTTATGTTTATACCCTACAGAAGAAATCAATTTATATTATTTTATTTTTGCTAACCTCTGTTTATTTTGTCACTCAAATATCCAGATGTTCAGGATCTTTGTTATTTATTGATATATAACAAATATTTTGCTTTGGTTTTTGCACAAATTTCTATTCCTGCATAAGCTATTGACTATCATGATTATATACATGTGTGTCACGCAGTAATACAGGGTACCCGACCTCCCATGGGTACATGCTGAAGCATATAAACAATATGCCCCCCCCCCCCCCCCCACCGTAAGGTGGTCGTGGAGGTGCCACGGCAAAAAAGCACCCAGCCCACACTGTAAAGTGGACGTGTAGGCGCCACGAAAAAGCACCCAGCACTCACTGTAAATGAGGTTGGTGTTAGGAAGGGCATCCAGCTGTAGAAATCAAGCCAGATCAGTTCCTGTATGAGCAAGGCATGGTCAGCCGACCAGACACTGCCCACAACAGGACAACCCGTCTAACCCATGCTAGCGTGGAAGAACGGACGTAAAACGGTGATGATGATGATGATGATGATGTATACATATAAATATATGTTGGTTAGGTGTGTAATGACAGTTACAGGCGGTGCACTGTTCGAAGCACTCAATGCTGTTACAAGGTCCATTTCATTTGGGTTGTATTCCAGAGTTACCGCTGTAGTGTGCAGAGTGTAAATAGATTTAAAAGAGTCGGAGTCAAGGTTGCAACATATGTATAAACTTTATTTACATATTACAATTGTTTCAATATCAATCTGCTCCGGGTACAATCAAGGTGACGGGGCCAACTCTTTCAATATCTCATCAGATATGCAAGCTTATATGTGCATAGACACATCTAAGCTATATGTATATATATATATATATATATACGTTATTCCGGGTTGAATCGGAGGTAACCACAGTAAGTAAGGTACTCAATACATAGCAGAGTATAAAAGTTTTAATATAGATGAGATTCTACAGGACTAGAACTGTTTCATTCTTTAGAAATCATCAGGAATCTCATATATATATATATGTATATATATATACGAAGTTTAATATAGAAATGTTTCATTCAAAAGAAACCATCAGGACTTTCCTGATCGACTGAGCAGGAATTTCAAAACTAGAAATAGGTATATTTCTTTATTTGCCTCAAGGGCACACAAGAAAGGGGGACAAGAGCCTAACCAGTACCAAGCTAGTCGATACATCGATCTTCCTCGATCAATCAACCTTCTGAAACAATCATAAAACAATAAACTAATTAACTACCTACCTCTGACTTCTGTCTATTTCATTGTTCTCTGCATAAATATATATATATTTAGCGTAATGGTAGGGATTCACCAGGGCTCCGTTCTTAGCCCCCTCCTATTTATTATTGTCCTACAGGCTATAACAGGGATTTAAGACTGGCTGCCCATGGGAACTTCTATATGCAGATGATTTAACTCTCATAGCTGAATCTACGGCTGAACTAGAGAGGATGTTCCAAACATGGAAGCATGGCCTTGAATTAAAAGGCCTTGTCTAAGACTAAGATTCTAGTATGCAGAAAAGAGAATAGGGCACAGGTACCCTCTGGGAAATGGCCATGCTCAGTGTATAAGAAAGGAGTAGGCAGAAACTCCATTCTATGTCCCAAATGCAAAGTATGGGTACATAAAAGATCTAGTGGGATCAGAGGTAAGCTATCTAAGAATGTAGATTGTATATGTGGCCGATGCTCAGGTGAAGTAAGTAGCAAGGACCTACTGGATGATATCTCCTTCAACTGCCTAGATGGTTTTATAGAAATAGTAGACAACTTCCATTACCTGGGTGACAAAATCAGCAGTGGAGGAGGGTGCTCTGAAAATGTAGTAGCCAGAGTTAGAACAGGATGGAAAAAGTTCAGAGAGCTAATACCACTGTTGGCCACAAGCGGTTTTTCTCTAAAAATGAAAGGCAGATTGTATGACGCATGCATACGAATGGCGGTATTACATGGTAGTGAGACTTGGGCATTGTGTGCTGAAGACCTGTGTAGATTGGAAAGGAACGAAGCTTGCATGCTCTGATGGATGTATAATAGTAATATGCACGAAAGGCGAAACATAAATTAACTAAGAGGGAGACTAAGCATAAGAGGTATCAAATGTTGTGTTCTGGAGAGGAGATTGCTTTGGTATGGACATGTGATGCATATGAAGGACGACAGCTGTATAAAAAAGTGCAGGTCAATGAAAATTGATGGAAGCTGCGGAGTGAGTTTACCAAGAAAAACCTGGGACGAGGTGATAAAAACTGACCTTGCTCACTTAAACCTCTCTAAGACAATGTCACTGGATTGAGATCTTTGGCACCATGCAGTTGTACAGAAGACCCGACTACCATTGCATACAAACCTACAGTCAGTAGGCACCTCTTAACTCAATGTACACCCTACAACCACACCTACCCCATCCTCCCTTTCCCGTTCCGCCCACTGTGTCGATGACACAACAGTCCACACTGTAAGGTGGGCGTGTAGGAGACACAGTGAAAAGGCTCCCAGTCCACACTGTAAATGTGGTTAGTGTTAGCAAGGGCATCCAGCTGTAAAAAAAACCTGCCAGAGACACTTCCGTGAGAGTGAGACATGGTCATGCAACCATTCCCACATCAAATGGAACAAAACCGTCTAACCCATTTTTTTTAAGCTTTACAATAAAATATCTTCTACTGCCAGCCCAGCCCAGCACAGCCCAGCCCTTTCATAAACATTGATTTTATTTTTCTAAATGCTACATCATCATCATCATTTTTACGTCCGCATTTCCATGCTTGCATGGGTTGGACGGATTCTTCTCAGCACAAGCATCATTCCACTAGTCGTGTTCCTTCATCATCTCCTCTTCCAGTCTTAACGATTTGAGGTATTTCTCACAACTTCTACCCAGGTCTTTCTTGGTTGTCCTCTACTGCAGCTTCCTTCCACTGGCATTTCCTGGCGACTACGTCTATGTTTAAGGTTTACATTATCTACAGTCAAATATATACTTATATCTTTCTTTAAGTTTCATCCCTATACTACAACAAAATATCTACTACTGCCGGCTCAGGCCTGTCATCATCATCATCATCATCATCATCATCATCATCATCATCATCATCATCATCATCATCATCATCATCATCATAACCATTTAACGCCCATTTTTCCACCACGCTAACATGGGTTAGACGAGTTGTCCTGTTGTGAGCAATGTAGAAATAATTGTTTCTACTTTTGGCACAAGGCCAGCAATTACCCCAGTACATTACTGGTACTTTATTTTATCGAACACCGTAAGGATGAAAAGCAAAGTTAACCTTGGCGGGATTTGAACTCAGAATGGTAAGGGTCATAACTCTATGCTTCAAAGCATGGCGTCCAACTCTCTACCGATACTGCCATTCCACCGCCATTAGAAATAATAATGATTTCTTATATAGGCACAAGGCCAGAAATTTTGGAGGAGGGGAAAGATGATTAAATTGACCCCAGTGCAGGACTGGTACTTTATTTTATCGAACCCGTAAGGATGAAAGGCAAAGTTAACCTCGGCGGGATTTGAACTCTGACCGTAAAGGGCCGTAACTCTATGCTGCAAGGCATGGTGTCCGACTCTCTACCAGTCCATAGAAATAATAATAATAATAATTTTGTGTTATGTTGCTATGACACTAAGATTTAGATGTATATCACTTAAAATATACCCTGTGAAGTGGTTGTGTCGGTAACATGACAAAAAGGACCAGTCCACCCTGTAAATTGATCATGTTAGTGACACAACCAAAAGGACCCAGTACACCCTGTAAGGCAATTGTGTTAGTGACACAAGAAAAAGCACTCACTCCATGCAGTAAAGTGGTTGTGCTGGTGACACGACAAAAAAATCCAGTTCATCCTGTAACGTGGTCATGTTGGTGAGATGACGAAAAGCACCCAGTCCACACTGTAGAATGTAGTTGATGTTAGGAAGGGTATCCTGCCTTAGAAACCAAGCCAGAAACAGTTCTGTATGAGTAAGACATGGTCATCTGATCTGACTTATCTCACAAGACAACTTGCCTAACGCATGCTAGCATGAAAAATTGACACCAACAGTGATAATGATGATGATGGTGATGATGATGATCAGTTAACTGGGATATAAGATATAAAATAAGTTGTCCTTTTTTTTTGGGGGGGGGGGGTCTTTGGTTTGTTTTATCATGGATTGATGGTGTGTGAGGCTAGTAAGCTTACCTCCATGAATGAAATCTGCTAGAGAAACAACTATAGTTTGCCATTGTTCCATAGGAAGGCAAAGGAACTAAAGAAAAAGAATGTAGGTTGATATTATAAGCTAATGTATTTAGTGGGAAATGCTATAGCATGGGTTAGTCAAGTTGCCCTGATGTGAGACAAGTCAGATCAGGTGACCATGACTTAGTCATGCATAACTATTTCTTGCTTGGTTTCTATGGCTGGATGCCATTCTTATTGCCAACCACTTTTACAGTGTGAACTGGGTGCTTTTTATCATGTCACCAAGATAACCACTTTACAGTGTGGACTGGGTGCTTTTTATCATGTCACCAAGACAACCACTTTACGGTGTGAACTGGGTGTTTTTTATCATGTCACCAAGACAACCACTTTACGGTGTGAACTGGGTGTTTTTTATCATGTCACCAAGACAACCACTTTATGGTGTGGACAGGCAGCTCTTTATTGTGGCACCAAAAGGATCACTTTACAGTGTGGACAGACAGCTCTTTATTGTGGCACCAAAAAGATCACTTTACAGTGTGGACTGGCTGCTCTTTATTGTGGCACCAAAATGACAATTTTACTGTGTGAACTTGGGTGCCTTTTAATCAAGTCACCAAGACAACCACTTTACAATGTGGACTGGATGCTTTTTATTGTGGCACCAAGACAACAACTTTACAGTGTGGACTGGGTGCTTTTTATCATCGCACCAAAATGACCACTTTACTGTGTGGACTGGTTGGTCTTTATTGTGACACCAATTGACCACTTAACAGTGTGGATTGGCTGGTCTTTATCATGGCACCAAAATGACCAACTGACATGGTGGACTGAAATGATTAAGTCATAATTGTTTCTACTTTTGGCACAAGGCCAGCAATTACCCAGTACATTACTGGTACTTTATTTTATCAACCCCGTAAGGATGAAAGGCAAAGTTGACCTCAGCGGGATTTGAACTCAGAATAGAAAGGGCCGTAACTCTATGCATCAAAGCATGACGTCTGACCCTCTACCGATACTGCCAATCCACCGCCCTTGTGATTAAGTCATAATATTTGAAAGAAAGGAGAACACATCAGACTATTTGTCCATCCTGGGTAACAGCTTAGCAAACGTTTATCTAACCACAATTATAACAGAAAGACCATAGAATTATTATTATACTTTGATTAAAAGATGGAAACATTAGTTGAACAGTAGACAGATGTCTTGTGGTACTTATGTCACTTTTTATTTTGTGTTTAACCCTTTAGTATTTACATTACTCTATATTTACTATTGTATTTTCACAGTAAAGGCTTTACCTCACATAACATTTACATTACTCTACATTTACTGTTGTATTTACATAGTAAACACTTTTATCTCATATAATTATCTCACATAATATCTCACATTGCATTTACATTATATATACTATTGTATTTTCATGGCAAAGGCTTTATCTCACATAATTACCTCACATAATATCTCACATACCTCTATATATACTATTGTATGTTTACAGTAAAAGCTTTACCTCACATAATATCAAATCTATGTGATTTTGATATTATTTATTTTGAGAACAATACCTTAACATCAGTATGAGTGGCAAGCTATGGCCAGTTTGAATAGAAAGAGGTGAGAGAATTCTGGCTGGATATGACCAGTTTAAATGCTAAAGGGTTAAACATCACCATGGTTTACTTTTGTCTTTAACCCTTCCCTGGTCAATTAAACAGGTTTCAAGCTGAGGTCTATTATAATGATTCCTTAAAATATGTGAATTTGTGGAAAATTAAAAAATCATTATACTTTGTTTATTAAACTACATGAAACAAATGTTTCAAGAAATCACTTCTAGTCTCATATCTTTACAGTGTTGCCTGGATGCTTTTGTCCTGACTCCTACCCGACCACTTTACAGTGTTGCCTGAATGCTTTTGTCCTGACTCCTACCCGACCACTTTACAGTGTTGCCTGGATGCTTTTTTGTGATACCTACATGACTTTATAATGTAAGGGTGGTGTGGACAGAAGTGGGTGGGATGTGTGTGTGTGTATATATATATACGGACATCACCAGAAGGTGTTAGGCCCCCGGTGTTTGCATAGCTATGGCTTCCTAAAACTGTATTTCTTTGGCGATACAAAATATTTATACATATTGTATAAAGCTATGCTTGAAGCGAAATCCTATTTCTTTTTTATTATAAGTTGAGCCAACTTATGCAGCTTCATATGCAAATGAGATTAATCACTTCATTTACACAGACGAGAAAAGTATATAGTCTCGCCTGTCTTCTAGTCCAGCAGTCGCAAACGGTGGGAGGGACCGTCCTGACGAAGGCCAGTTAAGCCTGAAATGCATAGACGGTTGTCCCCCTTGCTTCCGCTCGACATCACCAGAGGGCTTTAGTCCCCCCCCCCCCCCCGGTGTTTGCATAGCTACGGCTTCCTAAAACCGTATTTCTTTGGAGATACGAAATATTTATACGTATTGTATAAAGCTATGCTTGAAGCGAAATCCTATTTCTTTTATATATATATATATATATATATATATATATATATATATATATATATATATATATATATATGTGTGTGTGTGTGTGTGTGTGTGTGTGTGTGTATGTGTACAACACACAGATTGTCTGAAATTAGTCAGTAAAATATATCTTAATGTCATCATATACATAGACAAAACACAGACAAGAATTCCCCTGTTGACTTTCACTGAAACAATGAAGATCTTAGTTTGAAGTTTTGAAGATTTTGTTAAATAAACATGACCAATATCTCATAGCCACATGGGACCAACCATGACCAATATCTCATAGCCACATGGGACCAACCATGACCAATATCTCATAGCCACATGGGACCAACCATGACCAATATCTCATAGCCACATGGGACCAACCATGACCAATATCTCATAGCCATATGGGACCAACCATGAGCAATATCTCATAGCCACATGGGACCAAACATGACCAATATCTCATAGCTACATGGGACCAACCATGACCAATATCTAATAGCCACATGAGACCAACCATGACCAATATCTCATAGCCACATGGGACCAACCATGACCAATATCTCATAGCCACATGAGACCAAAGATGACCGATATCTAATAGCCACATGGAACCAACCATGACCAATAACTAATGAGATTTTCAAATTAACAGGAAAGAACAAAAATTTAACAAGAATAAAACTTCAAATGATTTATTAAAATATATTTTGAATTTTAGTTTTGATTTGAAGAGAGGAAAAGCAGGGAAACACAAGGGCTCTTGGGCCTCAGAAGAAAGAGAGGAGAAGGGGAGAGGGCGGTGGGCTCTGGGCCTAGGGTGCAGCGGTGTTGGGGCTGCAACCCATGAACAAATCCACAAAAGTAGTTCCGCAGACAGGTTGGAAGAAGTTTAGGGGCCTGCTTCCTCTGCTGACAAAGAAGGGTTTCTCCCTGCGTACGAAAGGCCGGTTATATGATGCTGCATGGTAGTGAGACATGGGCAGCAACTGCAGAGGATATGCGACAGCTGGAGAGAAATGAGGCAAGTATACTCTGTTGGATGTGCAATGTCAATGTGTGTGAATGACCGAGCAGGAATGTGTTGAGAGAGAAACTGTGTTTAAGAGGGATAAGTTGTGGTGTGCAGGAGAGAAGACTGAGATGGTATGGACATGTGATGCACATGGAGGATGACAGCTGGGTGAAGAAGTGGGGAGAAATCCCAGTAGAAGGAAGACGCAGTAGAGGCAGACCACAAAAAACATGGGTGGAGGTGGTGAGAGCAGACCTCAGATCGCTGAAACTCACGGAGGAGATGACGAAGGACCGTGTCAAGTGGAGAGATGCTGTGTTGAATAGGACCCGTCCCACCCTTGCAAGCAGGGAAAAGCGGACGTAAAATGATGATGATGGTGATGATGATGAATGGCCAGCAACAACTGGCTACAACAGCCACACCACCTTGTGGTGCTCCTTCCTCAGATGGGCTGCTGATCCGATGTGGAGGAGCTCGGCAGTATGGGATCTGAGTATGCCTGAGGTCTAGATGGGGATGGGTGCAAAGAGGAAGCATCTGGACAATCCCTGGTATTTGTCTTCATTCTCTTTGAATTACAAGCCATAGTACCAGGGTTTGTGACCGAAGCGATTAAGTTGGAGACAGAGAACCTGTCACATGTGGCAGTTGTGTTTATTTATTTTTAGGTGGTGAATGGAAACAAGACGAAATATTTATAAACTGATATGGGCAGGATCTGAGGTAGACCTTTGGGGACGCAGGGTACAAAAAATTAGAATATACAGCAAACCCCCCAATTTTACATATCAAAGTTAACTTGTGCAAGTAATTGGAATTGAAAAGTTATACATACAGGTATTAAATTAAAATAATTTTAGCCACCCGAAAACTAAAAAGCCCAGCTGAGGGCACAAATAAATTGCTACAGCCATTGCCGGTGGAACACTTCATTGCAGGGGACCTGGGAAAAATTGCCCCCTTTGCCTCCCATTAAATCTGGCCATGGATATGGGACAAGAATATTGCTAGAATCAAACAAGAAAAATGCAACATATAAATATAGGGAGGTAACACCTTTTTCTATTCAAACCTGCTGTAACTGACCACTCATACTGATGTTAAAGTATTGTTCTCAAAATAAATAACAACAAATTCTCATAGATTCGATATTATGTGATATAATTATGTGAGATAAAGGTTTTACCATGAAAACACTACACAATATATAGAGTAATCTAAATGCTAAAGGGTTAATATTAGTTAGTTCCAGCAATTTCAAATATATCAATATTTGTTAATTATTATAAAATAACATAAGGTGGTGGATTGGCAGAATCGGTAGAGCGTCAGACTCCCTGCTTTGTAGCATACAGTTATGGCCCTTTATGTTCTCAGCTGACGTTAGCTTTGTCTTTCATCCTTACAGGGTCGAGAAAATAAAGTACCAGTAACGTACTGGGGTCAATTCAATCGACTTTCCCCTCCCCCCAAATTGTTGACCTTGTGCCTAAATCAGAAACAATTATTATAAGATCAAGGGTGGTGGGTTGGCAGTATCGGTAGAGGGCCGGACGCCATGCTTTACAGCATAGAGTTAAGGCCCTTTACAGTCTGAGTTAAAATCCCACCAAGGTCAACTTTGCCTTTCATCCTTACGGGGTCGATAAAATAAAGTACCAGTAATACACTGGCATAATTGCTGGCCTTGTGCCAAAAGTAGAAACAATTATTATAAGATAACAAATAATATTTAAATGAAACAAGAAAATGGAAAGGGAAAGAACAAAAAGAAAAGAGAGAATGAAAACACGAAGGAAAGGGAGAGACAGACTCTACACCCCAGTCTGAGTGGTGATTCAGCTGTGCCCTGCAGACAGAATGGTGAAGGTATTGCCACAGATAATGGCCAGTGAGACCTGCTACAACAGCCACTCACTTCATGGGGCTCCTTCCTCAATTTATAGGCTGACCAAGATACTCTCATGGAATGACCAAAGGAGGTTTCTTTTTCAACATAGTCCCTAGCAAGAAACAATGCAGTTATTAATAAGAAGAGTTGAAATTAATGCATGCAAGATTTCACAGCAATAGCATCACTCCTTCATATGCTGACCAAGATACTCTCATGGAATTACCAAAGGAGGTTTATTTCTCAACATAGTCCCTAACAAGAAACAATGCAGTTATTAATAAGAAAAGTTCAAAATAAATGCCTACAAGATTTCACAGCCCTAACATCACAGCATCACTCCTTCAAAGTCAGCTAATTTTCAGCCAAGCCTCATACAGAGATACAGAAACATGGAGTCACAAATGTTTTCCCTCTCTCTATAGTTTCTTCATTGCAGCAATAGAAAGTTATTTGTAAGTCAATAATCACCGAATATATTGCCAAGATTTGTTTGACTTAGGATTTGTAGCTTAGTTATTTTCATGTCTGTTTTCTTACTAACCGTGTGTAGTTAAATAAAAAACAAAACTCTAATCAATATTGAACATATGTTTACAGAAATATACTCTATATTTACTTGCTTATTTCTTATGTTTACCAATATATGTTGAATGCAATTTAGATTAATCAACGTTCCAATGAAGAAGAGAAAATATCTTACATAGCACGTTAGTCAAATTTAAATCTGTCATATGTGACTATTGGTAATCATTAATCACAGCTAAGATATATATATATCTATATATATATATATATATATATATATATATATATATATAAATATATATATTTATATATATACACACACACACACGCACACACATATATATATATATATATACACACACACATATATATAAGGGAAGAAGCTTTTATTTTTTCAACTCTATTTTATATATATACATATATGCATATCTATATATATATATGTGTGTTTATTCACTCCTTTATTTACTTATTTATTTTAGTTGAAGTCACTTTTATCCTATGGACTCTATGTCATATTGTGTTGTAGTGCAACAATCATTCTTTGATAACTAACCACATGGTTCTAATTTAATATTTAAAATTCCTCCTCCAACCGCCTCTTCTCAGATCCTTCCTCCCACACAGTAATGAT
This sequence comes from Eledone cirrhosa, assembly GCA_964016885.1. NCBI lineage: Eukaryota > Metazoa > Mollusca > Cephalopoda > Octopoda > Eledonidae > Eledone > Eledone cirrhosa. Next base: position 400,007,775 of record OZ024741.1, on the reverse strand, counting down.
ATGAATTTGAACATTTATGCAGTTTTATTGCATTTCTAGAATTAAATTTATATAACAAAAGCAAACATTTTATCACAGTGGGGTATTTGTTTTGCAAGGATTTTGATATGAAATCGTGTGTTGAAAGAGATATTGTTATATTTGGGGTGGGTCATGTTGTCCTAATATTGCCAAAAAATAATAAAACACAGGACCAAGATCTCTGGCGTCATGCAGTAATATGGAAGACCTGACTTCCCACAGGCACAGGCCAAAGCTGAAGCATATATACAGTATGCCCACTCCACCCTCCCATAAGGACAGGCCAAAGTATACATCCAGTGAAGCCCCCAGCTCACACTGTAAAGTGGTCGTGATGGTGACACGACAAAAAGTGCCCAACCCACACTGTAAAGTGGTCGCGAAGGTGTCACAACAAAAAGTACCCAGTCCACACTGTAAAGTGGTCATGTAGGTGTCACAGCAAAAAGCACCCAACCCACACTGTAAAGTGATCATGTAGGTGTCACAACAAAAAGCACCCAACCCACACTGTAAAGTGGTCATGTAGGTGTCACAACAAAAAGCACCCAACCCACACTGTAAAGTGGTCATGTAGGTGTCACAACAAAAAGCACCCAACCCACACTGTAAAGTGGTCATGTAGGTGTCACAACAAAAAGTACCCAACCCATACTGTAAAGTGGTCATGTAGGTGTCACAACAAAAAGTACCCAACCCACACTGTAAAGTGGTCATGTAGGTGTCACAACAAAAAGTACCCAACCCATACTGTAAAGCGATCATGTAGGTGTCACAACAAAAAGCACCCAGCACTCACTGTAAAGCGATCATGTAGGTGTCACAACAAAAAGCACCCAGCACTCACTGTAAATGAGGTTGGTGTTAGGAAGGACATCCAGCTGTAGAATCCAAGCCAAAATCAGTTCTGTATGAGCAAGACATGGTCACCTGACCTAGCATTGTCCACAACAGGGCAACACATCTAGCACATACTAGCGTGGAAGAATGGACGTAAAATGGTGATGATGATGATGATGATGATGATGATGATGATTCATGGTTTGGTGTGGTTTTTACTTCAGTTTCAGTATATATAATAATTTTATGTATAAAAAAAGATACTGAAACTGAAGCAAACACCAAACAGTAAGTCTGTTTTACTATTTTTGTCAATATTAGGACAACATCACCTTCCCCAAATATAACAATAAATATTTTATCACCATTCATAAATATAATTTTACTATATTCTTGTTGTTCATTAACAGTACCCTCCATCCCCACCTCTCACTTCAGCCATAACCACTACCATCCTTCTCTTGGACAGTGTGGTTTTAGAACTACATTATTCTGTGTGTCCCTTTCTTTCCAAAACTATGAGGTGTAATCTGAGGGAATTTTAACTGCTATTTCCAGCAGGTTTAGCAATCACTTGGAGGCTCTCTTGTTGGATCATCCATTTAGCATGTTTAACCCATTACCATTTACATTACTCTATATTTACTATTGTAATTTTGTGGTAAAGGCTTTATCTCACATAATTATCTCACATAATATCAAATTTACGAGATTCTGATGTTATTTATTTTGAGAATAATACCTTAACATCAGTATGAGCAGCCTGTTATGGCCGGTTTGAACTGAAAGAAGTGAGATAATTCTGGCCAGATACAGCCAGTTTAGATGTTAAAGGGTTAAAATATGGGACTATACTGTATGTAACTAATTTGGTCTTTCATTAACTTTCTGAGTTTAATTTATATCAAGGTCAATGAAGCTTTTTGTTGTTGTTGCTTAGCCAGAGAAAAGGGCAGGATTCATGACAATTTTTAGGGCCTCCAGGACTGGATGTGAGAGGAATAAGGGTGTCCCCAAATGAAAGTCTTGGCCTGAAATCTTGCAATAAAATACACTAAAACATTGTGTAGTGGGGAGTGGAGAGACCCAAATACACTAAAACATTGTGTAGCGCGGAGAGGGGAGACCCAAGATGACATGGGATGAGGTGATAAAAGCCGACCTTACCCAACTACACCTCTCAAAGACAATGACACACGACCGTGACTTCTGGCGTCACGCAGTAATACAGGGTACCCGACCTCCCATGGGTACATGCTGAAGCATATAAACAATATGCCCCCACTCCCCCCACCGCAAGGTGGTCGTGGAGGTGCCACGGCAAAAAAGCACCCAGCCCACACTGTAAAGTGGACGTGTAGGCGCCACGAAAAAGCACCCAGCACTCACTGTAAATGAGGTTGGTGTTAGGAAGGGCATCCAGCTGTAGAAATCAAGCCAGATCAGTTCCTGTATGAGCAAGGCATGGTCAGCCGACTAGACACTGCCCACAACAGGACAACCCGTCTAACCCATGCTAGCGAGGAAGAACGGATGTAAAACGGTGATGATGATGATGATGATGATTCCGTGATGAGATGGCGGTGCAGGCCCATTACCAGGGGGAAGGGGGTTCATAACATTCTAGGTAGATATTCTAATTTATAATAATTCACCACCCACACAGATATACTGACAGTGGGGCTACTTGAACAATTCTCATTTACCATAGCCTTTGATTGACCCAAGCCTTGTGAGTGAAATTGGACAGGCAGCAGTGCTGGATTTATGAGGGTGGGGGGAAACGGAATCAATAGCCCCAGGCCCTCTGCAGTGTGTGTGTGTATGAGGGATGGGGGCACCAGTGATGGCTGTAGCAATTTATTTGTGCCCTCAGCTGGGCTTTTTAGTTTTAGGATAGTTAGAATTTTTTTAATTTAATATCTATAAGTATAACTTTTCAATTCCAATTACTTGTGCTCAGCTAACTTTGATATGTAAAATTGGGGGTTTGTTGTGTATTCTATGTTTCGTGTATGAGGGCCTTCCAAACCTGAAGTGCCCTGGGCCTCCTCAAGGTCTAAATTGGGCCCTCACATGCAGAACCTATTTGAAAGCTCATCATATGGACCATGTTCCAGCTCTCTCTACTCTCTCAGTACTTTCAGGTCAACTATGTCTTTCATTATTTCAACATTGATAAAACTATTTTCCTCTCCACTACTGGGGTTCAACTCTTATATCTTTCTCACTTCCTCTCTCTCTCTCTCTATATATATATCTTTCTCACTTCCTCTCTCTCTCTCTCTATATATATATATCTTTCTCACTTCCTCTCTCTCTCTCTATATATATATATATCTTTCTCACTTCCTCTCTCTCACTCTCTCTCTATATATATATCTTTCTCACTTCCTCTCTCTCTCTCTCTCTCTCTCTCTCTATATATATATATATATATATATATCTTTCTCACTTCCTCTCTCTCTCTCTATATATATATATATCTTTCTCACTTCCTCTCTCTCTCTCTCTCTATATATATATATCTTTCTCACTTCCTCTCTCTCTCTCTCTCTATATATATATATATATCTTTCTCACTTCCTCTCTCTCTCTATATATATATATATATCTTTCTCACTTCCTCTCTCTCTCTCTATATATATATATCTTTCTCACTTCCTCTCTATCACTCTCTCTCTATATATATATATCTTTCTCACTTCCTCTCTCTCTCTATATATATATATATATCTTTCTCACTTCCTCTCTCTCTCTCTCTCTATATATATATATATCTTTCTCACTTCCTCTCCCTCTCTCTCTCTCTCTATATATATATATCTTTCTCACTTCCTCTCTCTCTCTCTCTATATATATATATATATATATATATCTTTCTCACTTCCTCTCTCTCTCTCTCTCTATATATATATATATCTTTCTCACTTCCTCTCTCTCTCTCTATATATATATATATATCTTTCTCACTTCCTCTCTCTCACTCTCTCTCTCTATATATATATCTTTCTCACTTCCTCTCTCTCTCTCTATATATATATATATATCTTTCTCACTTCTTCTCTCTCTCTCTCTCTATATATATATATCTTTCTCACTTCCTCTCCCTCTCTCTCTCTATATATATATATATATCTTTCTCACTTCCTCTCTCTCTCTATATATATATATCTTTCTCACTTCCTCTCTCTCTCTCTCTCTATATATATATATATATCTTTCTCACTTCCTCTCTCTCTCTATATATATATATATCTTTCTCACTTCCTCTCTCTCTCTCTCTCTATATATATATATATCTTTCTCACTTCCTCTCTCTCTCTCTCTATATATATATATATCTTTCTCACTTCCTCTCTCTCTCTCTATATATATATATATATCTTTCTCACTTCCTCTCTCTCTCTCTATATATATATATATAGCGCATACCCTCCATCGGACACCTACCATACTCTGAATGCCTTGCTTCCCTGGGCATAGATTCATTGAAGCACCGACGTCTGGCAATGGACTTGGTAAACACCCATAAAGTTATTAACCATCTCGCCAACAACAACCCTGAGCACCTTTTTGATCTCCCTGTGTCTAACACATGCCTACAAGATCAGAAAACAGCACAGCTCCCATGACTTTCGTAGACATTTTTTCACGCTTAGAGTTGCTGAAGCATGGAACAAACTGCCTGCGTCAGTTGTTCGCTGTCAAGACACTGCATCCTTTAAAACCTCCATGGAACAAACTCCCTGCATCAGTTATTAGCTGTCAAGACACTGCATCCTTTAAAACCTCCATGGAACAAACTCCCTGCATCAGTTATTAGCTGTCAAGACACTGCATCCTTTAAAACCTCCATGGAACAAACTCCCTGCATCAGTTATTAGCTGTCGAGACACTGCATCCTTTAAAACCTCCATGGAACAAACTGCCTGCGTCAGTTGTTAGCTGCCGAGACACTGCATCCTTTAAGACACTCATGCTTCCCGAAATACGCCAAAACTACACCTGATGTACCCCTTCCATACACATGCACACATGTGTACATCATGACTCGTGCACTGTTCATTTTACTGATGTTTGTGCATTGCCCTATGTACTGTACATGCACCTTTGATGAGTTGTGGTGCACCTGGGCACTGTACACAATATTTCATTATTGTTATTATTATTATATTATGACTCATACACTGTTCATTTTCCGGACATTTGTACATTATTCTATGTACTATACATGCACCTTTGATGAGTTGTAGTGCACCTGAGCACTGTACACAATAATTTCATTATTATTATATATATATATCTTTCTCACTTCCTCTCTCTCTCTCTATATATATATATCTTTCTCACTTCCTCTCTCTCACTCTCTCTATATATATATATATATATCTTTCTCACTTCCTCTCTCTCTCTCTCTCTATATATATATATATCTTTCTCACTTCCTCTCTCTCTATATATATACATCTTTCTCACTTCCTCTCTCTCTCTCTATATATATATATCTTTCTCACTTCCCCTCTCTCTCTCTCTATATATATATATATATCTTTCTCACTTCCCCTCTCTCTCTATATATATATATATCTTTCTCACTTCCTCTCTCTCTCTCTATATATATATATCTTTCTCACTTCCTCTCTCTCTCTCTCTATATATATATCTTTCTCACTTCCTCTCTCTCTCTCTCTATATATATATATATCTTTCTCACTTCCTCTCTCTCTCTCTCTCTATATATATATATATATCTTTCTCACTTCCTCTCTCTCTCTCTATATATATATATATATCTTTCTCACTTCCTCTCTCTCACTCTCTCTCTATATATATATATATATCTTTCTCACTTCCTCTCTCTCTATATATATATATATATCTTTCTCACTTCCTCTCTCTCACTCTCTCTCTCTATATATATATCTTTCTCACTTCCTCTCTCTCTCTCTCTCTCTCTCTCTCTCTCCCTCTCTCTCTCTCTCTCTCTCTATATATATATATATATATATATATATATCTTTCTCACTTCCTCTCTCTCTCTCTATATATATATACATATATATATCTTTCTCACTTCCTCTCTCTCTCTATATATATATATACATATATATATCTTTCTCACTTCCTCTCTCTCTCTCTATATATATATATATATCTGTCTCACTTCCTCTCTCTCTCTCTCTATTATATATATATCTTTCTCACTTCCCCTCTCTCTCTCTCTATATATATATATATATCTTTCTCACTTCCTCTCTCTCTCTCTATATATATATATATCTTTCTCACTTCCTCTCTCTCTCTCTCTCTATATATATATATATATATATATATATATCTTTCTCACTTCCTCTCTCTCTCTCTCTCTCTCTCTCTCTATATATATATATATATATATATATATATATCTTTCCCACTTCCTCTCTCTCTCTCTCTCTCTCTCTCTCTCTATATATATATATATATATCTTTCTCACTTCCTCTCTCTCTCTCTCTCTATATATATATATATATATCTTTCTCACTTCCTCTCTCTCTCTATATATATATATATATATCTTTCTCACTTCCTCTCTCTCTCTCTCTATATATATATATATCTTTCTCACTTCCTCTCTCTCTCTCTCTCTATATATATATATCTTTCTCACTTCCTCTCTATCACTCCCTCTCTCTCTATATATATATATATCTTTCTCACTTCCTCTCTATCACTCCCTGTCCTTCTCAGCAAGAAATCTGCTGTATTTAAACCTTGAGAAAGAATGAACTCCACCAGGTTTAAAAGGGCCAGAAATTTGTTCTATTTTCCAGTCTATTATCATGTAGTTCACCAGCGCTAGAGAAGTTGTCATGCCCTGGACACAACTAAAAAGTCCTTTTCACTTTTTTTTTGCTTTGTTTCTACAGTGGTGTGCCCTTCCTATTACCAACCGCCTAACAAGCCAATATCTCTGCAATTAGAGTTGCCCCCATACAAACCTACCCTGAATCATTTGAAATTAAGGCATAAAACATAACTTACTTTAAAAACTTAATACAAAAGTCAAATCCAGAAAAAAGTTTGAAAAGAAATACATGGAAAGTTGAATCTCATACACTTAACCGATGATGAAAACTTTTTTAAAAGTAAAAGTTATTAAAGTTAATTTAGGTAAATTTTATCATTAAAGAATATATAGTTAAATATTATATATATATATGTATGTATGTATGTATGTATGTTCTGGTTTTATAATTTCACAAATTTTTGCCAATAGAGTGAGAGTCGGTTTCTAACATAGTTACAAGACTCTCTCATTGGAATTTACACAACATCAACTAGGTAGATATGTATGTATGTTTGCATGTATGTATGTATGTATGTATGTATGCATGTTATTGTCAGGTCACCAGTTGGTGCTACTGGTAACATGTATCCCAGTACAACCTGTCCCATGGTCGGGTCGTTGGCGATTAAACTGGCAACCCCACCAAGAGTTCTTGGTGAGGAGGGTGACTTTGGACATCCGGCAAGACTAAAAACAAAACCTGTCAAAGGGCAAAGGAGCTCTTAAGAGTCAATGGCCATCCAAAATCACTGGGTGAGATGACCCCTTAGCCTTTGTCAAGGCAGAATTCTAGGAGAAGGAAAACTCTGATATAACACCTGCAACCCTGATGGTATCCAATGATGTTGACTTGTTCTTCTTTTTGGTAAATATCATCTTGGTTAAGAGAGTGGGACTGGCTTTGTGCAGTGCCTTTGCTCACTATAAAAGCTTCACGGCACAGGCATTGCTTTATATCTGGAGATCTCTCTGCACTTGTCGTCACATGGTACCATGGGCCCAGCACTATGTGTCAATAATTGTCACAAGTGTAGTGTTTGTACCAGAGTTTTCAAGTCGCTGGCTGGACTAAAAAGTCACACTTGTTCAGCGCATCGGTAGGGGTTCTCCTAAATGGATATAAAGTAGTGGCCATACTCGAAAACGAGTTGGCAGCCACCATGTATGCATGTATGTATGTATATATGTCAGGTCACCAGTTGGTGCTACTGGTAACATGTATCCCAGTACAACCTGTCTCATGGTCGGGTCATTGGCGACTAAACTGGCAACCCCACCAAGGTTTCTTGGTGAGGAGGGTGACTTTGGACATCCTGCAGGACTAAAAACAAAACCTGTCAAAGGGCAAAGGAGCTCATAAGACTCAATGGCCATCCAAAATCACCGGGAGAGATGACCCCTTAGCCTTTGTCAAGGCAGAATTCTAGGAGAAGGAAAACCCTGATATAATGTATCCAATGATGTTGACTTGTTCTTCTTTTTGGTAAATATCATCTTGGTTAAGAGAGTGGGACTGGCTTTGTGCAGTGCCTTTGCTCACTATAAAAACTTCACGGCACAGGCATTGCTTTATATCTGGAAATCTCTCTGCACTTGTCATCACATGGTACCATGGGCCCAGCACTATGTGTCAATAATTGTCACAAGTGTAGTGTTTGTACCAGAGTTTTCAAGTCGCTGGCTGGACTAAAAAGTCACTCATTCAGCCCATCGGTAGGGGTTCTTTTACATGGATATAAAGTAGTGGCCATACTTGAAAACGAGTTGGCTGCCACCATGTATGTATGTATGGGGAGAAAAGAAATGGAGGAGTAGGTTTTTCTGTCCAGACAAAGATCACAAAATGACTGGAGCAACCACAAGGCATAAGTGATTGAATCATGCACCTAAGAGTTCCTTTTTCAGGGGGACACATCAATTCCACATTTGGAGATTTTAATGCATTTATTGGAAACAACAAGCACATCTGGAGCGTTTTAGGACATCACGACATGGGCAAGATGAATGCCAATGTTCTTCCTTTGCACTGCGTTTGAGCTGGTCATATGCAATATATGATATCTGCTCTCTAAGAGTTATGCATGGTGCAGAATATGGTACAGACCACAAACTTGTGTGTGAGAAAATGAAGTTGCAAATCTGAAGAAAATTGAGGACAGCACGGGTACAAGTGCCAAAACATTTAGATGTGTCAAAACTGCAGAGTGTAGAAATCTGAGATGCTCTTCAAAATGCACTTGACAACATCATCTTTGATGGAACTTGGTAACAGTTTAAAATACAAGTTTACAGTGTTGGGCTGATGTACTTGGTCTTAAGAAGACAAAATACAGAGACTGGTTTGATGACAATGATGCTGCAATCACTATGCTCATTGAAGAAAAAAACAATCTGTATGAGAGGTGCCTTGTTGCAGAGGGTCCAGTGAGGACCACTTTTGAGAAAACCTTCAAAGAAGCAAAATCAAACTGCAAAGTAAAATATGAAAGATAAAGAACAACTGGTGGTCTGAAGTTCCAGCAGAGATGCAGAAGGCTTATACCTGCAGAGACCTGAAGGCACTATACAGTGCAATAAGGCAGGTTTTGGGTCCACAATCATAAAAAATGGCATCATTAAAGTCAAAAGATAGGAATGTTCTTATCAAAGATCCAACAGGTATTATGAGTCGGTGGACTGAACACTCTAAAGATCTGTTTGACAACCCATCTGTAGTTGAGGAGGAAATTATTAATGGACTGCTGCAAAGAGGGAGACTGTTACCGAGATGAGGAATGATCCAACATTTGATGAGATAATGTCAACTATCAAAGAGATAATAAAGGATGGAAGATGTAAGGTTGCCTAAATAGTTATTGCATGAGGAGATGACCAGTGTGAAAAGGCCACAGCATAAACCAAATAAGCAGCTTAAGGATGTCATAAAAGACAATCTTAAAGCTCTGAAGATTGATATGGAGAACTGGGAGAGAGTGGTTGAAGGCCGTACATCATGGAGAAAGATCATCAAATATGGATGTAATGTCTTTGAGAAAAAGTGAGTGGAGCATGCTTTTTTGAAGCGTTCACTTCGTAAGCAGGAGTCAAGTGCAATACCTGCAAAAATCCAGCAGGAATTGATGCAATGTATGTGGCTGATTTCTTCTAACAAGAGCTGGTTTTGTTACCATCTGAAATCACACGAGCCGGGGAGAAAGTAAGCCAACTATGAGATGGTTCTATCACCATAAACTCCACAGTACATTTGCAGTGAGTGTGACTTAACTTGCAAGTCAGCTGGTGGACTGACCAGACATGGTTTTACCAGGAGACAGACAGTTCAAGTGTCACATCTGTGAACATACCTGCAAAACAAAAGCGAGTCTGAAAAGTCACCTGTGTGCACCTGACTGTTTAATGAAGGGATCACACTCTTCTGACACGAAGTAGCAATCAACATATATATTCATGCATATATATATGTACATATGTATGCAAAAGTGTGTAAATATGTATATACACATGTACAGATGTATGTATATGTGCGGGGACACAGAAATAGTTGGGCTGGACACCCGATCGCGCGGTTAAACCACTGTGAGTGAAAAACCCCTAGCCTTTGTCAGAGCATTCTTCTAGGAGAAGGCAACTCAGGAAACTGGGATAACTCCGACATAAAACCTGCGGCTCAGTAGTTACCGATGATGTTGATCTTTTCTTCTTTTCGGGTTAAAGCTACTGTCTCTCAGAGAGTGGGATTGGCTCAGTGCACAGTTTTTTCTCACTTTAAAAAAATATCTTCATTGCTCGATAGAATTAATTAATAATTATTAATAATGGTATATCGTCCAATGGCCATACTCGATAATGAGGGGGCAGCCATCATCATGTATGTATGTATATATGTATATATGTATATATATATGTATATATGTATGTATGTGTGTATATATGTATGTATGTATGTATATATGTATGCATATATGTATACATGTATGTATGTATGTATGTATGTATGTTTGTGTATGAATGTATGTATGTGTGTATGTATGTATGTATGTATGTTCTTCTGGTTTTATAATTTTACAAATTTTTCCCAACAGAGAGAGAGTCGGTTTCTAACATAGACACAAGACTCTCTCATTGGAATTTACACAACATCAACTAGGTAGATATGTATGTATGCATGCATGTGTAGATATGGATGTTATTGTATGTGTGGATGTGTGTGTTTTGAGTTGTATGTGTGCATGTGTATATGCTTTGCATCTGTACATGTGTATATACAGTTATTAGATGCACAATTTTTGGAATGTTTTACATATTTTTACTGTTCCATTAATGGATTGTACTTGGAGTTTCCTAACTAGTTGTGTTCTTTCTGTTCCTGTGAAGCCTAGCTTCTCAAGATTTGTAATGAGGCAGTTACTAACATACCCCAGTGCCCCAATAATCACAGGCATAAATCTGAAGGTGTAATCAGGGTGGAGTATCTGCAGATTTCTCATCAGTTCTGCATAAATATTCTCCTTTTCGCTAAGCATTGATATTATATTGGCATCTGCTGGGCAGCTAACTTCCACTACTGTGCATGCTTTCTTCTCCCTGTCCCATATCATAATATCTGGTCTGTTATGCCTGCATTTCATTGGGTTTTTTTACTGGAACATTCCACCAGTACTCTTTCATATTATGTACATGGATGTCTTCCACATTGCTGTAGCTTTTAATGTGTTTATTATCGGGGCTATCTTTTCTACGGATTGCATTGTACAGTGTTTTGGCTACTACATCATGCCTCATAGGTGGATAGTACCGTGATGACATCTTTGGACAGCTGCTGATGACATGGGTGACATCTTCGATGTTAATTCTGCAGAGTCTGCACTTGTTATCACATCTTGGTGTTTTGCCTGCATCCCTATCTCTTTTGTAAATCAGGTATTTCGTGTTATGTATGTATATATGTATATATGTATGTATATATGTATGTATGTATGTATGTATGTATGTATGTATGTATGTATGTATGTATATGTATATATCTATATATGTAAAGTATGTATATCAACAGGATTTGAACTCAGACTGTAAAGGGACGTAACTATGCTAGAAAGCATGGCGTCCAATTCCCCATCCTTATAATAATAATAATAATAATAATAATAATAATAATAATTGTTTCTACTTTAGGCACAAGGCCAGCAATTACCCAGTGCATTACTGGTACTTTATTTTATCGACCCGTAAGGATGAAAGGCAAAGTCAACCTCGGCGGGATTTGAACTCAGATAATAATAATAATAATAATAATAGACAAGAATATAGCTATATATACAACCAGTGGTTGTAGGCGCTCTAGGAATGATACCTAAGGGGTCTAATGATTACTTATCGCAAATCCCAGGAAACCAGCGTATAGGAGAAATATAAAAGATAGTACTAATGGGAACTGCCCATATACTAAAGAAGATTCTGTCAATATAAGTACATCACAAGTCTAAACACCTAAAGATGCATGTGTGAGTATGTATGTTCTTTCTTGAACATGGCGGACCTTGTTGTCTCTTGAGGTCACTGGTTGTGACTTGGTGATAACTCGTATGAACATAAAGCAAGATAAATGCAACTGTAATAATAATAATAATAAGAATGGTTTCTTATATAGGCACAAGGCCAGCAATTTTTGGGGAGGGGAAAGTCGATTAAATCGACCCCAATGCGTGACTGGTACTTTATTTTATCGATCCCGTAAGGGTGAAAGGCAAAGCTAACCTCGGCGGGATTTGAACTCAGAGTGTAAAGGACACTCTATCTATACTGCCAATCCAACAACAACAACAACAACAACAATAATGATAATACAACAATAATAATAATAATAACAACAACAAAAATCCCAATAACATCCCCTAATATTTGTTAATTAAATGAAATTTAAGTTATATAATCTTATTAAGGTAGGCGTATATGTGATTGAACAACAGGGCAGAACCAATATACATTTGTCTGGGAATGTTTAACAATCTTTGTTAATATTTCTATTTCATCCTTTGTTCTTTTATAATGATTTCCTCTTACGTAAATCAAAAAAATGGGAACAAGCAAACAAACAAACCCACCACGTTTTACATTCCCAGCTAAGTTAAAACGAAGAAAAACACAAAATCAATGCCATGACAAAATTCTTCAAAGCTGCTTTTTTTTTTTTGAAGATTACATTGATTTAGTTGAGACAAATATGAAGACATTGTCACACCTGTATTGAAAATATATTGTTTGTTTCAGCTGTATTGTCTATTGAAATGTAGTCCAGGTAGAGTATATAAACCTTTCGATTGGACTTCCTCGTTGGTTCAAACTCGCTTTTCAAAGCAGCGAGACCGAGACCCATCTGATTAAAATATTTTAACCAAAGAAAACAAACAAGAAGAAAAAATAAAAAAGTAAAGCAGTTTACCGAACTAGAATATTAAAGAATCAGGATGGTTCCCGGTGGGCCATCTTTACACCCAGCTTTTTGGCTATTTCTCCTGGGATGCTTCAGCCAAACTATAGCACAGGAAGATAATAGGTAAAGTTTTATGATATATTTTTTAAAGGTTACTTGAATTACACACTTATTTGTAGTACACGTTATATATATAAATATATATTAAAATAACAGATTAAAATTCAAGCAAAAAATCGCTGCTTTCACCCTTAATGGGATCTTCTGAAACTCAGAAGATCCCGTTAAGGGTGAAAGCAGCGATTCTTTGCTTAAACTTTAATCTGTTATTTTAATAAATATTTGCTCTAGGGTTCTTATATATTTGATATATATTTATCCTTATCGAGCCCTCTTTCGATTTTAGTCTTCACATTTATTATTATTACTAGATGACAGAGAGAAACAATGATTGTTTCTATCTGTCATCTCTAGAAAAATTTGATGGTGATGGTCATCTAAAACACATAGCATAATGAGGCTGATTGCTCGCAAACGAATCAAATATTATAATTATTTGATATAAAACTCACAAATGCATTTAAGAATCCAGTCTGCTAAAGCAAAAACTAATTTTGTTTTATGTATATATAAAGAAAAAGAGATGAAATCGAAAATGCAACTGGAGTCTTATTTTTTATTTTTTTCTTATTTTTATTTTTTTAAATATATATATTTATTTGGTTCCTTTACCGGTTTCGCAGTTCTTCTGCTTTTCAAAAGGTGAGTTGAGATGGAGGGTCTGTGGTTTTTCTCACATCTGTGAGAAAAACCACAGACCCTCCATCTCAACTCACCTTTTGAAAAGCAGAAGAACTGCGAAACCGGTAAAGGAACCAAATAAATATATATATTTAAAAAAATAAAAATAAGAAAAAAATAAAAAATAAGACTCCAGTTGCATTTTCGATTTCATCTCTTTTTCTTTATACTTTCACTCGTGTAGGACACCTCGGTTATTTTTCATTTTGTAAAAAAAAACCTCACTTTCTAATATATATATATATACATATATATATATACATATATATATATACATATATATATATATATATATATATATATATATATATATATATATATATATATATATATATATATATACATATATATATATATATACATATATAACAATATAAATGTGAAAAGAAAATAGATAAAATATACCTAACTTTTTCTTCAAAGTCCCGACTAGTTTCACTGACAGGTATGCAGCCAAAGTGCAACCAATTTACACCAGGGCCGTGAGACTGTTGACTTTTCACAAGGGCCCTCAGTGAAAGGACACATTTTTGAACTGACTGCTACAAGTGAAACATTGTCGGGAGGGAGAACTTATCATGTGGTATAAGGGTCAGGGAGGTAAAGGCAAGTAATATATTTGCTAGAACTCTCAGGACTTTGAAGAAAAAATTAGGTAGAATTTGTCTCTTCCCATTTATAACTGTTGTAAAGCTCTGATTGATTAATTATTTTTTAATTCTTTCAATCATTGAGCAAATCTGGTAAAGGCGGGCCATCATCAACATCATCATCATCATTTAACGTCCATCTTCCACGCTAGCATGGGTTAGATGGGTTTGTCCCACACATGATGCTAGTTGGGTCAGGTGACCGTGTCTCACTTGTATAGGACTGTTTCTGGCTGGTTTTCTACGGCTGGATGCCCTTCCTAGTGCCAAACACATTTACAGTGTGTGCTGGGTGCTTTTTGTCGTAACACCTACATGATATATATACTTATGTATCTATGTGTATGTGTATCTTATTATTATTATATATGTATATATGAGGGTGGTGGATTGGCAGTATCGGTAGAGGGTCTGACGCCATGCTTTGACGCATAGAGTTACGGCCCTTGCCATTCTGAGTTCAAATCCCACCGAGGTTAACTTTGCCTTTCATCCTTACAGGGTCGATAAAATAAAGTACCAGTAATGCACTGGGTAACTGCTGTCCTTGTGCCAAAACTAGAAACAATTATATATGCATATACATATATATGTGTATATATATATAGGTATACATACATATACACACATATATTGTTGAGCTTACAATCATGAGGTTGTGAGTTTGATTCTCAAACCAGGCGGTATGTTGGGATCTTGAGCAAGGCACTTTCTTTCACATTGTTCCAGTTTACCCAGCTATCTATCTAGGGCAGGTAAAATTCCCGAGATCACTGGATGAGTCCTCTCTCGGTCTTCCTCTTCCAATGTGTCCATGCAGGGGCTCCCATTCACATATATATATATTAAAAGAAAAAAAAAACTTTTTCGCTCTTCATGGCTGAATACAATAAATGTAATCTGAGTTTTTCGAATATTAATAATAACATTCGATTCGTTTGCAATTAAGCAAACAAGCCTAATTTCAAAGCCACTTTTAAAGCCATATTATATATATATAATAAAGAGTTGGGGCTCAATGGTTGAGCCCTTGCCATTCAACAGTTAGTTCCTGACTGGAACTAACTGTTGAAGCAGCAAGAGCTCAGTTGTTGGGCTCCGAATATCAAAACAACAAACAGCGGAGGACGCGTTTCGCACCTTTCCGACAGACAACCTTTCCCCCACTCCGGAAAAACCCCCAGTTGATGGATGTGTATCCGAAATATATAGGGACAATTAAATCTCTCCCAATGTAACTCTCTCTCGTGTTCTTATTTTTATTTTATCCTTTATACTCTTTCCTTCATTCTTCTAC
The DNA here is from genome assembly GCA_964016885.1 of Eledone cirrhosa. Classification (NCBI taxonomy): domain Eukaryota; kingdom Metazoa; phylum Mollusca; class Cephalopoda; order Octopoda; family Eledonidae; genus Eledone; species Eledone cirrhosa. The sequence goes on along the minus strand of OZ024741.1, from coordinate 399,991,902 downwards.
ACGTCTTATACACACCACGCATCTCAACGTACACCCACTTACATCTCTCTCTCCACCATCGGATCTTGTTACCCGGAGATTTACCCATTTGCATTGTCGAGGCTTCCAAACGACTTAAAGATATTTATATATATATATATATATATATATATATATATATATATATATATATATATATATAAGAAAAGAGTCAGGACTCTGAAGGCTGAGCTCTGGCCGTTTTGACAGCTAGATCCGAACATAAATTTTGATGATTTAGTGTTAAAGAATAAAAGCTAATGATAAAATTAAAATATATTTTTATAAATGTGGCCTCTGTGGGTGTGTGGCTCTAAGTTATAGCTTATTTAGCTTATAGGTAACTGAATTACTGAGAGGGATGGAAAGGGAGACCCTAACACTGCTTGTAGTAGTATGTAAGTCTTCTCCCACGTTTTCTCTCTATTTTGAAAAAAAACATTTATAAAACATTTATTTGCATACATACTATCAAAATGGAAGAATAATTCAAGAGGATAAAGTTACGAAAAATGTTTGTCAAATTTCAGAAATCTTAAAATAACGTTTACCTAAAAGATGTTTTTAAGAGAAATTATTAAAGACATTGATGTTGTTATTGTTGTTGGTGATAGTTTGTGTGTTGATGTTCTCTCTCTCTCTCTCTCTCTCTCTCTCTCTCTCTCTCTCTCTCTCTCTCTCTCTCTCTCACTCCCCCTCTCTCTCTCTCACTCACTACCTCTGTCTCTCTCACTCTCCCAATCTCTCACTATTATATGGTTGATGTTCTCTCTCTCTCTCTCACTACCTCTGTCTTTCTTACCCTCCCCATCTCTCACTCTATTATAAGCAAATGGGGGCCCACACATTGGCTTCCCTATGACCCCGGTGGACAGAATAGAGATGTTTCCCTGGAGGATGGTGAGGGAGATGGCCCTAGAGTAAAGGACACTAGACATCTCCACTGCTACAGACTCGACCACAAACCTGTCAGAGAGCAACTAATGTTTACTTACAGAAACTAAATTTTAAAGATTCATTTTTTTTTCTTTCTTCCAGGCATTTTTGTAAGGAAACTATCCAGACTTTGGTAAATACCACGAAGAGAGCCGTAGAAACAGAAATACTGGATTACGAAAGATGCAGCAGAGTAAACGAAGAAAGGAACATGGAAATCGTGGAATATAAGGCCGAAAAAGGTTTCTGCAAAATTAAGTGGTGAGTAATGTTTGTATTTTAATTATTTTTAGTATACAAACACTCTAAAGAGATGGCCTGCCACTTGGGCTGAATTATGGCGGCAAAGGGGGCAATTGCTCCAGGACCCCTGCATTGGGGGCCCCACCAGCAACGGTCATAGCAATTTATTTGTGCCCTCAGCCAGGAGTTTTAGTTTTAGGATGGTTAGAATGTTTGAATTTAATACCTGTATGTATAACTTTACAATGCCAATCACTTGTGCCAAGCTAACTTTGATATGTAAAATTGGGGGGTTGGCTGTATATTCTACTTTTTTGTGAATGAGCCCCCACCCCCAAAACAACATGAAGTGCTCTGGGCCACCCAAGGTCTAAATCCAGCCTTGCCCACGACTGTAGAACTATGTGACACTGTGTTAATTACTGGTTGATTTACTCATCATAATTGTAACTTCATCATCATCATCATCATCATCATCATCATCATCATTATTGCGACTGTGTTTGAATATACCTGAAAAAGTCTCCATAATTCACAATTTTCCTTTGCTCCTCACAACTGCTCCTGTATAATCAATGAATGTTTGAGCAGGTCTTCCTCTATTGCAGCTCCCTTATTTGCTTCCTATAATATCATATACTAGACCTGAAAAATGCGCAAGCTCAAAAGAGCCACAGAATGTTATAATAAACCTTCAAAAGTGTGGGACTAGAGTTGTTGCTAAAAAATATTGTAATCATTATCTATCGTACACTCTGTGGAATCCTTTTATAAAAAAGAGAATCATAACGAACTCAAGACGACACGATAATTATTTAAGCTAATGTCCAATATCTCATATTAGATGTTTAGTAATGATTAATACGAAATGCACTTAAACTGAATTCTATATTATAAATTCACTTAAATAATTATTATGTCGTCTTGAGTTTGTTATGATTCTCTTTTTTTTTTTATAAAAGGATGCCAAAGAGTGTACGATAGATAATGATTACAATACTTTTGAGCAACAACTCTAGTCCCACACTTTTGAAGGTTTATTATAACATTCTGTGGCTCTTTTGAGCTTGCGCATTTTTCAGGTCTAGTTAAATATTTTTTTAAGGCAACGCTTGTAATAACTCTAGTTAAACATGATATATATTAATAATAAATTATCATTGTATAATTGTTATTTTATAAATGATCTTATAAATATTATTGTAAGATGTATAAAAATATTTTCAGACTTTTAATATAAACAACTACAAAAAACAATCAATATTAAATAAATATATTTTACATAATAATTGTTATAGTTGAATTAATAAAAATTAAATATTACATACAAAAAGTGTAACATAACAATAAAAAAATAATCTAACATAATAATAATAAAATAATCTAACATAAAACGAACAATAATGTGGACAAATATACAAGTAAATATTATACAATCAATATTATAAGCATGTTATAACGAACTGAAAAAAAAATAGTTAATATAAATTTAAAAAATCATATATAAATTAACAATATAACTTACCAAAACGAGAAAAATATTTTGATGATAAAAGACGAAATACAGGAGGACGATTCGAAAGCGAAACGATAAATAAATGTACAAACAAAGTGGCGGATGCTTTTGAACAACAATTACTCTCATTGGTTGATTAGCCAATAAGACAATACATTACAAAAGATGTTTGGCAGGGATCACCACAGCCAGCAAAACCCCTTGAATTTTTTATTCACAAGCTACGCATATATGTCAGACATGCAGACTTAAAACATTCTGTTGTTAGTCACTGTGTGTCTAACAGATACTATATATATATATATCATTGCAACCACAGTCCAACATTCCTAACAAAGTCTCTCCACAATTCACTACTTTCCATTGCTCCTGACAACTGCCCTCTACTGAGGTTTGTATCGTCTGAGAGTTGATTGATGAAGTTTTAAGCAGGTCTTCCTCTATTGTGTCTCCCGTGAATTGGTTTTCTCAATAGTGGCTTGTGTATATATAATTGTAAATTAACCCATTACCATTTACATTACTCTATATTTACTATTGTATTTCCACAGTAATGGCTTTATCTTACATAATTATCTCACATAATATCAAATATACAAGATTATGATATTATTTATACCTTAATGTAGGTATGAGCAGCCAGTTACAACTGATTTGAACAGAAAGAGATGAGAGAGTTCTGGCTGGATACGTCCGGTTTAAAGGCTAAAGGGTTAAGGTTGCGAATTGGCAGAGTTATTAGAATGCTAAATAGAATGCTTTTTGATATTCATGTCAGTTCTCTGTTGTACGCCTGTTGTAGTCAACTTTGCCTTTCATCCTTTATCAGATCAATAAGAAATATACCAGTCCAGTACTAGGATCAACTATTTTTCTATATCTCTTTCTCATTTCCTCTCTATCATTTTCTTTTTCCTTCTTTGGAAGAAATTGGCTGTCTTTCAGACCCAGAGACGAGATGGGCTCTGCTAGGTTTTAATATCCTCAAGAAATACTGGATGTCTTTAGGGTGCTTCTACAATTCCATCGGGAGTTATAGGTCTAGAATAATATATATGTGTGTGTGTGTGTGTGTGTGTGTGTGTGTGTGTGTGTGTGTGTGTGTTCAAAAAGATGTCCACTTGGCTAAGGTTTTCGAATATGAATTTCAAAAGAGTGGAGCACACAGGACAAAGACATTGGAAACAACAACAGATAAGCAGATGGCCCCATCTCCTCTGTCAACCCCAGGCAACCTTTCAAAACTGTGGGGATCTCCAGGGGCTGACTGAGGAGATGAGACTTTCCATTTTACCATTGTTTTTTCCATTGTCTTTGTCCTGTGTGTCCTATTATATATCCATCTATTTCTATATTATCATCATCGTTTTTACTACCAATTTTCCACGTTTGCATGGGTTGGTTATAATTGTAACTTCCAACTGCCCTCAATGACTGAAAGGAAGCTGGGTCTGCTAGGCTAAATTATCTTCCATATATCCTATATGAGCGAGACATGGTCACTCGACCAATCTTGCCTCAAGTGGGACAACTCCCGTCTAACCCATGCTAGTGTGGAAGATGATGATGATATCACATATGCTAGTGTGGAAGTTAAACGATGATGATGATATCACATGATGATGGGGATCCTATGACCCATCAAATATTGGGTGACAATTTTATTTGGTACCAGCACCAGCATCATTTTATTAGATTCCAGACAAACTGACTCATCACTATAGATTTTATATTACTTCTACCCTTGTGATGTACGGCCGATTGTCACATTTGGTGGTGAATTGATGGTCGTTTTCGTTTTTGGTTTTGCATCCCCTCTTTTTTTCTTTTTTTTCTTTCTCTCATTCTAGTCATATATTTTGGTGTTGTTTTTTGTGAAGTTCCTGGCAATGGTTGTATTTGTTATATGTATTTATATTTGTGTTTATCAACATTATATTTACGTTCAGAGTTCAAATCCCGCCGAGGTTAACTTTGCATTCCATCCTTACGGGGTCGATAGAATAAAGTACCAGTAATACACTGGGATTATTGCTGGCTTTGTGCCAAAAGTAGAAACAATTATATTTGTAGTGTTATTTATGTATATATATATTTATATATTATTTAATAAAAACATGTTAAGTTTAAACAAAAATTACTTCTTTAGCTTTTTAAGTTAATATACAACATAATCGTCCCCACCCACACTTGTTAATTTTCAGACCCCACCCCCTGATTATTAAATTTTGCTAATCTATCCCTGGCGCATAGCTTAGTGGTTAGAGCATTGGGCTTGCAATCAAAAGGTTGTGAGTTCAATTCTCGCACCGGGTGATGTGTTGTTTCCTTGAGCAAGACATTTTATTTCACGCTGCTCCAGTTTACTCAGTTGTAGGAATGAGATTATAGGACTGGGGTCCCTATCATTAATCCCCCAAGACACCTCCAACGAGATATACCTTGGAGGAGGCCAGCTAAACCTGCATAGGTGTGAGCTGTCACACACACAATCTATCCTTGGTGAAATTTTATGGTAAGTGATTTATATTGATACAGCAGCTGGAGAATCTAATAATTGTATTTTACATTAAAAAACATTATATATGACAAAAAAAGAACATTACAAGAGATCCCATACTTATTGACATACACTACACAATTACCGATTCCCCACCCCACCTTATAAGAATTTAAGCAAATGTCACTCCGGCTCTCCCCTGCAAAATTGGAAGGAGTACATCCTGACCGAAGAGGGAGCCCTATGATGTGGAATGACTGAAGCAGTGGGTGTCGCTGGCTGTTCTACATGGCAGTATTTTTGCCATTTATCCACAGGGCACAGCTAAGATACACCACCAAGACTGGGGTGTAGAGTCTGAGGCTCCCTCTCCTTCCTTTTACTTTAACAGAAAAGTTGGGCAGCAGCCACTATGTAGAATCCATTAAATTATGGCCAAGTCCTTTAACCATTGAGCTAAGGCACCACTGACCACAGTATATATTCACTGTATATAAACCCCAAATATTTACTAACTTGAAGCATCCTTCAAATCTTCCATGTTTCCCAAAATTCACCAACACTCCACCTGATATTCCCTCTCCACCACACACACACGTGGTGTGTGTCTGTCTGTGTGTCAGTGTGTCTGTGTGTATCTCATGACACATACTCTGTTCCCTTTCCTGACATATGTACATCATTCTATGAACTATACATGCCCCTTTGATGGCTTGTAGTCTACCTAAGCACTGTACACAATCATTTTCCTTATATAAATGGTATATGTGTGTAATGGTGTGTGTCTGTGTGTATATCATGACTCATACACTGTTCACTTTCCTCACATTTCTACATTATAGTGGATTGGCAGTATCGATAGAGGGTCGGACACCATGCTTTGACACATAGAGTTACGGCCCTTTCTATTCTGAGTTCAAATCCCGCCGAGGTCAACTTTGCCTTTCATCCTTACGGGGTCAATAAAATAAAGTACCAGTAATGTACTGGGTAATTGCTGGCCTTGTGCCAAAAGTAGAAACAATTATTCTATGTACTATACATACACCTTTGATGAGTTGTAGTGCACCTGAGCTCTGTACACAATAATTTATTATATTTTGTTGACTTCAGGAATCACATTGTTCAAAAGCCAGCCAGAGAACTTCGCAACCTTACTGTAGAAGTCTGTTGTAAAGGCTGGTCAGGAGAAAACTGTGATCAAGGTAATCATTTTTTCTAGATATTGTTTCTGTTCTTTTCTATATTATCAAGCTCAATTTTGACAATCAATACTGTCTACATAAGTTGTTGACATCAACACAAAAATATGGAAAACAAAGATCAAATCTCAGCGTGAGTATGTACATATATACACCAGGTCTGAACACAAAGGAACCAAACTCCCACTGTCACTGCCTTCATCTCCCTCGTTCTCCCCCTCTCTCACTATTATGAGAAAATGAGGGCCCACTTGGCCCTGGCAGACAGAATAAGGAAGCCTTTTTTACAGAGGATGGTGAGAGAGACGCACTGGAAGAGTCATTCTAGCTCTAAGGGTCACACGTGTGGGTATCCAACTCTGAACTGATGGTGGTGGTAGGGAGGTGGCCTTAGGGCCAAGGACACCAGAAGTCCCTTTTTCTAAATTGTTTCACTTTTAATATATTGTGACTATAAGTTAGATATGTAAGGGTTGTAAGACCTCTCTTCTCCTCCACTGAGGTTTCTTTATCTAACACATTAAACTGTGATGCTTCAAAGTTTGGAGTCTCATATAGATACTTTATTATAGTATCTCTACCTTTATATTGTTTCCAGTATATATAAGGTAAATTATATAAGTTGATTGGAGACTGATACATATGTAAATCAAATAAATAATGTATTAACCCCTGGTTATCTATTTTCTGTATTTATATATATGTATATATAAGGTTATATAAGGTGTTTTAATACCCACATGGGTAAAAATATAGGAAAAAGAAGTTGAAAATGTAATTGGAGTCTTTAAAAAGGTTTATTAACAATAATTTATAACTTTACCGGTTTCACAAGTTTCATGATTTTCAAAAGTTAAGAGAGATGGACAGATGTGTGGCTATGACGACTTGTATCTCACATCTGTGAGTTACTAGATGGCATAACCATACATTCCTAATATATTAAATTAAGTATCGATTGACAAGATCCCAGACCTTGTTCATATACTGAATGGGGTGGAACTTGTCAATTGCAATTCCTTGTAGAATATTAAAGAGATTATATTATTGTTTTACTAAAGATAGTTTACAGTGGAGGTACAGCAACAGCATACATGCTTCTTCTTGTTGTTATCACTAATTTTATCTTTCAATTTTAGCTGTTTGCAGCCGACCTTGTCAACATGGCAGTAAGTGCATTGGTGACAACAAATGTGATTGTTCTAACACAGGATATGAAGGAGATGAATGTACCAAAGGTAAAAAATAACTTGTTATCTTAAGGATAATTACTGTCAAGAAAGGAATGTAAAACAAACTTAGAGTTTAGATTATCGAATTTAATTAAAAGTATAATATAGTGTAGTGGGAATACAATCTTTTGGTAAAGAGAGATAACTCTAGATATGTTTCAGCCATTTTATACCTGCTTCTGATCCTATCAGGTGTTGGACAGGTTGTGATGGTTCAACTTTGTTCTTATTTGAAGTTATTCCCTTCCAAGACATCAGATTATATAATAATAATAATAATAATAATAATAATAATAATAATAATAAAAGAAAAATTATTATTATTATTATTAAGAGGGTATGCCTGCTAATTGATATGTCCGTTCCAATAGACAAGAATGTATTTATAAAAACATTTGAAAAATTGAGCAAGTATAAAGATCTGGAGATAGAAATCGAAAAAATGTGGAAATTGAGAACTAAAACAATACCAGTGGTTGTAAGCGCTCTAGGAATGATACCTAAGGGGTCTAATGATTACGTATTGCAAATCCCAGGAGAAATACAAAAGATAGTACTAATGGGAACTGCCCATATACTAAGGAAGATTCTGTCAATATAAGTACATCACAAGTCTAAACACCTAAAGATGCATGTGTGTGTATGTGTGTTCTTTCTTGAATATGGCAGACCTTGTTGTCTCTTGAGGTCACTGGTTGTGACTTGGTGATAACTCGTATGAACATAAAGCAAGAGAAATGCAACTGTAATAATAATAATAATAATAATAATAATAATAATGAAATTATTGTGTACAGTGCACAGGGGCACTACAACTCATCAAAGGTGCATGGATAGTACATAGAATAATATACAAATGTCAGGGAAGTGAATAGTGTATGAGTCATGATATACATGTGTGCGTGTGTATGGAGGGCGAATATTAGGTGTAGTGTTGGCAAATCTCAGGAAGCATGGAGGTTTTAAAGGATGCAGTGTCTCGACAGTTAATAACTGATGCAGGTAGTTTGTTCCATGGAGGTTTTAAAGGATGCAGTGTCTCGACAGCTAATAACTGATGCAGGTAGTTTGTTCCATGGTAGTTTTAAAGGATGCAGTGTCTCAACAGCTAACAACTGATGCAGGTAGTTTGTTCCATGGTAGTTTTAAAGGATGTAGTGTCCCGACAGCTAGCAACTGATGCAGGTAGTTTGTTCCATAGAGGTTTTAAAGGATGCAGTGTCTCAACAGCTAACAACTGATGTAGGTAGTTTGTTCCATGGAGGTTTTAAAGGATGCAGTGTCTCGATAGCTAATAACTGATGCAGGTAGTTTGTTCCATGGAGGTTTTAAAGGATGCAGTGTCTCGACAGTTAATAACTGACACAGGGAGTTTGTTCCATGGAGGTTTTAAAGGATGCAGTGTCTCGGCAGCTAACAACTGATGCAGGTAGTTTGTTCCATAGAGGTTTTAAAGGATGCATTGTCTCAACAGCTAACAACTGATGCAGGTAGTTTGTTCCATGGAGGTTTTAAAGGATGCAGTGTCTCAACAGCTAACAACTGATGCAGGTATTTTGCTCCATGGAGGTTTTAAAGGATGCAGTGTCTCGACAGTTAATAACTGACGCAGGGAGTTTGCTCCATGGAGGTTGTAAAGGGTGCAGTGTCTCGACAGCTAACAACTGATGCAGGTAGTTTGTTCCATGGAGGTTTTAAAGGATGCAGTGTCTCGACAGCTAATAACTGATGCAGGTAGTTTGTTCCATGCTTCAGCAACTCTGAGCGTAAACAAATGTTTCCGAAAGTCATGGGAGCTGTGCTGTTTTCTGACTTTGTGGGCATGACCACGTGTGTTAGACACATGGAAATCAAAAAGGTGCTCAGGGTTGTTGTTGGCAAGATGGTTAATATTACATTCTATATTTGGCATAGTTTCTATGGCTAGATGCTCTTTTTAGAACAACTTTACAGAGTGTACTGGGTGTATTTTACTGCGGCTCCAACACTAGAAAGGGTCCCTTATTTGTTCAACAACCATCTTACAGATTGTATTGTATATTATACGCACACACACAAGCACACATACACACGTGCACACATACAGAGATAGACACAAACACACATACACACACATTCACATACACAGATAGACACACATTCATACGCACACATACATTCATACACACAAACACACACATTCACACACACATTCATACACACACACACACACACATATATAAAATTGTGTGCTAAGCAACTGCAGTATATATACCTAATTATATAAGTTAAATAAAATCAATATAATATACATATTGTAAAATTTAAAAATTTAAGTAAAATTTTATGCATTTTGGGAGTAAAAACCCAGCGTCCACATACTCCCTCTACAACACTAATATCAAGAAGTCTTCTTGTGAACGTGACCTGGGCATTACAGTCAGCAGCAATTTGCATTGGATGAAGCACGTCTCTAAAATTGTCAAGAGGGCCGAGGGTGTCTTAGCATCACTCAGTAAGACCTTTGTCAGCCACTCTCCAGCTATCTATTTGAGGTTGTACGTGGCTATGGTGCGGCCACACTTAGAATTTGCATCACCAGTCTGGAACCCCTATCTTGCTCAGAACATTGACTGCCTGGAAGCTGTTCAGAGAAGTGCAACCAAGCGAATACCCTCCATCAGGCATCTACCATACTCTGAACGCCTTGCTTCCCTGGGCATGGATACATTGAAGCTCCCACGCCTGGCAACTGACTTGGTAAACAGCCACAAAATTGTTAACCATCTTGCCAACAATCCTGAGTACCTTTTTGATTTCCATGCGTCTAACACATGTGGACATGCCAACAAAGTCAGAAAACAGCACAGCTCCCATGACTTTCAGAAACATTTTTTCACACTCAGAGTTGCTGAAGCATGGAACAAACTACCTGCATCAGTTGTTAGCTGTCGAGACACTGCATCCTTTAAAACCTCCATGCTTCCTGAGATTCGCCAACACTACACCTAATGTCCCCCTCCATACACATACACACATGTATATCATGACTCTTACACTATTCACTTCCCTGACATTTGTATATTATTCTATGTACTATACATGCACCTTTGATGAGTTGTAGTGCACCTGAGCACTTTACACAATAATTTCATTATTATTATTATATAATATATATATTATGATAGATATTAGACTCTTTAAATTTTCAATAAATTCAATATTTTGTTTTTACTTTCAATAAATTCTGTTTTGATTTACAGCTATCTGTATCCGCACTTGTCGGAATGGAGGCCACTGTTCTGAACCCAATATCTGCCAATGTACCAAAGAATATAATGGGAAATATTGTGAAATTCCTGTCTGTGATCCTCCCTGTAAACATGGTTATTGTATTGAACCAAATAAGTGTAAATGTTTCCAAAGTTATACAGGACCAAATTGTGATCAAGGTTTAGTATTATTTTCATCATTCTTTCTAACTACCTTTCTTAGTTTTAAAAGTTAAAGTATGACTCAAACTCTCAGGCTCATCAGACTGAGCTTATCCCAGTTTCCTAGGTGTAAAGTGACTGAGAGTACAAGATTCATCCCACCTGGATAGGGCACCACTCTATCACAGGATCAACTCCCCAGTCACTGCTAGTTTTAATTGGCAGTATCGGTAGAGGGTTGGACGCCATGCTTTCTAGCATAGTTATCTCCCTTTACAATCTGAGTTCAAATCCAGTCAAGGTAAACTTTGCCTTTCATCCTTACGGGGTCAATAAAATAAAAATATCAGTAATGTACTGGGTAATTGCTGGCCTTGTGCCAATAGTAGAAACAATTATTTCTATCACTCTTCCTAACTATTTTCCTTAGTTTTTAAAGTTTAAGTTAAATATGTCTCAAGCTCTGAGGCTCATCCTTAAGTGATGGTGAATACACGACTTCCCCCTGGACAGGACACAAATCTATCATAGGTTTAATTCCCCAGTCAGTTTAGTATTATTTTCATCAATCTTCCTAACTACCTTACTTAGTTTTTAAAATTAAAGTATGTCTCAAGCCAGACTCATCAGGCCAGTTTCCTAGTTGTAAAGTGACTGAGATTACAAGACTTCCCTCCACTAGACAGGACACCAGTCTATCACAGGATTAACTTCCCAGTCACTGTGGGTTGGTTTTATCCACTTTGCTCTTTACTCCAGATTTACTGGTCACTTGCCTAACTCAAGAATCAATTTTAGGATAGGGTACCAGTCATGTACTGAGGTTAATTTAATTTACTTTGCCCTTCTCCCCTGCCTCAAATTTGCTGGCCTCGTGCCTAATTTAGGAATAAATTTTAGCATAGAGTACCAGTCATGTATTGTGTGTGTGAGTGTATTACAGCTCACACCTATGCAGGTTTAGCTGGCCTCCTCCAAGGTATATCTCATTGGAGGTGTCTTGGGTAATTTAATGATAAGGACCCCATTCCTATCATCTCATTTCTACAGCTGAGTAAACTGGAGCAATATGAAATAAAGTGTCTTGTTCAATGAAACAACACATCACCCGGTCCGAGAATTGAACTCACAACCTTTTGATTGCAAGCCCAATGCTCTAACCACCAAGCCATGCTCCTTCTCAGTCATGTATTGGGGTTGATTTAATCCACTTTGCCCTCCCCCTTTCCCCCTGCCTCAAATTTGCTGACCTCATGCCTAATTCAGGAATCAATATTAACAAGGAAAGACTGGTCAGTTCAGTTAATGTGTTAATTAGTTAATTAGTGTCAGAAAAGTAGAGTGTGGCATGAATTTGTCTCAAAATTTAAATGGCTGTTACAAAAGACTGGATGGGAATAAATATATAAATTAATTGTTTTAAATATTTCTATAGATCTCATCATAGGAGAGTATTTCCTCATTAGTTTCCATTTTCAGGTGTCAAATGTGGGTGGTTGACAGATCTATTTCTATGTCGCGAAAACTATTAGTGACTTTCAACGGTGTCAAGATTTCTAAGTTTAGTTGGTAATGTAATTACTAAAGATATTAATAGTAGAAAATGAAAGATAATGTTGAGAAAAGAGAAGAGGAGGGCAGAGAAGAGTAATATGTAAAATTACAGCAAATCTAAGGGTTTTGATGAATGGATTAAGAGTTGGAATTATTTGTATTGGAGAGGAGAGCTGAATGTGTATAAATGAGTTTGAGGAGAGAACTGTAGCTGGAATGTTTCTAATCAATATAAAATATAATGAAAATGAATGAATTAATAGAACAGAACGTAATGAAGTGAAAGTTAATTTTTATAACAGTTATGGTTTACACGAAGAAAGAGCAAGACTCTTTCTTAGTTTTCAAGTGTCTGAAAAGTTTATAGTTTATAATTCTCATGATTTAATTGAAAAAAACCAAACTAGTATAGTTAATGTGAAGCTACAAGGTCGCAGAAATATATATATATATATGAAGACAAACATAGAATATTCGAAAATATTCTGTATGTTTATAATAAACATTTTGAAGACCTAATCGCTATAGAATAGAATACGTCACGTATTACAATTTGGGATTCTCGATAAAAGCAAGGGAAGTAACCTACGCGCTTCATTCTTGTTAGAAATCATCAGGGCTACATATCCAATGCTTTTATCGAGAACGACACAGCTAGAGACTTATAGAATACTTAGCTGTGTACAGGAACTGGTTTGAAAGAGCGGTAGCCGGTCCGGCAGAAATTAGAATTTGGATTTAATGCTCTGAAATAGCGATATATATGTGAAAACAAACATAGAATATTCGAAAATATTCTGTATGTTTATAATAAACATTTTGAAGACCTAATCGTATTCTATTCTATAGCGATTAGGTCTTCAAAATGTTTATTATAAACATACAGAATATTTTCGAATATTCTGTTTGTCTTCACATATATATCGCTATTTCAGAGCATTAAATCCAAATTCTAATTTCTGCCGGACCGGCTACCGCTCTTTCAAACCAGTTCCTGTACACAGCTAAGTATTCTATAAGTCTCTAGCTGTGTCGTTCTCGATAAAAGCATTGGATATGTAGCCCTGATGATTTCTAACAAGAATGAAACGCGTAGGTTACTTCCTTTGCTTTTATCGAGAATCCCAAATTGTAATACGTGACGTATTCTATTCTATAGCGATTAGGTCTTCAAAATGTTTATTATAAACATACAGAATATTTTCGAATATTCTATGTTTGTCTTCACATATATATCGCTATTTCAGAGCATTAAATCCAAATATATATATATATATATTTGTTCTATTATATATATTTATTCTATTATATATATTTCAAGGGTACCAAAAAAACTTTGGTACGCTTTCATCAGATAAAATACAAAGAGTGTTTTATAAACACTCTTTGTATTTTATCTGATGAAAGCGTACCAAAGTTTTTTTGGTACCCTTGAAATATATATAATAGAATAAATATGGTTTTATAAATATAGTTTCCATTTATTTAATATCATTGAATATTTACTCCAGAAACTTGTCGAGTGCTCTGAATCAGTTATAAACATTTATATTTGTTGTATTTCCAGCAAATTAAATATCCCTTCTACTTATATATATATATTTCTGCCACATTGTAGCTTATATATATATATATATATATATATATATATATATATATATATATATATATATATATATATATATATATAAAGAATGATTAATAAAACAGGTAGGCATCATAAAAAGGTAATTTATTCCGAGTGTTTACAAATGTTTCTTTAGTAGTTACACAGCCTAGTCATGCTATGTGCAAATTGGTAGTTATTAATTTGCAGATACTCAATTTTCAAATGCTGTTCATCCTACCACAGAGAGCAAGTTAATCGATGTGGAGAAGGTGGGAGATAGACAGAGGGCGAGAGAGAGAGAGAGAGAGAGAGAGAGAGAGAGAGAGAAAGAGAGAGAGAGGGGACAGAAAAAAGCTAAGAGAAGGGGAAGGAAAGGCGATATACACCGAGTTGATAGTTGTAGTTTGCTGATCATACTTAAGTATCCATTTATTACGATAAGCAAGGTACTGGCCTGTAGTGTGTGTGTGTGTGTGGGGGGGGTATAGTTAGGAAGTAGTTATTGAGTGAAATTAGTTAGCGAGAAAGTGGTGTAGTAGTCTCGGGTTCATATTATGTACCAGTAATGCACTGGTAATTGCTGGCCTTGTGCCTAAAGTAGAAACAATTGTTAAATTACTTTTATAGTGAGAAAATTTAGCCTTCAGTTTGTGGTTGCAGTATAACGATCGTTCGATTCTGTCATTTAGTAAGTTGTTTTTAGATTTCAAGATATAAAAGAGTTCAAGGTTGCATAATCTGTAGTACTTCAATCCACTCCAATATGCACTAGCGCTGGATAATTTATCCCATTTTAAGGTGAACTGCCAGTTGCATTCACGGAGTTGCCAGGTCTTATTAACGAGTGTGGTTACATAACGGTGTTCAGGATGTTTAATCGAAAATCGATGACGATACCAACGTGATTTAAAGGAGGTAGTGGTAGACCCGACGTAATACCATTTCTGGTCGCTCGATTCGACAGTGTATTGATAAACAATGTTGGACTCTAGGCATTTATTCTTCAATGGACATCTTTCGGGTAGGTGGCAATTGCAGTTTTTGTTAGACCTCTAATGTATATACCATGGATATCGATACATACAACAGCTTCATACGCAAGGAACTACATAAGAAATATAGAAAAACAAGTGAAACTACACTAACGAACATTAACAACGAAGCATATAAAATTAGTGAAAAATCTCAAGATAGGCGATAGAACCGAGCCGATTATACCCGCAACCCTCACCTTTAATCTGAAGGACCATAAGGTAAATTTTGACTCTAACCCTAAGATTAGACTTATATGCCCTTCTAAATCAGACATAGGAAAAATTAGTAAGCATATACCTGACAGGGTAATAACTCAATTGAAAAAGAAAATAGAAATTAAATTATGGGGCAACACCAGCGAAGCAATATGCTGGTTTAATAACGTTAATAACAAGAGTAAGTCGTCTAAGTTTATACAATATTTATTCGATATAGATGAATACTACTCTTCGATCTCACCCAGTACTTTACGTAAGGCCCTATCGTTTGCCAAGGTCAATTCCGACCTAACGGAGGACGAAATTAATATTATTCTAGAGGCTAGGAAAACTATTATCAGGTTTGATAACTGCTACTGGGAACGTAGGGACAGACCCACAAACTTCGACATCACCATGGGCTCTAACGACTCAGCGGAGGTTACGGATCTTGTGGGAATTTACATAGCCCACATACTACATGGAAAATTTAATAATCTACGACGCGCTTCTATTAGTTAATAATTTAAATAACCAAAACATCGAAAGGCTACGGAAAAACATTAGGAAATCTTTTAGCGAACTGAGTCTGAAAATAACGTACGAATACAATCTTAAAGAAGTGAATTTTCTAGACGTAACTCTTAATTTGAAAACATGACTGATACGACCCTTCCACAAGATAAACGAGAACCATTAATTACAACTAGAATCACCCACTTTTCATGATCAAATCGGTTCCTCGTAGTATTTCTCTCAGCATCTCTCACCTATCGTCTAACTCTCAGATTTTCAGCGAACATGCAGAATATTATAATAACGCACTGGGGAATGCTGACCACCGGGATAATATAGAATACATTGATAAGAATCACCAGAGCACACATAGCAACACACGAAATCGAAGAATATGTAATCGGAGTACAGGAATACAAACACACACACACAGTACCACCAGACATACTGATAATAGAAAATCATCACCAAACTCAAATAAATTGCGTTGTAGAAAGTATATCTGGTATAATCCCATTTTTAATGCTTCGATTAGTACGAAACTATCTCTTTCGTAATTTAAGCTAATTAACAAGCATTTCCCTAATTCCAATAAATACAGTAAAATTCTAAACTCTAAGACTGTTAAGTTATCATACTCCACTGCACCAAACCTAGAAGCACACATATAAAAACTTAACTTAAAGCGATTATTAAACAATACTACAAAACAAAATTATTTTAGAAACAGATGGGCATAACGTAATATCAACTTCCCAACCACCAAATGGGAGACGGGTATTACACAACCCACCTGAACTGTTATCCCAACCTATCCATAGTACGCTAGTGCATATCGGAGTGGATTGAAGTACTGCAGATTATGCAACCTTGAACTCTTTTATATCTTGAAATCTAAAAACAACTTACTAAATGACAGAATCGAACGATCGTTATACTGCAACCACAAACTGAAGTTTTAATTTTCTCACTATAAAAGTAATTTAACATAATATGAACCAGAGACTACTACACCACATTCTCGCTAACTAATTTCACTCAATAACTACTTCCTAACTATAACCCCCCCCCCACTACTAACCAGTTCCTTGCTTATCGTAATAAATGGATACTTAAGTACGATCAGCAAACTACAACTATCAACTCGGTGTATATCGCCTTTCCTTCCCCTTCTCTTAACTTTTTTCTGTCCCCTCTCTCTCTCTCTCGCCCTCTGTCTATCTCCCACCTTCTCTACATCTATTAACTTGCTCTCTGTGGCAATAAATAATTCCAAACTTGACAATATCAACACAATGCCTAAGTTGTCACTTTGAGAGTAAGCAGTATAATAAAACCACTCGTGAACCCCTATCACAACATTTGGATTAAGCTATCTGTTTTCTTCAAACCACTCTCTCCCATTTCTCCGACCCCTACATATCCCCCCCCCCCTCTTCTTTCTCTCTTCCTTTTCTAATCTATCTTCCCTAATAACTCCCTTTAAGAAATCCAAGGGAATTTACAATTCCGCCATTCGTTCTGTTCTGAAGAATTGGTAGGATGAACAGCATTTGAAAACTGAGTATCTGCAATTTAATAACTACCAATTTGCATATAGCATGACTAGGCTGTGTAACTACTAAAGAAACATTTGTAAACATTCGGAATAAATTACATTTTTATGATGTCTACCTGTTTTATTAATCATTCTTTATCTACACTCCGGAATATAGAAGAATCGGAAACCAAGTTTCTTTAACTGTTCTTTTGTAACTCGTTGAGTAACCCCTCACCGTACATCGACTCTATCTAGTGTAGTAATTAACCATTACTGCATTTAGGATAATCCTAAGCATTTCTTGCATAACCTAATATATATATATATATATATATATATATATGGGAAAAGAGTCAGGGCCCCGACGACTGAGCTCCGGGTGTTTCGACTACTAGATCCGAACTGTGGTTCCTTACCACACTTGCTTTGTTTTATATATATATATATATATATATATATATATATATATATATATATATATATATATATAGTAGTATAGTTAATACAAACATTGTGAGATATGTAATATATGACTGATAAGTTTCAGAAAGCCAGTACAATGTGGTAGAAATATATAAAGGGTAAAGGATGACACATAAAACAAAACTAAGTAATGTTTTACCCAGAATATTTCAACATGATATTGCGGGGCTATAGCCCCTTTTCAAATGGGAAACAAAAATAGTCCAAAACAAAAACAGTTAGGGAAGAACACAGCGATCGTTCGTTTTTGTTTTTGTTTTGAACTGTTTTTATTTCACATTTGAAATATGATGTTGAAATATACTGGGTGAAACATTACTTAGTTATTTATATATTTCTACCACATTTACCAGTCGTTTAATAAATAAATTATATTTCAGTTAAGTAAAAATTGTAACTTTAATCTCTCCTTGTTTACCCTTCTTCTTTACTTATCACTCCAAGGTACCAATACCTCTCTCTTAGTCATCTATACATTTTATCTACTTTTCATCTACCTCACAACTTTCTGTCTCCGTAGCAATCACTGTCACTGTTTTCCGCCATTAAGGGTATTTTTACCCAACTTCCATACTGCTGTTGTCAGTGACAGCATTCACCTATTTTAACAGTAATTCCCTACGTTCAACTTTCTAACATTTTCTATAATTCTATTTCAGCTGATTGTGGGGGAGAATGTTTGAATGGGGGTAACTGTAATCATTATGGCCAATGTGTTTGTCGATATGGTTTTAAAGGAGAATTTTGTCAACTCCGTGAGTATTATTGTTTCGTTATGAAATATTTTTCTAAACTTGCAGCTATTGAAATGTATTAACTTTACTGTAACTTACTCAGATTAGAAACAAACAAAAAGAAATAAAATAAAAACACTGAGATAAATCTCTCCTTGGTATCTGGGAGATATGGGGGTTTTATTCCTTGTGAGTGTCTGAAATAGAGAGTGCGCATAAGAGAGAGGGAGTGAGAGAGAGAGAGAATGTGTGTGTAAGAGAGAGAGAGAGAGAGAGTGTGTGGGTGTGTAAGAGAGAGAGAGTGTGGTTGTGTGAGAGAGAGAGAGTGTGGTTGTGTGAGAGAGAGTGTGTGTGTGTGTAAGAGAGAGAGAGTGTGGTTGTGTGAGAGAGAGAGAGTGTGGTTGTGTGTGAGAGAGAGAGTGTGTGTGTGTGTGTGTAAGAGAGTGTGTGTGTGTGTGAGAGAGTGTGGTTGTGTGAGAGAGAGTGTGTGTGTGTGTGTAAGAGAGTGTGTGTGTGGTTGTGTGAGAGAGAGTGTGTGGGTGGGTAAGAGAGAGAGAGTGTGTGTGTGAAAGAGAGAGAGAGTGTGTGTGGGTGTGTAAGAGAGAGTGTGTGTGTGTGTAAGAGAGAGAGTGTGGGTGTGTGAGAGAGAGAGGATGTGGGTGTATGAGAGAGAGTGTGGGTGTGAGTGAAATACTGTGTGTGAGACTGGGTGTATATGTGATAGAGAGAGAGAGAGGAACTGATTAATTAAAAAAGATACTGTATTTTAGCAAATTAGTTCCACTGAGAAATGATTGTATACAATAAACAAACAAACACATAAATAAATAAACACACAAACAAACAAATATATAAACACACAAACAAACAAACAAATAAATAAATACACAAACAAACAAATAAATAAATAAATACACAAACAAACAAATAAATAAATAAATACACAAACAAACAAGTAAATAAATAAATACTTTATTGTTTCCCTTCTTTAGCTGTCTGTGATGCCCCATGTTTAAATGGTGGTACATGTTTCTCACCAAATAAATGTACTTGTCCACCTGGTTTCACTGGAGCTACCTGTGCTATTAGTAAGTATAACCTTCCTAAATATGCATTATCATCATCATCCTCATTGTTTAACGTCCGTTTTCCATGCTAGCATGGATTAGATGAGTTGTCTCGTTGTAAGTCAGCCAGGCTAGGGGACTGTGTTTTGCTCACGCAGAAATGTTTCTGGCTTGGTTTCTACAGCTGGATGCCCTTCCTAATACCAACCACAGTGTTGGCTGGGTGCTTTTTGTTGTGACACCTGCACAACCACTTTACAGTGTTGGCTGGGTGCTTTTTGTTGTGACACCTACACAACCACTTTACAGTGTTGGCTGGGTGATTTTTGTTGTGACACCTACACAACCACTTTACAGTGTTGGCTGGGTGCTTTTTGTTGTGACACCTGCACAACCACTTTACAGTGTTGGCTGGGTGTTTTTGTTGTGACACCTACACAACCACTTTACAGTGTTGGCTGGGTGCTTTTTGTTGTGACACCTGCACAACCACTTTACAGTGTTGGCTGGGTGTTTTTTGTTGTGACACCTACACAACAACTTTACAGTGTTGGCTGGGTGCTTTTTGTTGTGACACCTACACAACAACTTTACAGTGTTGGCTGGGTGTTTTTGTTGTGACACCTGCACAACCACTTTACAGTGTTGGCTGGGTATTTTTGTTGTGACACCTGCATAACCACTTTACAGTGTTGGCTGGGTGTTTTGGTTGTGACACCTGCACAACCACTTTACAGTGTTGGCTGGGTGTTTTTGTTGTGACACCTGCACAACAACTTTACAGTGTTGGCTGGGTGTTTTTTGTTGTGACACCTGCACAACCACTTTACAGTGTTGGCTGGGTGTTTTGGTTGTGACACCTGCACAACCACTTTACAGTGTTAGCTGGGTGTTTTTTTTGTGTCATTTACATGATCACTTTTCAGTGTTGGCTGGGTGTTTTTTGTCATGACTCGTAGATGGCCACTTTACAGTGTAGGCTGGATGCCACACTGGAGATCCCACATTTCCACTGTAGTTTCCCTCTAGAGATCTTTCATTTCCAATGTAGCGTGTCTCTTAATTCCTTACTCATATCAGATTGTGTCTGAAACCCCCGTTAATGTTGTTGTCCATCAGTTTTGAATAGATTCCTCCATCTAGGACAGACTTATTTAGAAAGTGTGGTCAGCACTGGCCTGAGCACAACCCCATCATAGAGATCCCATTGCAAGAGAATCTCTCTCATCACCACCATTATTCCATTTCACTCTTGGTTATCTCCTGCTGTTGTCCCCACAACTGTTTATTAACTTGGTAATTCCACATATTGGCCCCTATATCTAAAGGTCACTCTCCTATCCTCTACCTGTAGATGTGGTCTGTAGCAGCAGTCAGCTCTGCTTGGAGTACTTAAAGATAGCTTTTTTAAAGAAGAAAACTAACCAAAGATTTAGAAAATATTTATTGATACAATAATTGTAGGAATAAATTTTAAAATGATAAATCAGAAAATGATAAATCAATGGCGATGGCCACCGCACACACACACACACACACACACACACACACACACACACACACACACACATATATATATAGGAAAAAGTATGACCCCGACGGCAGAGCTCAAGCCGTTTCGACGGCTATTTCTGAGTCCAGAAATAGCCGTCGAAACGGCTTGAGCTCTGCCGTAGGGGTCATACTCTTTCCTATTACCCACTCTACTATCCTAAGTATTGAGTACCCAGGTGCGTTATGGTCCATCTGGTTCCTTACCACAATTCCTTCGTTATAAATATATATATTTATATTTATGTATATAGAGAGAGAGGTAATATCCAGATGATCGGCTAAAATGAAACAATTGTTCTCGGTATGGTGAACTAACTGTTGTCTTACTACTTCTATATATATATAACCAAAGATTAGTATGGTTCGTTGTTTACTCAACGAATACAATTTTTGAATAATATATATATATATATATATATATATATATATATATATATATAAACTAGAAATAGATTGACATATATATATATAGAATAAATACCTGAAACAATCACAGGGAATATTTGTAAAGAATGTAAGCACACATAGCTAGGTAGGTAACTAATTAAAGTTTGGTTAGAACTTCAAATATAGATACCTTTTAAAATGATTAATCTCCTTTGTATATATTTCTTTAAGTAAGAAATATATTTCACCTATTAATCCGTAAATCACAGCAGTTCAATTCTTGGATGTTCACCAAAGGAGAAGAAAATAACCATCTGTGTTTACAAAGCAAATGCAAGTCTATGAATGATTCGAACCACGTGTTGCATTTTTTTTTAAATACACACATTGAACAACGTCATCTCAGTGGCGTGAATAGGACCAACGGCAGCCAGAAATTTGGATATATATATATATGTAAAAGGTAAACAAAAATAACAACACAATCGGTACAGTATATGGAAGGGATATCTAAGTTTAACGCTTGATATAGCAGGAATAGGGTCTTAAGATTTCGGACGCTAGTCTTTCATCAGAAGAAAGAATGAGAAATCAGATAGATTGAGGGGACGGGCGGGTTGGAGCATGTCTAATGCTGCCATGTTGACATCTGGTGTTTTGTGTATGATTTATTTTTTAGAAAAGTGGATGATGGAGCGCGTCTACCTGAAATAGAAAAAAAAACTGTTTTGTAAAAAGGGCTATACTTGTGCACGTGCGTAAGCATGTGTTTGTGTGTGTGTGTGTGTTATTATATGTCCGTACGAAGCTAAGAGGTAATTATATATATATATTATCATTTTACGTCCGCTTTTCCCTGCTTGCAAGGGTGGGACGGGAAGTGATTCTGGCTTGATTTCTACAGCTGGATGCCCTTCCTAACACCAACCTCATTTACAGTGAGTGCTCCACGACCACCTTGCAGGGGAATGATATGGGCCCCAGTACCTATCATCTCATTTCTACAGCTGAGTAAACTGGAGCAATGTGAAATAAAGTCTCTTGCTCAAGGAAACAACACACCACCCGGTCTGAGAACTGAACTCACACCCTTTCGATTGCAAGGCCAATGCTCTAAGCCATGTGCCTCCATCTCATCTCATATATATATATATATATATATATATATATATATATATATATATATATATATATATATATATATATATATATATATATATATATATATATATATATATATATATATATATATATATATATATATATATATATATATATATATATATATATATATATATATATATATATATATATATATATATATATATATATATATATATATATATATATATATATATATATATATATATATAAAATAAAAAAATATATATATATAATGTTAAATAAAAGTCGAATGATTAAAATGTAGCTTCGTTTATTACTGCTATATATATTTCAGTGACAGTCATCTTTGGCTGTGACCTCTTCAGGCAGTTTGAATTAGTATGGTATAGACAAGTACATATGTTGTTTAGGTGTATGGTATTGTCAATACTCTGATATGCCCAGTTCCTTGTTGGGTTGTTAATTCACTGGGGAACTGGAGTCATATGAATTCAAACAAACGAGTTTTCGTGTCACAGGTCCCCTTCTCCTCCTGTTACACGAAAATTCGTTTGTTTGAATTCATATGACTCCAGTTCCCCAGTGAATTAACAACCCAACAAGGAACTGGGCATATCAGAGTATTGACAATACCATACACCTAAACAACATATGTACTTGTCTATACCATATTAATTCAAACTGCCTGAAGAGGTCCCAGCCAAAGATGGCTGTCACTGAAATATATATAGCAGTAATAAACGAAACTAAATTTTAATCATTTGACTTTTATTTAACTTTATTTTACACTACTCCGGAGTAACCAAATCAACCTGCGCACTTCGTCGAGTGCTCCAGCCTGCATACTGAGGTGTTGGTATACAACCAACATAAACTCAAAATCTATATATATATATATATATATATATATATATCGAAGGAATTGTGGTAAGGAACCAGATGGACCATAAAGAACCAAAGTACTCAATACTTAGGGTAGTAGATTGGGTAATAGAAACAAGTATGACCTCGGCGGCAGGGCTCAAGCCGTTTCGACGGCTGTTTCTGGACTAAATAAGAATTTTTAGCCTGGTAAATAAATAGCCGAACTTCTCAGGGGGTATTTCCTTATATGGAAAGATAGTAATTGTCAAAAGGGTTGGTAAAAAATTTGTTGTAGAGACAGATGAATCTATCATGGCTTTTGGTGGGAGGTAGGGGTGGCTGAACTTGCCGGTAGAACAAAGAGGGAGTGGGGGAAACCCAGTCAAGCGTTGAAAGTGAAATTTATACAGCAGATTCTAAGGATAGTGTATAAAAGGTCGAAAAAGTGTACTGGACAAGAGGAGG
Source organism: Eledone cirrhosa (assembly GCA_964016885.1). Taxonomy (NCBI): domain Eukaryota; kingdom Metazoa; phylum Mollusca; class Cephalopoda; order Octopoda; family Eledonidae; genus Eledone; species Eledone cirrhosa. The sequence goes on along the minus strand of OZ024741.1, from coordinate 399,967,712 downwards.
GGAGGGGGTTGAAAGAATAGGTGAATCGAAAGGGAGTAAACAAAAAAAAAAAACCCATTATAAAAATAAGGAAATATGTGTGTGTGTGTGTGTATATATATATATATATATATATATATATATATATATATACACACACACACATACAGACACACACACATATACACAATATATTAATAAATGGAAACTATATTTATAAAACCATAATTATTTTATTATATATATTTCAAGGGCAACCAAGGTAGATTATGGTGCGCTTTCATCAGATAAAATACAGATTTGTTTTATAAATAAATATTGACATACCCGGAAAAAAGACAACCTCAACGGTTGAAATTCGTTGGATAGTGGTTGTCTTTGTTTGCCCTTGAAATATATATAATAAAATAATTATGGTTTTATAAATATAGTTTCCATTTATTAATATATTGTATATTTACCCCACTAAACTGTTGAGTGCTTTATATCAGTTATAAAAATGTTTAAGCTTGTTGAATCCCAGCAAATTAAATATAACCTCTGCATATATATATATATATATATATATATATATGTATATATATCTTACTGCAATAGTCCACCTGTTGTCCCTGAAATGAGAGACATGACCAGCCTATCTCTGGTCACCCTCTAGTTCTTCTCCACTGCCTTGGTGTCCACCCTATTACTCTAATAGCCCACCTGTTGTCTCTGAAATGAGAGACATGTCCAGCCCATCTATGTTTGTCCTTCTTGTTATTCTCAAATATGTCCTTCACTCCAGTCTGTCTTCAAATCTAGGTGTTACTCATCCTGTCACGTATGGTGATACCGACCATTATTCCCTCCATTTTACGTTGAACCACTGCAAGAGTCTCTGCATGAGGGTTGGTGTTGAGTGCCCATGTCACACCTCCGTAAGGGTGGGGGTGATATAATTGATGGGCTTTGTTATTTATAAGTAGTTCTATTATCGATTATCGATCATTAGTGACTCCCATGCCAGATTCACAGCATATTTTTCCTTATGTCTCTGTGATTCATTTCATTTTACATTGCGTCACTACAAGAGTCTCTGCAGTTGTCGTATTGACTGCATAAGGATATATAAATATTATATATATATCTCCATATACATAGTTTTTTTAACATGAGTGTATGTTGTTATTTCATAATTTTAATTTAATTTCTCTTCCAGACAATATAATGTTGCAAAACGAAACTTCTAAAGCAAGACCTGGTGAATGTAAGTCATTAGCTAACATTTCTAATTTAACAACAACAATTATAATAATAATAGTAATGTATTCTGATTTAGGCACAAGGTCAACAATTTTCAGAGAGGGAAAAGTTGATTAAATCGACTTCAGTGTGTTACTGGTATTCAGTGTGTTACTGGTATTCAGTGTGTTATTGACCCTGTAAGGATAAAAGGTAAAGCTAACCTCAGCCGGATTTGAACTCATATTGTAAAAGCTGGAACAAATGCAACTAAGAATTCGTCTGATGCTCTACAGATTCTACCAATTCAAATTCTCAATGACACAGCTTGTTCATGAAGTTAAAGTGCATAAGATGTAGAATTACAGTAATTCTCAAGTTTGCCACAGTTTACCACAGTATGTGATATGGTTGATCTATTGAATTACAGATACAGTTCATTCAATGGGCTTCCATACAGTCACTCTCTACCAAATTACAATCACAAATCTATGGTCAACTTGAGGCTGTGGTAAATAACACACTGGTCCATTTCAACTAGTCATGTTTATATCCCAGTCTAAATAGAGTCTGAGGGATATATTGACTAATAAATAAGAAAAATGCTTATTTATTAAATTAAGGATAAGTTTATAAAAAATAGTACAATGAGGTGTGTATATATATATGTGTGTGTGTGTGTGTGTATATATATATATATATATATATATACACACACACACACACACATATATATATATATATTTTTTTTTTTTTCGGCGGAAGCAAGGTAGTACGTGGTTCTGATGAACGCTAACCAGCGTGAAACAGACTGTCAACCTCTCTCCCTTCTTTCGCCGAAAGTAAGTAAGCGACATAGTCACTACTCTAAAATTGATAGCGTATGGTCTTCTATATGTTTTTAATTAAACAGACGGTATATTGCCAAATATACTATACATATATATATATATACATATATATATACTCTTTTACTCTTTTACCTGTTTCAGCCATCCAGCTGAGGCCATGCTGGGGCACCGCCCTTGGTATATATATATATATATATATAGTAGTATAGATAATTCAAACATTGTGAGATATGTAATATATGACTGATAAGTTTCAGAAACCCAGTACAATGTGGTAGAAATATATAAAGGGTAAAGGATGACAAATAAAACAAAACAAAGGAATGTTTTACCCAGTATATTTCAACATGATATTTCAGGGTTATAACCCGCTTTTCAAATGTGAAATGAAAACAGTTCAAAACAAAAACAGTTAGGGAAGAACATATCGTTAGTTCGTTTTTGTTTTTGTTTTTTGAACTGTTTTCATTTCACATTTGAAAAGCGGGTTATAACCCTGAAATATCATGTTGAAATATACTGGGTAAAACATTCCTTTGTTTTGTTTTATTTGTCATCCTTTACCCTTTATATATTTCTACCACATTGTACTGGCTTTCTGAAACTTATCAGTCATATATTACATATCTCACAATGTTTGAATTATCTATACTACTATATATACATATATATATATATAAAAGCAAATAGTGGAGAGGAAAAAGGTTTTTTCAGTAGAAAATGCTGAAGAGATTCTTTCAGTGTAATATCAAAACATTTATTTATAAAGTGGATATTTCTGCATTTAATAGTGGTACCGATTTCAGCATTATGTGCTTTTTCAACTGCGGATATGCATGGTGCAGTTATGTTGCATATTTATAGGAATAATAAAAAGGAGGGAGAAAAATTATGTTTTTGCATATTTAGAGAGGACAGTTCATATCTCTGTCCGTGTTTGTCCTTCGTTCTCTGTTAGTTGGCTGACAGAAGTAATAGTTTTAATTTTGTTGGTTTTATATATATATATATATATATACTACTTTATTAATTTAGATTTTCACGAAATTCCTTTTTCTATTACAGTTGAATCAATATTTGATGCTGAGGGTTACTCTATGTGTACTACATGGGGTGGACGACATATTGTCACTTTTGATGGCGTCTACTACTATTTCCCTGGTAAAGGAACATACACACTCTTCCAAGAATGTCAAAATTCTGAGCCAAGTTTTCGTGTACACATAAATCATACTTACGCCTGTGATAAAAACCAACAGTGTCGAGTAGAGCTGAAAGTGAGTCTGTCTTCCCCCTCCACATATTCCTCCCATCGCCCCTTATCCCCTCCTCCTCCTCCTCCTCCTCCTCCTCCTCCTTTTTTACTTTAAATTATTCCTATTAAAATATAGAATGTTATGGGAGAACATATTCCAGAGAGGGTCATGGGAGCAGAGTACTCAAATACTGCTTCCAGCAGGTTCTGTAAAACGCAACCATCTCCAATTGATCTGCCTAGATCCCCAAGCAAGACCAGCCAAGCTCATGGATGTTATCCAACCATTTTGTTCAGAGTCTACCCTTGGGTCTCCTGCCAGTTGATTTTGCCCATAAAATCTACCCAGCAATTCTTTCCTGAGACATTCTTACCATTTGTCCAAAATATCAGAGCTGTGATCTCTCAGTTCAGACAAGTAGCAGTTCTACCTGGAATAACTCTCTGATCTCCGAACTACGTACTCTATTGAGAAACACTACTCCAAAGATACTTCAGAAGAACCCTATTTTGGTCACTTGTATTTGTGATCGTATTATTTTGGTCATTACTCAAGATTCATGACCATAGGTAAGGGTTGGCACAAATACAAAATTGAAGATGAGTTTGGCTTGTACACCTACCCCGTTCTTCTGATTACTGAATACTGAATGCAGCAAGTGAGTGTTATTCAACAAAATTCTTTGTTCTCACTGTTTTTGTCTTTACCTGATCAGCAAGAGGAACAGTTTTATAACTAATAGTATATTTAATTAACCTGCATGTGGGAAACGTAACATTGCTCACCTTGATGGTTCTTATTAAACATAATTGTCTAAACTGTGATTCTTCAACCACACTCATCCTAAAACTCTAGCCAGCAGCTCAACCACCTTACTGGGTGGACAGGGTACTTTTTTATCACGTCACTACTATGACCATCATACATGGTTAACCTGGTATCAACAGGGTTAACTGTTTAGTATCAACAGGGTTAAGCTGGAATCAACATGGTTAACTGTTTAGTATCAACAGGGTTAAACTGGTATCAGCAGGGTTAAACTGGTATTAAAAGGGTTAAACTGGTATCAACAGGGTTAAACTGGTATCAACAAGGTTAAACTGGAATCAACAAGCTTAAACTGGTATCAACAAGGTTAAACTGGTATCAACAGGGTTAAACTGGAATCAACAAGGTTAAACTGGTATCAACAGGGTTATACTGGTATCAACAAGGTTAAACTGGAATCAACAAGCTTAAACTGGTATCAACAAGGTTAAACTGGTATCAACAGGGTTAAACTGGTATCAACAGGGTTAAACTGGTACCAACAAGGTTAAACTGGAATCAACATGGTTAAACTGGTATCAACAGGGTTAAACTGGAATCCACAGGATTAAACTGGTATTAAAAGTGTTAAACTGGTATCAACAGAGTTAAACTGGTATCAACATGGTTAAACTGGAATCAACAAGCTTAAACTGGTATCAACAGGGTTAATCTGGTATCAACAGGGTTAAACTGGTATCAACAGGGTTAAACTGGTATCAACAGGGTTAAACTGGAACCAACAGGGTTAAACTGGTATCAACAGGGTTAAACTGGTATCAACATCGTTAAACTGGAATCAACAGAGTTAAACTGGTATCAACAGGGTTAAACTGGTATCAACAAGTTTAAACTGGTATCAACAAGGTTAAACTGTCTGTTTGTTTATTACAGATCACCAACTTTGATACAATGTTAAGTGTACGACCAAATGGAAAAGTTTATAGCAATGGATCAGTGATCTCACTTCCACATCAAGTTGGAGACTTGGAAATTAGCAGAGTTGCTAATTACACCGTTGTGAAAGGAATTGAAGGTTAGTATTGCATCGGATATATAATATATAGTTTTATTATATAGATATTACATTGGATATCATATATAGGTATTACATTGGATATCATATTATATAGGTATTACATTGATATCATATAATATATAGTTTTATTATAGAGATAGTTAGTATTACATTGGATATATAATATATAGTTTTATTAAATAGATAGTTAGTATTACATTGGATATCATATAATACATAGTTATATTCTAGAGATAGTTAATATTACATTAGATACCATATTATATATAGTTATATTATAGAGATAGTTAATATTACATTGGATATCATATAATATATAGTTATATAGTTATATTATATAGATGGTTGGTATTACATGGGATATCATATTATATGTAGTTTTATTATATATATGGTTAATATTCACATTGGATCATCATCATCACCATTTAGCGCCCATTATTCCATACTTGCATGGGTTAGACGGATCGTCCACATCAGGAGACAAGTCTGGCCAGAGTTGACCATGCTGTACCTAGCTCCAACGAGGACTGTAAATTTGGCCAGGTATTTTACAGTTGGATGCCCTTCCTAACACCAACCACATTTACAGTGTGGATATCATATAATAATTGTTTCTATTTTTGGCACAAGGCCAGGAATTATCCCAGTGCATTACTGGTACTTTATTTTATCGACCCCCGTAAGGATGAAAGGCAAAGTTAACCTACCTCGGTGGGATTTGAACCCATAACGTAAAGGGCCATAACTCTATGCCCCAAAGCATGGTGTCTGATGCTCTACCGATACTGCCAATCCACCGCCCTATTATTATATGATAATATAGTTTTATTATATAGCTAGTTAGTATATTTTCACCAGATGTTATAATACTTATATATTATTTGTATATTATCACCAGATGTTATAATACTAAATTTATTAATCATATATTTTCACCAGATGTTTTAAAAATAAATAAGTTAATTATGTATTTTCACCAGATGTTATAATACTAATTTATTATTTGTATATTTTCATCAGATGTTATAATACTAATTTATTATTTGTATATTTTCACCAGATGTAATAATACTCTTTGATGGAATAAACAGTGTTTACACATTCGCTCCACCCCAAATGTTGGGTAAACTGTGTGGCTTATGTGGTCAATTTGATGGCAATAAAACAAATGAATTTGTAAATTATGTAAGAAAGCCTGTTGCTACAAAAGCAGATTTCAGCTCTGTTTGGCTTGATCCAATGGAACAACGGCCAGTTCCTCCTGTCAAAGAGGATTCTATTCATCCTTGTGTCAGTCTCAGAAACACATTTTCAAAAGCAGTAAGTTTTATTTTCACTTTTTAGTATTCTATATATTTGTGTGGTATATATGTGGAGAATCGGCAGAGTTTTAGAATGTCAGATAAATGATTTGTGGTATTCATTCCAACTCTCTTCTCACTGAGTTCAAATCATGGTGAGATAAACTTTGTCTTTCATCCTTTCGAGGTCGATAAAAAAAGTACTAGTCTAGTACTGGGTTCAATTCTTCCTCTATACATCTTTCTCACTTCCTTTCTTTCACTCTCTCTCTCTATTCTTCTCTGGAAGAAATCTGCTATATTCAAATCTGGAGAGAAGATAGTTCCACCAGGTTTTAAGAAATGCCATAAAAAAAACTCTGTATGTTAATGTGACATCTCTATGACTCCCTCAGGAGTTATGGGACTATACCATACCATGTGTTGGATTGACAGAATTTGTAGAATATCAGATAAAATGCTATTGTACAGGCTGACTTAAAAAAGAAATTGGCTCCATTTTTATTTTTGTCAATATTATTCATATTTTGACAAAACCTAATGAATCTTCAAATATATTTAGTTCAAACCATTAAAAGCAACATATAAAAAAATCCCTATCTTCTGTTTCATTGGTCTAACAATTAGAACAGTCATCACTTTAACAGGCTGAGGTCCAACTAAGCTGTAAACCCTTTAATTAAAACCCGGTCAAAACCAGCTCTAATTCTATGAAATAAAACCACCCATTTTAAAAGTTCCCAAATCAAATTAAAACCTTCCAACATAATTTTGTTTAAGAACCTTACATTAAGTTACTATCTTAGTAATGAGATAATTAATAATTTTAGTAAATCCCTCAAAATTCTTCAATAATTAATTAAAATTCAGTGTATTTTATTAGAAATGTGGTCATGAAAGGGTTAAATATATATTTAGAAGATTTTAACTGTTACAATACACAGGGGGGTCACCCCATATTTTAACTGTTACAATACACAGGGGGGTCACCCCATATTTTAACTGTTACAATACACAGGAGGGTCACCCCATATTTTAACTGTTACAATACACAGGGGGGGGGGGGGGGTCACCCCATATTTTAACTGTTACAATACACAGGGGGGGGTCATCCCATATTTTAACTGTTACAATACACAGGGGGTCATCCCATATTTTAACTGTTATAATACACAGGGGGGTCACCCCATATTTTAACTGTTACAATACACAGGAGGGTCACCCCATATTTTAACTGTTACAATACACAGGGGGGTCACCCCATATTTGGACTCTTTGTATTGTCTCTTCTTTTACTGGTTTCACTCAATAGACTTGCCATACTAGGACAGCCTCTTCTAAGATTTAGCTGATCATATCAACCCCACTACATATCTATTTCAAGTTTAGTACTTATTTTATTGATCTCTATTTGTCGTACCCCTAATGAGTTAAGAAGTGAAGGCATGTGACCTAATGGTAAGGATGTTGGACTTATGATCATAATGTCGTGGGTTCGACTCATGGACTGGGTTGTGTGTTGTATTTTTGAGTAAAACACTTCATTTCACATTGCTCCAGTATACATAGATGAAAATAAGTACCAGCAACAATAGCAAGGGATTTAACCCTGTGATGGACTGGCATCCTGTCCAGAGGAAAATCTTGTACTCTCAGTCATTTAACACCACAGAAACTGGGAAAAAAACACTGACCTGATAAGCCTCTGGGCTCAACACAGACTTTAACGTTACATTATACATATACTTTACATAACCCTGTGATGGACTGGAGTCCTGTCCAGGGGAAGTTTTGTACTCTCAGTTGCTTAACACCATGGAAACTGGGATAAGCCTCAGCCTGATGAGATTTCAAGCTCAAAATAAACTTTAGATATTACACTAAGGAGTTAAGGGCCTTTATCTATAATCTGTATTTATAAGCTGTAATTTTTGTTTTGTATTATTTTTAAAACAGGCAGACAACGTAGAAGCATTTTGTTCTGTTTTTAGTCTTGATTACGTGGCTTTCAAAAAATGTCATGGAACAGTTCCACCACAAGAATATATAGCAATGTGTAGCAGAGAAATGTGTTCTTGTTTGCTAAAGAATAGTCTACAAGAATGTAGCCATAAAAGATGTGAAGTTGCAACACAATATGCCAGAGCATGTAGTCATCATGGCAAAATTATGCACTGGAGATCAAATACCTTCTGTCGTAAGTATTCTTGATTTAAATACTTCAGTGGTTAGAGTGAAGACACATGGCTTTGTGGTTAGTGTTGGGCTTGTAATTGTGAAGTTGTGAGCTCAACTCTCGGACTGGGTGATGCGTTGTGCCCTTGAGCAAGACACTTCATTTCATGTTGCTCCAGTTTACTCAGATGTAGAAATTAATTGCAATGTCACTAATGCCAAACTGTATTGGCATTTGCCTTTCCCTTCGACAACATCATATATAGTGTATACAGTGTATATATATATATTGTATAGAATGTATTTGTTTTGCAAGGTTTTTGATATGAAATCATGTGTCTAAACAAATATTGTTTAGTGTCTAAATAAATAAATAAATAAATAAATAAATAAATAAATAAAATAAAAATGGCATAGACATTACAGTACAATACAATACAACAGGAGGAAACATAATAGTACCACTGATGATGTTGCAGATGTGCAATGAAAGAACTTTGATAGACTATATATATATATTTATATCTGTATTTTTAACCGTTCGTCAATCAATGATAAACGTTGATTGCCAAATAAATTAACTATGGAAATATAAAAGATACAGAAGCGAAAACCAACCAAACAGTGAGTGTGTTCTGTTATTATTTCTGGCAGTATTATTACAACAATATGGCCCTCCCCATATATATATATATATATATATATATATATATATATATATAGTGTATGTTGTGATATGATTGGTACCAAACTATATTGGTCATTGCCTTTCCCTAGGACATTATCGGTGGCATGGAGAGGGGAAACTGGTATGCATGGGCGACTGCTGGTTTTCCACAAACCTTGTCCAGGCTTGTGCCTTGGAGGAGAACTTTCTAGGTGCAAATCCCATGGTCATTCCTGGCCGAAGGAGGTCTTTACTTTTTACCTTTATTTCAATGGTTTAATTTTCTTTCTATATACCTGAAAATAAGATGGTATGGTCACATCTGGAATGCATTTAATAATATGTCTACTCATTAATTAATTGAAATAGAGTGTATTTATATTAAAAATACAATCATGAAAGAGTTAAAGAAGTTTTGGAAAATACATAAATACAACTTTAATTTCGTTTAAATTCACTAAATTTGCAACATTTTGTATTGAATATTTAATATTTTCAGCACCACATACTTGCCCTAAGAACATGGTCTTTAAAGAATGCAGCAAGAACTGTCGCCAGTCTTGTGGTAGTGAAGGATTTGAAGCAGAATGTGAAGAATTTTGCGTTGATGGTTGTTTCTGCAAAGAAGGTGAGACTTAAACAGATTGTTTTAGTCTACAAGTAGAATAAAGGATTAGATCAGATCCCAGATTTCATTTGTTTACTGAGTTGATTAGAACTTGTCAGCTCAGACCAAGGAAACAGTATTTCCATTGGTCTTTCTATTACTGATACTATCTACCGAGTGAGGTGGAACTTGTCAAATCAGACCAAGGAAACAGTGTTTCCATTGGTCTTTCCATTACTGATACTATCTACTGAGTTGATTGGAACTTGTCAGATCAGACCAAGGAAACAGTGTTTCTATTAGTCTCTCCATTACTGGTACTATCTACTGAGTGGGGTGGAACTTGTCAAATCAGACCAAGGAAACAGCATTTTCATTGGTCTTTCCATTACTGGTGCTATCTACTGGTCACAACTCCTGACAGAAGTAAAATAGAACAGTGATAAGATACAATAAACTTATAATATTACATTAACACTGTGGAAACTTTTCTAAAATTATTCCATAGAGTTGTTTCATTCTCTCTGTTGCTTCATTTATGTTATTGTCTGTGGGGCATGGTTGAATCACTACCCTGACTGGGAGTGGGTAGAGTTTGTCTCTATCTCCTTCCCTCTCTTTCTCTCTTCCTTTCCTTCCTTGCTTCATTCTCTTCTTCTTTATTTTATTAAAGGCACACTCTGGGATACTTCAACATCATCTTGTGTCCACAGAGAAGAGTGTCCTTGCTACAGAGGAAATGATCAAAGAGCTTATCCAATTGGTACTTTGGAGAGGAGTGGATGTGAAAGCTGGTAAATACATTTTACATTTCCGACTTTTCCAGTTCAAGAAAATATATTTCTTAATTATTGTGCCATATTTTTTGTAGAACAATTATTAAAATATATACATATAAAATTTTGTTGCAATTTAAAGAAAAAAACCCACAATATTTATACCAATAATTAACCCTTTAACATTCACATTATTCTATATATACTATTATATTTTCACAGTAAAGTCTTTAGCTCACATAATATATCACATAACATTTACATTACTCTATATATACTATTATATTTTCACAGTAAAGTCTTTAGCTCACATAATATATCACATAACATTTACATTACTCTATATATACTAATATATTTTCACAGTAAAGTCTTTGCCTCACATAATATCTCACATAACATTCACATTACTCTATATATACTATTGTATTTTCGCAGTAAAGTCTTTACCTCACATAATATCTCACATAACATTCACATTACTCTATATATACTATTGTATTTTCGCAGTAAAGTCTTTACCTCACATAATATCTCACATAACATTCACATTACTCTATATATACTATTGTATTTTCACAATAAAGACTTTATCTCTCATAATTATCCCACTAAATATCAAATGTATGAGATTTTGATATTATTTATTTTGAGAACAATACCTTAACATAAGTATGAGCATCCGGTTTGAACAGAAAGAGATGAGAGAATTCTGGCTGGTTTAAATGCTAGAGGGTTAAGCCCCCCCCCCTAATTACTGTGGAAAAGTAAATGGTTGTTTGATCCACTGGTAATAACAGTGAAATTTCCCCAAAATCACACTCATAAAAAAGGAAGAATATTGGAAACCACCTTTGCCATTTTGTCAGTGGGGCACAGCCAAGACCCCACTCCGATATAGATGTAGAGTCTGTCACCCTCTTCCTTTCACCCTTCCTTTCTTTTGTCACTTAATAATCCTTGCCCTTTCCATTCTTTATGGATGATGATCTATGGCTGAGGAAGTGCCTGGAAGTCCCTGCAGAAGGAAGCTGCAGTAGCAGTAGACCAAGAAAGATGTGGGCAGAGGTGGTGAGAGCTGACCTCAAATCACTGAGACTCTCAGAGGAGACGGTGAAGAAACATGTGGAGAGATGCTGTGCTGAGGACCCTCCAAACCATAGATGGGTGGAAAAACGGGCGTAAAAGCAAGGATGATGATAATAATAATTGTTTCTACTTTTGGCACAAGGCCAGAAATTACCCAGTGCATTACTGGTACTTTATTTTATCGACCCCGTGAGAATGAAAGGCAAAGTTAATCTCGGTGGGATTTGAACTCAGAATGGCAAGGTCCGTAACTCTATGCGTCAAAGCATGGTATCCCACCCTCTACCGATACTGCCAATCCAGTAATAATGAAATTATTGTGTACAGTGCTCAGGTGCACTACAACTGATGATGATTGCTTGATATGGCTATATTCTATATATTTTATTTTTGTTTCTTTTCAGTACTTGTGTAGATGGAGGTCGATGGAATTGTATCATGAGTAAAGATTGTCCAGGAATATGTACTTTATCTGGTGATCCTCATTTCCAAACTTTCGATGGTAGACAATTCTTTTTTGAAGGAGAGTGTGAATATGTACTCTCCCAGCATCAATCCAAAGCCAGTGGCGACAGTTTCGCAGTTTGGATTGAGAACAAATACTGTAATAAGATCACAGATGCAGTCTGTACCAAAGTTGTAACAATTAAATTTAGTTCAAAGAATAACACTAAAATCATTCGGTAAGTCAACAAATATTGTATATACTCTACTGATCTCTTGGAGGTTTATGAAGTGCTAAGAGGAGAAAGTTGATATATAAAGAGTAGTGTGCTCATGCATATAAATGCTATAAAATAATTTATAATATAAGGTGAATACTCTTAAAGATGGAAAAAGAATTTACCATCGGCCACTCTTAAACCTATTATATAAGCTGTTTTATAATATCTCTGCACATGAGCACATCATAATTTATATTCGATAATTATTTTAGTATGCAGCAAAAAGAAGATAAATAAATAGAATAAGCCTTATGAATTATTGAGGAGCTGTCAGTATTTGAAATTAAAAAATTTGAAATTGTGAGAGTCCTAAATGAAGAAAATAAGTGTAAAAACAGTCGATCACTATAAATAATAGTTGAGAAAATTGGGTAAATTACTGTTAGAGATGGACAAAAGTGGACAGAGATACCTTTCAACTATTATCAATAGTTATCAACTGTTATTACAGTTATTTTCTACATTTAGGACGTTCACATTTTCAAATCTTCAAATAGATAGAAATTAAAAATAAATATTTCAATTTAGGGACCTAAAATTGATTATGTTAGAGATTGAATTAACATAACACCCACCCCATAAGTCATCTAATGTCACTCTCTATGTTGGTCTTAATACACACCAAATAGGTCAGTCTATGTCTTCTCTATGTTGGCCAGCTTGCACACACACACAAGCACACACTTGCACATAGACAACAATACAGCTTTGTACAAACAAACACAAACACACACACATCAATGCTTATCACCCCTCCTGTAACTCTTTAACATAGAAGTCTCATTCTAAAAGTCAATCTTCCAAAATGGCTGACTAACTAAACATGTGTTTTTCTGCTGCAAAAAATAACTCTTTTTTTTTTAAATCTCGTCTATCATTCTCTCTTCTGATGAAGGACTAACATCCAAAACATAAAGACTTTTCCCCTATTATATCAAACGTTCAACTAATATTTATCATCATTATATTACATTGTTTTTCCAAGTCTTTTTCCTTGTTGATTTTTCTCATACAACATAAATTAATTTTGTTTTGAATTAGTTCATTTAAGTAAATTTTATAGTATTTTTTAATTCTACTTTATTTCAATGTTGCTATGAGCATAGCATATCAGAATCAAACATACAGATTCCCATATGCTTGCACACATACAGACAGGCATGCACTCATACAAATACATACACATATACAAACACACACATACATACACAATCGTTGGAGCTAACAAAACCTTCTAGACCATTGCTTGACCAGTTTGAAATAGCAGTCAAACTTTCCTCAGACCACACCTTATGGTCTGAGAACAGGAAGGACACATTAGATAATATTGTCCTGACCCCCCCCCCCCAGTCATGTAGGTATCACAAAAAAGCACCCAGTACACACTGCAAATGGGGTTGCTGTTTGCAAGTGCATCCAGCTGAAGAAACCAAGCCTATGTCAGTTCTGTATGAGCAAGATATGGTTATCCGACTTGGCTTGTCTCACAAAAAAAAACGATGTTTCGTTTACATGCATTTAATTTTTTATTGAGCATATATATTCAGGGTGTCCCATAAAATGTATACACACCTCAACAGCATTCTAATAAATATTGCCTGTACAGGTAATCAAAGTGTGTATATATTTTTGGGACACCCTGTGTGTGTGTATATATATATATATATATATATATATATATATCATCATCATCATCACCGTTTTACGTCTGTTCTTCCACGCTAGCATAGGTTAGACGGGTTGTCCTGTTGTGGGCAGTGTCTGGTCGGCTGACCATGCCTTGCTCATACAGGAACTTATTTGGCTTGATTTCTACAGCTGGATGCCCTTCCTAACACCAACCTCATTTACAGTGAGTGCTGGGTGCTTTTTCGTGGCGCCTACACGTCCACTTTACAGTGTGGGCTGGGTGCTTTTTTTGCCGTGGCATCTCCACGACCACCTTGCAGTGGGAGGGTGTGGGGGCATATTGTCTATATGCTTCAGCTTGTACCCATGGGAGGTCGGGTACTCTGTATTACTGCGTGACGCCAGAGGTCACGGTCGTGTGTCATCGGCTGTGAGAGGTGTAATTGGGCAAGGTCAGCTTTTATCACCTCATCCCAGCTCATCTTGGGTCTCCCCACACCGCGCTTTCCATCGACTTCTAGTGCTCTGCACCTTTTTATGCAGCTGTCATCCTTCATACGCATCATATGTCCATACCAACGCAACCACCTCTCCTGCACACAGCATTTGATTCCTCTTATGCTCAGTCTCTCTCTCAATTCATTTATGCTTTGTCGTTCGCGTATATTACTATTACACATCCATCGGAGCATGCAGGCTTCGTTTCTCTTTCATCTATGTAAGTCTTCCACCTTCAGCGCCCAGGTCTCACTATCATGTAACATTGCTGTTCGGATACACGCATCATACAGTCTGCCTTTCATTTTGAGGGAGAAGCCTTTAGCAGCTAGCAGTGGCAGTAGTTCCCTGAACTTCTTCCATCCCATTCTTACCCTAGTTACTGTACTTTCTGAACACCCACCTCCGCTGCTAATTCGGTCACCTAGGTAGCAGAAGCTGTCTACTGTCTCTACAGAGCCCTCCCAGAGATTGGTGGTACTTGTTTCCTGTGGTTGTTTGCTGCTTGCTGTCCCAGTACAGCTGCTGCATGTGAAGCCTACATTCTTAATTAAGCTTCCTGAGATCTCGCTACATCTCTTGTGTACCCATTGTTTGCATTTGGGGGAGAGAATGGAGTTCCTACCTACACCTTTCCTACATACTGAGCAAGGCCATTTCCCTGAGGGGATCTGGGTTCTGTTTTCTCGTCTACTTACAAGGACCTTAGTCTTTGTCATGTTGACTTTGAGACCCTTTCTTTCTAGTCCCTGCTTCCAAGTTTGGAATTTCTTCTCTAGTTCTACCATAGATTCAGCTATAAGTGCGAGGTCATCAGCATACAGGAGTTCCCATGGGCATCCGGTCTTAAACTCCTCCGTTATTGCCTGCAGGACTATGATGAACAGGAGAGAGCTAAGAACAGAGCCCTGGTGGACACCAACCTGTACGCTAAATTCCTCGCTATACTCATTGCTAATCCTAACTTTGCTGACTGCTCCCCTACACATGGCTTGTACAGCTTTCACAAGCCATTCATCTACTCCTAGTTTTCTAAGAGCCCACCAGATTACAGCACATGGAACTCTGTCAAAGGCTTTCTCGAGATCAACGAATGCCAGGTAGAGTGGCTTACTTTTAGCAGTGGCTTACTTTTAGCTATATATATATATATATACACACATATATCAGGATGAGTGGTGGAATGCTGGTTTGTCCAGGCTAATATTATGGATTTATATAACTGCTATGGATTTGTTTGTTAGCATATCTATCAAATGTTTCTTTATTTTGCCCTCTGAAACGATCGTAATACAATTGATTAACTAACTATTAAACCTTGTCTTATTTGTTTTCATTGTTCAACATTATATATCAATCTAGTCCAGGGCCTTCTCATTCTTGCTGAAGGAACCCCTCCCTCGTTGACCTCCACTATTTCTAATTTTTGTCATGTCTTCAGGAGTGTAACCATACTCACCACACTTGGCTAATTGTGGGTTGGTGGAGCTATTTAACCCATAATTGGGGGGAATAGCCATTGGCTCTGAGGAGTTCATCTGCCTTTTTAACAGCTTTTGTTTTTTGTGCTGCTGGAGTTCCACTTACCCTTCTCATGAAAACCAGGGCTTGGTGGAAGAGCTGGCTTAGCTGCTGACCACTTGGCCATGAAGCAAGTTGTACTGGGTTACACGGTACCAATAGCAGGCAGAATCTTGACCTAATACATATATATATTCATAAATATATATTAGGCCATTAAGTGAGGCACATGGCTTAGTGGTTAGAGCATTGGCCTTGCAATCAAAAGGTTGTTGAGTTCAATTCTCAGACCAGGTGATGTGTTGTTTCCTTGAGCAAGAAACTTTATTTCACATTGCTCCAGTTTACTCAGCTGTAGAAATGAGATGATTCCACTGCAAAGTGGTCGTGCAGGTGCCACAGCAAAAAAGCACCCAGCACTCACTGTAAATGAGGTTGGTGTTAGGAAGGGCATCCAGCTGTAGAAATCAAGCCAGAATCAGTTCCCGTCCCACCCTTGCAAGCAGGGAAAAAGCGGATGTAAAATTAAATGATGATGATTATTAAGTATAAAATGTCTAATTTCCTTAAGCACTAAGTCTGAGAGTTGCTATCTCTAACATTTCACCTCAAGAATTCTTGGCTTTGTTTTATTGCGCTGGTACATCATCAGTTTTTCAAATGTACATTTTGGTTTGTGATTGTCTTTTGAATTGTTTGATATATATATATATATCTATATATATATGTATGTTCTTATGTAAATGTGGCTGGTGTTAGGAAGGGCATCAAGCTGTAAAATCTCTGGCCAAATTTACTGTCCGGTAGAAGCAAGGTACAGCGTGGCCAATTCTGGCCAGACTTGTCTCCCAACCTGGACGACCCGTCTAACCCATGCAAGCATGGAAAAAAGGATGTTAAACAGTGATGATAATGATGATAATGATGATAATGATGATAATGATGATGATGATGATATATATTATATTATTCTATTTCAGACTACGAAGTTTCAAAGTCGAGGTAGGATCTATGTCGATTGGTTTGCCTTACAAAGATGATCATGTTGTCATTCGGAAAGTATCCAACATTCTGATTCGACTGACCGCAAGCATTGGTCTGGATGTTCTCTGGGATGGACGCACAAGAATTTATTTGAAACTTGACAATAAATATCAAGGAAAGGTAAATATTCTGAAAGAAGAACAATTAATTATTTATTTTAAATAATTATTTTATTGTATGACACATGTGTATATATGTATGAATATAAGTACAAACTAACATATATAGTAATAATAATAAATTTGAAGACTAAAATCCAAAGAGGGCTCGATAAGGATAAATATATATCAAATATATAAATATATAAGAACCCTAGAGCAAATATTTATTAAAATAACAGATTAAAGTTTAAGCAAAGAATCGCTGCTTTCACGCTTAGCAATTCTTTGCTTAAACTTCAATCTGTTATTTTAATAAATATATATATATATATATATATATATATATATACTGTGGTACCTTGACTTATGAGTGTCCCAACTAACAAGTTTTTGTATCTCAGCTGATTTTTTGCTTTGAGTTGCGAGCTGAGATTCGGGTTATGAGCCAGCTTCAGATACCCCTCCGCTAGTTGGCGTAGTGACCGCCACAGTGAACGCCGTAAAATCCACCCAGCATCCCAGAGGTCCGAAGAAAATGAGTACGAAGGAGAGTGCTGAGAAGAAGAAACAGATGATCTGCATTAAATTAAAGAAAGAAATTATCAAAAAACGACCATGGTATATGTGTAGTGGACTTGGCGAAGCAGTACGAGTGTAGCACTTCTACGATCTGTACCATACTGAAGCAGAAGGAGTCGATAAAGTCTATAACCCCAGCCTAGGGAGTTAAAATAATTTCTAAACAGCTGACATCTATCGATGAAAATATGGAATAGCTGCTGATAGTGTGGTTGACGGAGAAGCAGCTCGCAAGAGATACCGTGACGGAGAAGCAGCTCGCAAGAGATACCGTGACGGAGACTATAATCTGCATGAAAGCACAAGCTATTTACGCTGATTTGCTGCAGCAGACCTCAGATATTTCGACATAGAGTAATTTGAGTTACGAGCTCCATTACGGAATGAATTAAACTCGTAAGTCAAGGTACCACTATATATATATACATGCACCAACAAGGACTGAACATAATAGAATCAAATTCCCACTGTCTCTGCCTCCATCTCACTCGTTCTCCTCATCGCTCACTGTTATAAGCAAATGGGGACCCATGCATTGCCTGCCCCAGAGCTCCAACTGACAGAATAGTGAAGGCGTTTCATTAGAGGATGGTGAAAGAGATGTGCTGGAAGAGCCATTCCAGCTTGTGAGGCTCACACTTGTGGGTAACCAACTCCATGGCAATGGTGGTGAATAGAGAAGTAGTCTTAGGGCCAAGGACACCTGAAGTCTCCACTACTATGGGCTAAGAAGATGAACAAGCAAAAGATAAATACAAATGAAAATATATGCAGTATTTTCCATAAGGCTCTAGAGTCATCTAGAATCTTCTATATAGCTTATGTATATTTTGTCCTTACCTGTTTTGTTATATCCCAATGAGTACTGGAATGAATAGTACCAACCTTAGCACTGAAACAGTAGTGATTTCCAGAGGTTGACTGAGGAGATGAGACTGTCCATCTTTCTGTTGTTTTTTTCCATTGTCTTTGTCCTGTGCCTCCTATTTTGAATCTCTCTCTCTCTCTCTCTCTCTCTCTCTCTCTCATATATAGGTAGTAGACTATGGTTATAATATAAAGAGTCGGGATCTGATGGTGGAGCTCTTGCCATTTCAACAGCTACTTTCAGACTATATATGTATAAGTAGAGTGTGTGTCTTAGTGGTAAGGGTGTTGGACTTATAATCATAATGTTGTGGGTTTCATTCCTGGACTGGGTTGTGTGTTGTGTTCTTGAGCGAAACACTTCATTTCATGTTGCTCCAGTATACTCAGCTGAAAATGAGTACCAGCAATAGCTGGGAGTTTAACTCTGTGATGGACTGGTGTCCTGTCCAGGCAGTCTTGTACTCTCAGTTGCTTAATGCCACAGAAACCGAGGATAAGCACTGGTCTAATAAGCCTCCGGGTTCAAGATAGACTTTAACTCTATGACGGACTGGCATCCTGTCCAGGGGCAGTTTTTTTACTCAGAAACTGAAATATGCACCAGCCTGATGAACCTCTAGGCTTGAAACAGACTTTAAACTTTTTAGACTGATTTGCTAGGATATTTCAAATGTTTTTTTTTTCAGGTTACTGGAATGTGTGGTAATTTTAATAATGATGTTAACGATGATAACCTGACTCCTAACGGAGAAAATGAGTTTAATGTGACCAAGTTTGCTATGGAATGGAAAACTAACACAGCTTGTAACAGTCGTCCTTCAACCATCTATCTAGGAGCTTGTGCTTTAAGTAAACAATATGAAAAATTGGCCACAACAGTTTGTAACAAAATGTGGAAAGAAGGTAAAAAGATTTTATTTGAATTTTCCATCAAGCAAAACATTTTATTTAGAAGTAAAAGATGTAGATTTGATTAAATCTTTTTTCTTGCTAGTCGAGACTTATTTAACTTTTTATAGAGACTAGAATCTTCTAGAAACTCTGTATCTCAATATGACACTCCTACAACTGCCTCAGTAATTACAGGTACACACACACACACACACACACATATATATATATATATACACACACACATATATATGTATATATATATATATGGACCTGTTATTTTTATCTAAAGACATTTTTTCCAATTCCAACCCGGCCGTCCCCTCAATCTATCTTATTTCTCATTCTTTCTTCTGATAAAGGACTAGGGTCCGAAACGTTAAGACCCTCTTCCTGCTATATCAAGCGTTAACCTAATATATCCCTTCCATATACTGTACCTATTGTGTTGTTATTTCTGTTTACCTTTTACATATATACATATATATAGTGATGAAAGATGTATGAACCGCTCTATATACAAGAAACCCCCAAAATATACTCACATTTTGACATCCCCATAACCATCAGTCTTACTTCTAACCCAATAAACAATGCATTTATTGCCATTTAAGAAGAGTGTATATTTTTGGGGGACATTTTGTATATATTTATGAAAGATATATGAACATGTGTATATATATATTGATGAAGGATATATAAACATGTGTATGTATATTGATAACAAATGTATGAACATGTATACATATATTGATGAAACATGTCGTAACATGTATGTGTATATATATATATATACACACACATACATATATATATATATATATATATAATAAATGTAATCTGAGTTTTTTGAATATTAATAATAACATTCGATTCATTTGCAATTATGCAAACAAGCTTCATTTTTAAAGCCATGTCAGTAGAATGAACCCTTCATTCTTGCTCTGGTGTTGGCATGCGAACAGAACTGCAGACACTAATGTTTCTGGGTATCACCCTTCTACTGACATGGCTATAAAATTGAGGCTTGTTTGCATAATTGCAAATGAATCGAATGTTATTATTAATATTCAAAAAACTCAGATTACATTTATTGAATTCAGCCATGTAGAGCGAAATTTTCTTTATATATATATATATATATATATATATATATATATATATATATATATAACGATGAAAGATATATGAACATGTATGAAAATTAATTCACTAGAAATCTGCAACCAACAAAGTTATTTTTCACAAAAGGAATGACATAAAACACAAAAAAAAAAAATCCCTATATTGTTATTAAATGAAATGTTTCTCAAAATACTTCGGGAAAACTCTGGAAAAAAAAGATATATTTCAGAATATGGAATGAAAACAAATACCTATATAAGGTGCTGTAGTTTGCTTGAAGCATTGTGTTAGTGTATAAAGTAGTTACATTATTTGAAGGCAGTGGTGAATTGGCAGACATCGGTAGAGCGTCAGACACCATGCTTTACAGCATAGAGTTATGGCCCTTTATGTTCTGAGTTCAAATCCTGCTGAGGTTAGCTTTGCCTTTCATCCTTACGGGGTCGATAAAATAAAGTACCAGTAATATACTGGTATAATTGCTGGCCTTGAGCCAAAAGTAGAAACAATTATTTGAAGGCAGCAACAATGCAAAATGGACGGTAGATTTTGGTAGAATTTGAAGGCAATGAGGATGTTGGTGTGTCACCTGTTATTTTATTCATGAGGGCAGGTAAAAATAAAATAACAGACGACTCATCACATCTTTGTTGTCTGCAATTTATTCCAAAATCTATCAGCCATTTGGCATTGTTGTAACCTTTAAAAACATACTCCTTAATATCTATGTAAGGTGGTGAATTGGCGGAGTTGTTAGAACGTCAGATAGAATGATTTGTGGTATTTGTTCTGGCTCACTTCTCTCTGAGTTCAAATCCTGCTGAGGTCAACTTTGTCTTTCATCCATTTAAGGTCGATAAAAAAAGTATTAGTTCAATACTGGATTGATTCTTCCTCTATATCTCTTTCTCACTCCTATCCTCTCACTCTCTCTATTTTTCTCTGGAAGAAATCTGCTGTGTTCAGACTTGGAGAAGAGATGGCCAGGCTTAAAATGCTTTAAATGCCATAGAAACACCAAATGCTACTACGGCACACCTCAACTTCCTCAGGGATCTAAACAAAAATCTATCATGGGACCTAAAAAAAAATCTATAAATCTATATATTACTGATTGACACTATCATGGTGGTTTGGCAGTATCGGTAGAGCGTCATACACCATGCTTTGCAGCAGTTATGGCCCTTTGCATTCTGAGTTCAAATCCTGTTGAGGTGAACTTTGCTTTTCATCCTTTCGAGGTCGATAAAATAAAGTACCAGTGATGCACTGGGATAATCGCTGGCCTTGTGCCAAAAGGAGAAACATTATCATTGAATTATTTTATGTTGGTAACAATTTTATTTGAAAATAAATATATTTTTGTCTGGATTATTTTCAGATTCCTTTAAACCCTGCCACTTTGCTGTCAACCCAAGTAAATTTGTTGACCAATGTAAACACGATGTCTGCATGTGTGGACAGCGTCATGGAGATCCTCGAGACTGTGAATGTGCTGCCTTTGCCACTTATGCACGAGCCTGTGTCTTGAAGGGCATCACATTAAAGTGGAGAAAAAGCAATCTTTGCTGTAAGTTTAATATCTTCGTTCACATTATTGTATCTATGGAATCTTCCTCTTATTTGGTTCTCAGTTGTGGTTATCATCATCATCATCATCATTGTTATCACCACCATCATCATCATTATCATCATCATCATCATCATTGATATTATCCTCATCCTCAGTACCACCATCATCATCATCATTATCATGATCATCATCATCATTATCATGATCATTATCATCATTATCACCATCATCATCAACATCCTCACCACCACTATTGTCATCACCTTCAACAACATTATCATCATCAGCATATTTAGTAATGTGTGCCCTTGTTAAGGTGACCCTACACTGAATATAATAGGTTCTTAATTGCCGCTATTTATTTAACACTGTGTGACATATTAAGGTATACTGAGTATGTGAAGTTGTGTAGCTTACTGGTTAGGGTATTGGACTCACAATTGTAAGGTTGGGAGTTGGATTCGCTTTATTTCATATTGCTCCAGTCCACTCAGCTGGCAACAATGAGTTGAAGCTGTAATTTGAAAAGCAGCCATGTCACATTCTGTGTCATGCTGAATCTCCCTGAGAACTACGTTAAGAGTACACGTGTCTGTGGAATAGAAAATAACTATTTTATTTAAATTTTATTGAAAGACACCTTATCCCACTGAACCCTAGATTTTCTGGAGATCCACTCTGGGAAACACTACCTTATATATTAGAATATTTGCGCCTAGCTGAGGAGGTCTAATAAGACTGGAATATGTCGCAAGTTGTCATCATGTCTGCCAAAGATTAGATTATTCTTTTTTCTGTATATTCCTAATTCTAATTAATTGGGACATCTTTGAGTCCTCTTTCACTGCTGTGAAGGGGGTGAGGGAAAGAGGGTAAAGATCTTGGTTAAATGGCAACTGTTGGACAAAAGATATAAGGGTAGAAACCATGTGGCTGTATTAATAGATTATAACTCCAAAAAAGATAAAGACAGTGGTGCATGGAGACAATAAATAAATGGCAGGCCCCAGTTTTGAGGCGAAACTGGCCACGTTAAGGATCTTTCTCATGTGCTGTGATTTTCATTTGTTTATTGCAGAGATCCCTAACATTTTTGCATGAAAGGTCCACATTAACACTCCTAATTTAGATGAGGGCCACATATTAGTATAATCCATACTATCGATTACAGTTCTCATTTTTATGATGACAGACTTGCACTTAAAATTGTTGCATTTTCAATCAAAACTTGTTAGACACATGTTTTGTTCTGAGAAAATCTTTTGAAGTCTGTTACATTATCTATACTAGCAGAAAACCACCGTTCTGGTGATTTTCTGCTAGCATGTGTAGTGTGTATATTGATATTATACGCAAGTATATATACATGTAGATATGATACATAAAAAACATCGTAATTGACAATATACACAGAAATTCAACGAAGACTGCGTTACACTGTCTTATGTAATCAGTAACGTAATCCATGATACATTAAAAAAAGACGATATTATATATAAACTGCATTAGGAGAAAATTAGTGATGGAAATATTTGAAAATTTTAAAGAAGTGAATCTTAAAATAAGCATCAAAATTATTTATATTTAATCAAGAATAACGAAAATTAGTAGATAAGTTATGTAATATTCATTCATTATTTATTCAAAGTAATTAATTAATCCAACTTATTTTACAAACGGGATAAAAAAATATATATTCTGGACGCAGTCCCACACTCCTTACTTTATTATAGTTTAGATATTGAAGGACAGAGAGAAACACAGACACGTTTTCTGTCCTTTTTTGAAGTTGTGTTGTTTATATGTTGAATTTTTTCCTCACACACACACACATATATGAAATGTGACAGACAGAGAAACAGGTTTCTTGTTATAATATAGATTACTTTTACTACTACTACTTTGCAAAGTAGTTTTAATTTATATAAGAATTGGTGCAAATATTTGAAATGTAACAAAAACTTCTGTCATGCAATTACTGACTACATTCAATCAGCTGGATAAGAGACAGAGCTCTTGCTATCCCCTCCCTTTCCTGTTCTTTTTTTCTTTTTTTCTCTCTCTCTTTTTTCCTATACTTCCCTATTCTTTCTTTCCTTTGTTTCCCCTTTTTTATTTTTTTCTTACTAAATAAGGTTTGTTTTTTGCTTTTAAATAAATTCATTTATGTATCTTCATATTAAAAAAAAAAAAAATTCTTATCTTGTTCTGAGGGTTGCACTGAACAGCCTTAAGGGCCACATGCAGCCCTGGGCTCACATGTTGGGGATCCCTGGTTTGTTATATTCACAAATTGAAACTATTTTTGTTTCTAAAAAAGAAAGAAAGAAAATAGGAAGTAATACAAGACATTGAATTCCTATATTTTTGTTTTTCTCAGTCATTAACTGTACGAAGGGAATGATTTATCAAGAATGTGGTTATAACTGTGACCAGACATGTCGGGGAGTTCAACCTGATACCTGTGTTGAAGAATGTGTAGAAGGCTGTAACTGTCCTCCTGTAAGTTTACACTTTATTTCACTTGTGAAATAATTATTTCTACTTTTGGCACAAGGCCAGCAATTACCCTTAAGGATGAAAGGCAAAGTTAACCTCGGCAGGATTTGAACTCAGACCATAAAGGGCCGTAACTCTTTGCTGCAAAGCATGGCGTCCGATCCTCTACCATTTCTGCCAATCCGTGAAATAATGTTGTTTTTCCCTTTACCCCCAGGGCAGCCATTGATGAGGTAGTTTTCTATGTCTAGTTTGATTTTTATCCCCAGGGTAGCCATAAATGGGATATATTGTATGTCCAGGTTTGTTTATCCCCAGGGTAGCCATAAATGGGATATATTGTATCTCCAGGTTTGTTTATCCCCAGGGTAGCCATAAATGGGATATATTGTATGTCCAGGTTTGTTTATCCCCAGGGTAGCCATAAATGGGATATATTGTATGTCCAGGTTTGTTTATCCCCAGGGTAGCCATAAATGGGATATATTGTATCTCCAGGTTTGTTTATCCCCAGGGTAGCCATAAATGGGATATATTGTATGTCCAGGTTTGTTTATCCCCAGGGTAGCCATAAATGGGATATATTGTATGTCCAGGTTTGTTTATCCCCAGGGTAGCCATAAATGGGATATATTGTATCTCCAGGTTTGTTTATCCCCAGGGTAGCCATAAATGGGATATATTGTATCTCCAGGTTTGTTTATCCCCAGGGTAGCCATAAATGGGATATATTGTATCTCCAGGTTTGTTTATCCCCAGGGTAGCCATTGTGCCTAAATCAGAAACCATTATTATTATTGTTGTTAACTCTGGTTTCACCTCACCCAGAGCAGATAAATCTTTCACCTTTTACTAAATAAAGAAAGTATTATTATTGTTATTGTTGTTATCATTATCATTTTTTGTTGTTTTTATTTGGTTATTTTTCTGCATCAATTTAATCTAAATTATATTTAATTTACCAGGGAGAGAAATATGATGAAGAAGATGCTATGTGTGTCCCAGTTGAACAATGTAAATGTTATTACAGGAAAGAATACTATGAACCCAAATCTACAAGACAGGAATTGTGTAATGAATGGTACGTTGGTAGGAATTATATTATTTTATCACCAGAAGTTGTGACCAGTAGAAAGTATCAGTAATGGAACGACCAATGGAAACATTGTTTCTGGTTTGACAAGTTCCACTCTACTTGGTAAATAAATGAGGTTTGGGATCTTGTTCCCAGGAAATTCAAGTAGAAGGAAGCTACAGTAGAAGACAACCAAGAAAGACCTGGGCAGAGGTTGTGAGAGATGATCTCCACTATCTACTGTCTATATATACCTTCACTATCAACTGTCTATATATACCTCCACAATCTACTGTCTATATATACCTCCTCTGTCTAGTGTCTATTTATATACCTCCACCATTTATTATCTATATTTCTTCTAATATATTTTCTCTATCTATATTTCCAGTATCTGTATTGATGGACATTGGCAATGTACAACAGCAACTTGCAATGGTTTGTATTAATTACCCTAAACTATCTTTCTTTCTTATGTATGTGTGTGTGTGACAGCCGACACCTATGCAGGTTTAGCTGGCCTCCTCTAAGGTATATCTCGTTGGAGGTGTCTTGGGTAATTTAATGATAGGGACCCCAGTCCTATCATCTCATTTCTACAGCTGAGTAAACTGGAGCAATGTGGAATAAAGTGTCTTGTTCAAGGAAACAACACATCACCCGGTCCAAGAATTGAACTCACAACCTTTCGATTACAAACCCAATTCTCTAACCATTAAGCCATGCACCTTCACCAACTGATGTACCAACTAATAAACATATTTTATAGTTTATACATCAGTCCCTTAACTTAGATGTGGCCAAAGCTATAATACATTATGTTGAGCTAAATATGACCACTGTATGGACACTCAATCTGATAAACCTTTTCTCCTATTAGACAAAGCACACAATCAGAGCTGGATTTAATGGGGGCAAAGGGGATCTCACCAATGATGGCCATACCAATTTATTTGGGCCCTTAGCTGGGCTTTTTAGTTTTAGGATGGTTATCATTTTTGATTATAATACCTGTATGTATAACTTTTCAATTTCAATTACTTGCGCCAAATTAACTTTGATATGTAAAATTAGAGGTGGTGGTGGTTGGGGGGTTGCTGTGTATTCTAATATTTTGTGTATGAGGGGTCCCCCAAACCTGAAGTGCCCCCCCCCCCCCCCTGTCTAAATCCAGCCCTATGTAAGTATAGTCCTAGACAGGCTGGATGAAGTTCTTTTGATATTTTAAGCACTTAACATATTATGGTGTCCTTTACCCCCAATATATTAAGTATGCAATTTATTTTTGGTTGGGGGTTGGGATAACAAATATATTTAATTTCAATAAAATGTTGCCCTTTATTTCCTTATACCCTAAGAATGTACCTATTTTGTTTAACCCTTTTGTTACTAGCCTGGCCAAAACCAGTTCTGGTTCTATAAAATAATTCCACCTATTTTAAAGATTTCCAATTTAAATTAAAATATTCTAATCTAATTTTATATAAGAACCTTACATTATGTTACTATCTTAGTAATGAAATAATAATTTTAGTAAATTGCTCAAAATTCTTCATTAAATTAATTAAAATAAAGTGTATTTTATTAGAAATGTGGTCATGAAATGGTTAAGACAGGGACATCACCTTGAAGTAATAACTAAGGTTCCTAATCAATATTCAATAATTTGCTGGAGTTTATTTTGTTGATCTTTTTCATTTTTGTATAAGAAAATATTACTATATTTCAGAAGAAAATACCATATATACTTGGATATAAGTTGACCCTCTATTTTATGTGTGAGAAATGGACAAAAGTTCAAACCATGTTTATAAACCTAGGCAGCTAAGCAACAGACTATGGCTCTCTTTTGAATTTCTCATGAATGGAGAAAATATTTACAAATCACCATAGGTGCTGAGCTGGCTACCCCTAGCAGTGGAAACTTCTGGTGTCCTTGGCCCTAGGGCTATCTCCCTATTCACCACCATAGGCGCTGAGCTGGCCAACCGCAGGTGTGAGCCTCACGAGTTGGAATGGCTCTTCCAGCACATCTCCCTTACCATCTTCTGGGGAAACACCTTCTCCATCCTGTCCGCCGGGGCTGTGGGGAGGCCAGCATGTGGGACCCCATTTGCTCATCATACGGATTAATAGGCAAAATTATAAACTATTGTAAATAAATGTTCAATACCTGGTATTACTCCAGATATTTTAACATCTTATTTATTTAGAATTTGAAGTCAGTGAAAATTAGCAAAATATTGACCCCGAATATAAGCCAACACCAATTTTACCTTCGACTTTTTTCTGGTCACATATTCCTCCACTTATAGTCAAGTATATACAGTAATTATCACTTTTTGAAATATAATTCATTTTTACAACATCCATGAGCTTCGCTGGTCTTGCTTGAAGATCAAACCAGATAAGTTGGAGATGGTTGCTTCTGACAAGACTCCCTGGAAGGAGTGTTTGAGGACTCTGCCCCCTCGACCCTCTCAGGTAAAAGAGGGCAAAGAAGAAGAAGAAGAAGAAGAAGAAGAAGAAGAACTCATTTTCAATCTAAGTTCAATTTCAATTTCAGTTGATGATCTGTGTTTTGGAGACATGGTGTGGAGTAACTGTTCTGACTGTATTCGGACCTGTGATAGCCTCAATGTTGAGTGTGCGGCCACTTGTAGCCAGCAAGGCTGTATCTGTCCTGAAGGTAAAGTACAACTCAACAAAAACAGTCAAAAATGTGTTGAACCTGTAAAGTGTCCCTGCAACCATCTTGGATTCCAGTACAAAAATGGGGACAAAATTAGAAAAGATTGCAATCAATGGTCAGTTTTAAACCTTTTTTTTATTTTGTTTCTTTTCTTCATCATCATCATCATCATCATCACCGTTTAACATCCATTTTCCATGCTAGCATGGGTTAGGCAGGTTGTCCCATTTTAGGTAAGTTGGTTCTGACTCATATAGAACTGTTTCTGGCTTGGTTTCTATGGCTGGATGTCCTTCTTAACGCAAACCACATTTACATTCTTTAATAAAATATTGCATGTTAAACAAACAACTCATATATTTAAATAGAGGCATGTGGCCTAGTGGTAAGGGTGTTAAACCTACAATCATAATGTCATGGTTTTGATTCCTGGACTGGGTTATGTGTTGTGTTCTTGAGCAAAACACTTCATTTCACATTGCTTCAGTTCAGCTGACAATGAGTACCAGCAATAGCTGGGGGTTTAACCCAGCAATGGACTGGCATCATGACCAGGGGAGAGTCACTTAACACCACAGAAACTGGGATAAACACTGGCCTGATGAGCTTCTGGGTTTCAGACAGACATCATATATTTAAGGCTACTCCTAACAGAAAAATAGTTGATTAGTCCTGATTGAAGAATCTATGATCAAAGGCTTTCCATCCATGACCATTCTGTCTTTTTCAATACTCATGACTGCATTGCATGAACCAACAGCTCCCTTCCCTCTTGTAAGATATTATGGTATGATATGAGGGGAATTTGGCTGTCATTTCTAGTAGGTTGTGCAACTACATAGAGTTTTCCATGTAATAAATTTGTGTATTACTTGAATATTGTTTTAAATAATATATATATATATAATATAAAAGTAATGAAGATCGCTGGTATTAAGTCAATGTTCTCCAACCAATGTCCAGCTCACTCAGTGAATTTGTTGAATTGCAGTAACGCAGCTGCAATCAGCTGTTCAGAGTGCACACATTTAGTTAATAGCAGAATCAGTGGCTGTGTTTTGGTAGAGATAAAAGTAAAAATCTCAACTCCTGGACAATATCGTTTCTGTGCAACATAACTTCACAAATGCAGGTATCATATATACATATATATCGATGTCGATCGACTTTCGTCAAATTGGACCGAGGAAACAATGTTTCCATTGGCCTTTCCAATGGCTAATACTCTCTATCGGTTGCAACTCCAGGTAGATTGAGCAACGTGAAATAAAGTGTCTTGCTCAAGGACATAATGCATCGCCCAGTCCAGGAATCGAACTCACAACCTCACAATTGTAAATCCAATTCTCTAACCACTCAGCCACGTGCCTTCACTAATACATATATATATATTAGAATTGGTGCTCTGAAATAGCGATGTATACATGAATGTATATATAGTATATTTGGCAATATACTGTATGCTTAATTAAAAGCATTTTGAAGACCTGCGCTATTATTTTAAAGTAGTGACTATGTCACTTACTTCTATTTTTCAACAAACATTCATGTATACATCACTATTTCAGAACACCAATTCTAATTTTCAATTTTTGCTGTATCGGCAATCGCTCTGTATAATCAGTTCCTGATTATTACTGGAATTCTATAAGAATCCAACATTTATAATTTTCAACAGACAAAGCGAGTGCTAAGCTCTGATGATTACCAACTGTATGAAACAGATCTGTCAG
Organism: Eledone cirrhosa; assembly: GCA_964016885.1. Lineage (NCBI taxonomy): Eukaryota > Metazoa > Mollusca > Cephalopoda > Octopoda > Eledonidae > Eledone > Eledone cirrhosa. The sequence goes on along the minus strand of OZ024741.1, from coordinate 399,937,386 downwards.
CTTATCTCCCTTTGTTTGTTGAAAAATAGAAGTAAGTGACATAGTCACTACTTTAAAATAATAGCGCAAGGTCTTCAAAATGCTTTTAATTAAGCATACAGTATATTGCCAAATATACTATATATACATTTATGTATATATATATATATTATTTCATCGTCTAATCTGAGATTATCAAATCATATTAGAAACCTTTGTGGGATATATTGAGTACTTTGTTATATAATGATATATCATCTGTTTATTTTGTAATTCTGAAATGATATTAATTCCTCTTCCAGCTATTGTAAACATGGTACCTGGAAATGTACTGAGCGACCTTGTGCAGGTAATGTACTGTTCTGTTATATTTGAACCCCTTTTTAACCAGTCAGTAGAAAAATAAAATCACTTGAAAAAAAGAAGCTAGATCAGAATTTATTGAAACAAAATATCATCTACTGTATATACTCATATCAGCTGATACGAATATAAGCCACTCTTTTATGTTTGAGAAATGGGTAAAAATCCAAGCCTTATTTACATAGAATTTTAAGTTGGTGAACATTGTCATAATATTGACCCCAAATATAAGCCGACCCCCTTCTATCATCGATTTTTGGTTAGATATTCCTTGGCTTATATTTGATTATATCTTAGTCTAAGGACCTCCTATGTCCTGGGGCCTATTGGGCAATGAGTCTTCTCCAATTTACACGATCAGCTGTGGCATATTCTGTAGTTTCCCAGTCCAGTCTAATCCTCTGGAGATCTTCTTTGAAAGTTGAGTGCCAGGTTTTCTTGGGTCTCCCTTTTTTCCACTTACCATCGACTGGGATCCATCTCATTGCCACAGGGAGGGTTCTGTTACTCAGACATGTGCAGAATATGTCCACTCAGTTTTAGACACCTTTCAATGATGGTATCATCCAGTAGCCTCGGGTACCTTTCAGTGATGGTATCATTCAGTAGCCTTAGGTCCAGCTAGTTTCAGGTACCTTTCAGTGATGGTATCATTCAGTAGCCTTAGGTCCAGCTAGTTTCAGGTACCTTTCAGTGATGGTGTCAGTCAGTAGCCTCAGGTCCAGCCAGTATCCTCGGGTACCTTTCAGTGATGGTGTCAGTCAGTAACCTCAGGTCCAGCCAGTAGCCTTGGGTACCTTTCAGTGATGGTGTCAGTCAGTAGCCTCGGGTACCTTTCAGTGATGGTGTCAGTCAGTAGCCTTGGGTACCTTTCAGTGATGGTGTCGGCCAGTAGCCTCGGGTACCTTTCAGTGATGGTGTCAGTCAGTAGCCTCGGGTACCTTTCAGTGATGGTGTCAGTCAGTAGCCTCGGGTACCTTTCAGTGATGGTGTCAGTCAGTAGCCTTGGGTACCTTTCAGTGATGGTGTCAGTCAGTAGCCTTGGGTACCTTTCAGTGATGGTGTCAGTCAGTAGCCTCGGGTACCTTTCAGTGATGGTGTCAGTCAGTAGCCTCGGGTACCTTTCAGTGATGGTGTCAGTCAGTAGCCTCGGGTACCTTTCAGTGATGGTGTCAGTCAGTAGCCTTGGGTACCTTTCAGTGATGGTGTCGGCCAGTAGCCTCAGGTCCAGCCAGTAACTTGGGTACCTTTCAGTGATGGTGTCAGTCAGTAACCTCAGGTCCAGCCAGTAGCCTTGGGTACCTTTCAGTGATGGTGTCAGTCAGTAGCCTCAGGTCCAGTCAGTATCCTCGGGTACCTTTCAGTGATGGTGTCAGTCAGTAGCCTCAGGTCCAGCCATAGCCTCAGGTACCTTTCAGTGATGGTGTCAGTCAGTAGCCTCAGGTCCAGCCAGTAGTCTTGGGTACCTTTCAGTGATGGTGTCAGTCAGTAGCCTCGGGTACCTTTCAGTGATGGTGTCAGTCAGTAGCCTCAGGTCCAGCCAGTAGTCTTGGGTACCTTCAGTGATGGTGTCAGTCAGTAGCCTCAGGTCCAGCCAGTAGTCTTGGGTACCTGTCAGTGATGGTGTCAGTCAGTAGCCTCAGGTCCAGTCAGTATCCTCGGGTACCTTTCAGTGATGGTGTCAGTCAGTAGCCTCAGGTCCAGCCAGTAGTCTTGGGTACCTTTCAGTGATGGTGTCAGTCAGTAGCCTCGGGTACCTTTCAGTGATGGTGTCAGTCAGTAGCCTCAGGTCCAGCCAGTAGCCTCGGGTACCTTCAGTGATGGTGTCAGTCATTAGTCTCAGGTCCAGTCAGTATCCTCGGGTACCTTTCAGTGATGGTGTCAGTCAGTAGCCTCTGTTTACTTCTCTTCAACACCTCCACATTAGTAATACAGTCTCAATAAGTGATTTTCAGGATTTCAGTATATACGGTAGCTATATTTTAACCCTTTAGCATTTATATTACTCTATATATACTATTGTATTTTTATGGTAAAGGCTTTACCTTACATAATTATCTCACATATGGAATCTATGAGATTTTGATGTTATTTAATTTGAGAACAATACCTTAACATTAGTATGAGTGACCAGTTACAGTTGATTTGAACAGTAAGAGGTGAGAGAATTCTTGTTGGATACGGACGGTTTAAATGCTAAACTTCAAAGTATAACAATTCTAAACAAGGCTCATAAAAATTTGTGTGATCAAGTGATCCAATCTCACAAACGAGGGTCGGCTAAAAAGTTCATAGACTGACTAATATACTCTCATGGTATAACCAAATGAGGTTTATTTCTCACCATAGTTCCTGGAAAGAAACAATGCAGCTATTAATAAGAAGAGTTGAAATTAATGCATGAAAAATTTCACAGCTCTAGCATCACTCCTTCATAGGCTGACCAAGATACTCTCATGGAATGACCAAATGAGGTTTATTTTTCAACATAGTCCCTGGAAAGAAACAATGCAGTTATTAATAAGAAGAGTTGAAATTAATGCATGCAAGATTTCACAGATTTAGCATCACTCCTTCATAATCAGCCTATGAACTTTTCAATGATATTGATATATGGAATTTAGCTAAGATATTCTTAATCTTGAAAGAAGTTCAAAGATATGGTTGATAAGGTTGAGCATCAGATTTATAGGAGATTGAAAAGTAATTAAATATTAATGAATTATTGACATTTTTTCCATGCTTAAAACCACCCAGAGAAATGCATCCTCTCAAGATGGAAAGAATATTTTCCTGATCTCCTAAACCCAGCCATGTTGTCTTTTGATGGACACAAGGTGCATCTAGGAATGATGAGTACTCTCTGAGGCTAAGGTCACAAGAGCAGTTAAAGAGCTGAAATGCAGCAAGCTTTAAATAGGCAATATATTCTCTGACTCATATGTGCTGGGTGATCTGGAAAGGCACCAAAGTAATGGCAATCAGAAGTGATAATCCCAATTATCAAAAATGGAGACAAAAGAGATTGCTCCAATTATAGAGGGATCTCCTTGTTAAGCCCCACTGGTAAAGTCTATACTAAGTGACTGGTAAAGAAATGTAAGGAGATTATTGAGTTCAAGTCAGCTGATGAATAGTGTAGTTTTTGCCACAAACATTGCATAGACAATGAAATATTCACACTGTGGCAAGTCTTTGAGAAATTGTGGGTGTATTGCCAATAAGTCGGCTTATTTTCACCAACTTCAAATTCTACATAAATAAGGTTTGAAATTTTACCCATTCTTAGACATAAAATAGTGGGGTCAGCTTATATTCAAGTATATCATTTCATTTCATTTTACGTCCGCTTTTCCCTCCTTGCAAGGGTGGGACGGGAACTGATTCTGGCTTGATTTCTACAGCTGGATGCCCTTCCTAACACCAACCTCATTTACAGTGAGTGCTGGGTGCTTTTTTGTTGTGGCACCTCCACGACCATTTTGCAGTGGGATGATAGGGACCCCAGTCCCTATCATCTCATTTCTACAGCTGAGTAAACTGGAGCAATGTGAAATAATGTGTCTTGATATATATATATATATATATATATATATATATATATATATATATATATATATATATATATATATATAGGAACCAGTAAGACCCCGACGGCTGAGCTCAAGCCGACGGCTAATTCAGTCCAGAATTAGCCGTCAAAACGGCTTGAGCTCAGCCGTCGGGGTCTTACTGGTTCCTATTACACACTCTACTACCCCAAGTATTGAGTCCTTTGGTGCGTTATGGTCCACCTGGTTCCTTACCACATTTCCTTCGTTATATATATATATATATATATATATATATATATATATGGGGGGCTGCCAAACAAATAAAAAATAAAAAATGCATGTGTGTTACAACCAATATCAAATATATATATATATATATATATATATATATATATATATATATATATATATATATATATATATATATATATATTTTTGATATTGGTTGTAACACACATGCATTTTTTATTTTTTATTTGTTTGGCAGCCCCTCACCACGTGAAATGGTGGCAGGATGGATGCCAACCTACACACACAAATTCTTCAGAACATAGCAGCAGCACACTAAAGCTGGAGTTTGTTCTAACTCATATGATTCCAGTTCCTCAGAAGAATAACAACACAACCAGGAGCTGGACATATCGATGTATTGACGGAGTAAAACACACTTCAACAACATGTGTACCTGTCTTTCCCACACCAATTCGGACTGCCTGAAGAGGTTACATGATGGCTGTCACGGAAATATATATAGCAGTATATCTATAATTTATAATAAACAAAGCCAAATTTTACATATTTGACTTAATTATTTTACATAACTCCGGAGTAAACAAACCAACCTGCATACTTCGTGGAGTGCTCCAATCTGCATACTGAGGTGTTGGTAAACAACCAACATATACTCAATATATATATATATATATATATATATATATATATATATATATATATGTTATATATATATATTATATATATACTGTGACAGTAATATCTGCATACGCGCCCCAATCCGGACTGCCTGGCGCTATAAAAGACAGATTCTATGAGACATTGATGCTCACTACCTCCCAAATAACCGACAGTGACTATATAATTATTGCTGGCGACCTAAATGGCCACGTTGGACAACATTGTGACGGCTATGACGGAATCCACGGAGGCTAATGCAAATAACCTAACTATCTGTAACACTAACTTAAAAAAACGAGACAATCAATTGATCACCTACAGATCATGGGAACATACCAGCCAGGTAGATTATATCCTTACCAGAAGACGTGACAGAGTGTCTGTTGTAAACACTAAATCCCTCCCCCACGAAGAATGCACCTCCCAACATAGACTGATAATTAGCGACCTCATAGTCAGGACGAGACGTACTAGACAGCAGAAGAGGACTATCCTCAGGAGAAAAATATGGAAACTAAAGGATCCCACAGCCAGAAATAAATTTAAAAGCATTTTACTTGATGCTTTCGACAGTAAGGAAGAGCAATTAGAGTCGTACAATATAGAGGAACAGTGGGAATTCCTGAAAGCAAACCTGCTGATGGCGGCAGACGAAGTCTGTGGCTGGAGCAGGCCTGTAGGCAGGAGGAGAGTAACATGGTGGTGGAACAGTAAGGTGGAGGGGTCAATCAAGGCCAAAAAGCAGGCTTGGAAAGCATGGCGGGATGGGGGAAGTAGAGAAGACTATCAAGTGGCCAGGAGGGAAGCTAGGAGACAAGTGTACTTCGCAAGAAGGGAAGCAGAGGAAAGAAAGTTCAAGCATGTTCTACAACGCGAGGACCAAAAACGTGAGGTGTTCAGGATTGCTAGGCAATGTATTAAGGAAAACCGTGATATTGTCGGGGAGAAGTGTGTACTTAACGATGATGGCGTACTTGCCATCACTGACGCTGATAAGAAGGTAGCTTGGAAGTGTCACTACGAAAGGCTACTAAATAAGGAGAATAAATGGGAGAAAGACAGTCTCCCCCACATCGACCCAATAGAGGGACCAGCAGTGTTAGTCGAAGGTAGTATAATAAGTAAGGCAATCAAAGATATGAAGACGGGTAAGGCGGCTGGGCCTTCGGAAATAGTTGCTGAGATGCTGAAAGCCTCTGGAACGGTGGGACACACCATGGTCACCCGGATAGTAAACCAAGTCATACAGAATGGGGTTGTTCCGAAGGACTGGCGTAGCAGCATCATCGTTAAATGTTACAAGGGTAAAGGAGACGCCCTAGATAGGAGTAACTATAGGGGCATTAAATTAATCGACCAGGTCATGAAGGTCACGGCGCAACTAATCAGAGAGAGAATTGATCTAGATGAAATGCAGTTCGGGTTTGTGTCAGGAAAAAGTACCACAGACGCTCTTTTCATTGTACGACAACTACAGGAGAAGTACCTAGCTAAAAGTAAACCCCTATACTTAGCTTTTGTCGACTTGGAGAAAGCCTTCGACAGAGTCCCCCGTTCCATTATCTGGTGGGCTCTTAGAAAACTAGGTGTTGATGAATGGCTTGTGAGAGCTATACAAGCCATGTATAAAGAAACAGTGAGCAAGGTTAGAATTAACAACGAATATAGTGAAGAGTTTAGCGTAAAATTTGGTGTTCATCAGGGCTCTGTTCTTAGCCCCCTACTATTTATTATTGCCCTTCAGGCTATAACAGTGGAGTTCAAGACTGGCTTCCCATGGGAACTCCTATATGCAAAAGATCTAACGGTCATAGCTGAATCAATGGCCGAGCTAGAGAAGAAATTCCAAACATGGAAGCGCGGCCTAGAGTCAAAAGGCCTTAAAATTAACCTGGCTAAGACTAAAGTTCTAGTTTGTAGGAAAGAAAATAAGGCGCCAGTCTCTTCCGGGAAATGGCCATGCTCAGTGTGTAGGAAAGGCGTAGGTAGAAACTCCATTTTATGTCCCAAATGCAATGTATGGGTGCATAAAAAATGTAGTGGGATCACAGGTAAGCTAACTAAGAATATAGATTTTACATGTGGCCGGTGCTCTGGTGCAATAAGTAGCAGCAAGTGCCCACAAAATACTAGCTCTTTCAATTGCGCAGAGGGTTCTATAGAAATAGTGGACAGCTTCCGTTACCTGGGTGACAAAATCAGCAGTGGGGGAGGGTGTTCTGAAAGTACAGTAGCTAGAGTCAGAACTGGATGGAAAAAGTTCAGAGAGCTTATACCACTATTAGCCGCTAGAGGGTTCTCCCTAAAAATGAAAGGCAGGCTGTATGATGCCTGCATACGAACAACAACGTTGCATGGTAGTGAGACCAAGGCATTGTGTACAGAGGATATACGCAGACTAGAGAGGAACGAAGCTTGCATGCTCCGCTGGATGTGTAATAGTAATATACGTGAACGGCAAGGCATAAACAAACTAAGGGAAAAATTAGAAATAAGAGGGATCAGATGTTGTTTACTCGAGAGAAGGCTACGTTGGTATGGTCACGTGATGCGCATGAAAGACGACAGCTGTATAAAAAAGTGCAGGGCAATAAAGATAGACGGTAGCCACAGAGTAGGCAGACCCAGAAAAACCTGGGACGACCTGATATATTCCGACCTCACACACTTACACCTCTCCAAGACAATGTCACTGGACCGAGATCTTTGGCGGTACTCAGTAATAGAGAAGACCCGCCTTACCTAAATACAAAGTAAAACCTACTCCAGCCAGTAGGCATCTCTAACAAAAGACACCCCCGTCCCACCCCCACCCCATCCACATCGCCCCTTTCAATGTAAAGTTATGTTGGTGCCACAACATCCAGGCCGAAACAAATGAGATCGTGTAGGTGTCACGACAAAAAAACACACAGTCCACGCTGTAATGTGACCGTGTAGGCAACACGGTAAAAACCTCCCAGTCCCACACTGTAAATGTGGTTGGTGTTAGGAAGGGCATCCAGCTGTAGAAAACCCGCCAGACAGTCCTATGCGAGCAAGACAACCACTCTTGCCTCAAGTGGAAAAACTCCCGTCCAAACTCATGCAAGCGTGGAACATGGACGTTAAACGATGATGATGATGATGATGATGATGATGATATTATATATATATATATTATATATGATGATGATGATATATTATATATATACATATATATATATATTATATATATATATTATATTTATATATATATATTATATATATATATATATATATATATATATATATATATATATATATATATATATATATATATATATATATATATATATATATATATATAGAGAGAGAGAGAGAGAGAGAGAGAGAGAGAGAGAGAGAGAGAGAGAGAGAGAGAGAATATAAATTGCAGAATAATCAAAACTATGTTCAAAACATTTTATTGCTGACAATCGTTTCTTCCAAACATTTGTTTGGAATCATCGGAGCACTAGCAACCTTTAGACATATAATTAACCTCCAATTCTACAGAATAATTGTAAAGATACGTAGATATTACTGTTGTCAACCTACAGTGTCATATTGTGAACAGTAATATCTACGTATCTTTACAATTGTTCTGTAGAATAGGAGGTTAATTATATGTCTAAACTTTGCTAGTGCTCCGATGATTCCAAATGAATTGTCATCAATAAAATGTTTTGAATATAGTTTTGATTATTCTGTAATTTATATTCCTGCTCTGTAAAACATCTGATGTATTTACATTGAGCTATTTTTCTTACTGGTAATAAGGTAGTAATAAATTACTGGCCTTTCCTGTTTATAATTATATATAGTGTATATATAAGTATAAATATTATTATTATTATTATTATTATTATTATTATTATATATATATATATATTATAATGAAGGAAATGTGGTAAAGAACCAGGTAGACCATAATGCACCAGAATACTTGATACTTTGGGCAGTAGAATGGGTAATAGGAAAAAGTTCAGGACCCCGATGGCAGAGCTCAACCGTTTCGATGGCTATTTCTGGTCCAGAAATAGCTGTTGAAACGTCGGGGTCCTGAACCTTTTCCTATATTATATACACACACATATATATATATATATATATATATATATATATATGGTGATACAGTAATTAATATTTTGTCATTACTGAGAAGTTTATTTTGTTATTTCTGTTTCTTGTTGATTATTACAGCAACCTGTGAAGCTTTTGGAGATCCTCATTATGTGACATTTGATGGGAAACCCTTCAACTTTCAAGGAACATGTGCTTATATCGTAGCTCAAGATTTCTGTAACGAAACTGGAGGAACTTTCCAAGTGACTACAGAAAATGTACCCTGTGGTACTCTTGGCTATTCTTGTACAAAATCTGTGAAATTCTTGATTTATGACTCCATTATAAATTTAGCAAGAGGTACCAATATAACTTACACAGTAAACAACAAGGCACCAGAAGGAACCCCAATGGCCAATTTTACAGTCAAAGAAGTTGGGACTTATATTATGATTGAAGCTCACGGTATGTATTAGTACCTTTAGTTTCATTATATATATTTTCATTTTTTTCCTAATAACTTGGATGATTTAAAGCAGAAGTTCTCAAAGTAGGGTGCTGGGGCCTAAGTAGGTGGAGGGATAGGGTGATGATGGGAGTAGAGATGATATCAAATAATACATATTATATATATAGCAAAATAAAAAATATATAACATTTATTTATACATAGTATATATATTATCTAGTATATATAAATTAACGATTTTATTTCTTATATATTACTTACAATTTGTGTGTAGGTAGGTCTTTCTGGAATTAAGGTGGGGTGGGGGGGGGCTGAGGGTATTAGATGGCCGTGAAGGGGTGGGGTGGGGGGCTCAAAACGTTTGAAAACCGCTGATTTAAAGGATGAAAGGGGCATCCTCGATTTTTTGTGGGGCATCTCAGACTTATAGTTTAGACTGGAAAGTGAGGAAGACCCATCACTCTTGTGTGTGATTGTGTGTGTGTGTCAGCATTATTAAACCTCAAGTCTGAAGACAGGCACAATACCCCTGCCCCAATATGTCATCTACCTCATGATTCTTGCCTTAATATATTGTCCATCTCACGTTCCTGACTAACAAGGTGAAGAAGACACTGTCCTAGAGGATGGTGAGGGGAACATGCTGTAACAGCCACTCCACCTCACAAGGCTCACGGCAAGAAACATTGAAAAATACTTTCATTTTACCATATTTCTAAAAAGCAAAAAGTAGTTGCAACCGGTAGATAGTATCAGCAATTGGAAAGACCAATGGAAATATTGTTTCCTTGGTCCAATTTGATTAGTTTCAATCCATTCGGAAAGTGAATGAGGTCTGGGATCTTGTCAATCATCGTCATCTTTGTAGTCGGTGCCATGGCCATTGTCTTATATAACAATATTAGAAATTTTATTTAAAAAAAATCTCAATCTTTATTTCAGGCATCACTGTTGTGTGGGACAAGAGCATGAGATTATATATAACATTGGAAAATAAATATATGGGCCGTGTGTGTGGTCTTTGTGGAAACTATGATCAAATTGCTAATAATGACTTCAGAGACAAGAGCTCATTCCCAGAACATACACAAAGTCCATTGGCATTTGCTAACAGCTGGAGAGTCAGAGAATCTTGTGCCATTGTTGATAAAGAACTTCCAAACCCTTGTGTTTTGAACTCCCATAGAGAATCTTGGGCAGAAATGTCATGCAGGATTATTTTAGGCAAAATATTCGAACCTTGTCATTCATCCGTAAGTTTTACCAGATTTTATGTTTTGGGTAAGGGTGGCAAATTGGCAGAGATGTTAGAATGTTGGGTAGGATGTTGGGTAGAATGGTAGGTATGTTGTTGGGTAGGATGTTGGGTAGGATGTTGGGTAGGACGTGGGGTAGAATTTTGGGTAAAAAGTGGGGTCGAATGTTGGGTAGAATGTTGGGTAGGTTGTTGGTTAGAATGTTAGGTAGAATGTTGGGTAGAATGTTGGGTAGAATGTTGGGTAGAATGTTGAGTAGAATGTTGAGTAGAATGTTGGGTAGGTTGTTGGGTAGAATGTTAGGTAGAATGGTGGGTAGAATGTTGGGTAGAATGTTGGGTAGAATGTTGAGTAGAATGGTGGGTAGAATGGTGGGTAGGATGTTGGGTAGAATGGTGGGTAGAATGTTGGGTAGAATGGTGGGTAAATTGTTGGGTAGAAGGGTGGGTAGAATTGTGGGTAGACTGTTGGGTAGAATTTTGGGTAGAAGGTTGGGTAGAATGGTGGGTCAGTTGTTGGGGAGAAGGTTGGGTAGAAAGGTGGGTAGAATGTTCGGTAGAATTGTGGGTAAGTTGTTGGGTAGAATGTTGAGTAGAATGTTGGGTAGTTTGTTGGGTGGAAGGTGGGTAGTATGGTGGGTAGACTGTTGGGTAGAATGGTGGGTACAAGGGTGGGTAGAATGGTGGGTACAAGGTTGGGTAGGAAGGTGGGTAGAATGTTGGGTAGAATTGTGGGTAGAAAGGTGGGTAGAATGTTGGGTAGAAGTGTGGGTAGAAGGTTGGATGGATTGTGGGTAGAATGTTTGGTAGATGTTGGGTAGAATGGTGGGTAGAATGTTGGGTAGTGTGTTGGGTGGATTGGTGGGTAGAATGGTGGGTAGACTGTTGGGTAGAATGTTGGGTAGGACGTTGGGTAGAATGTTGGGTAGACTGTTGGGTAGATGGTTGGGTAGGATGTGGGGTAGAATGGTGGTGGGTAGAATGGTAGCTAGAATGTTGGGTAGAATGGTGGGTAGAATTGTGGGTAGAAAGTTGGGTAGAATGTTGGGTAGACGGGTGGGTAGAATGGTGGGTAGAATTCATTCTGGCTCTCTGCTTTTTCAATTCAAATCCCACCGAGGTCAATTTTATCTTTCCCCCATTATAAAAATTATATTCCTCAATATAAAAAGTACCAGTCTAATACTGGGTCAATTCTTCCTCTATATCTCTTTCTCACTGTATTCTTTCTCACTGTATTCTTTCTCACTGTATTCTTTCTCACTGTATTCTTTCTCACTGTATTCTTTCTCACTGTATCTCTGCTGTATTCAGACCTGGAGAAGGGATAGGGTCTGCCAGTCTTAAAATGGCATATGTCACTACAACGCCCCTATAACCCCACCAGGAGTATATGGTATGGTCCTGTAACTCCTGGTGGGGTTATAGGGGCGTTGTAGTGATGTTATTTTGACAGTGGATTGGCAGTATCGGTAGAGCATCGGACGCCATGCTTTCCAGCATAGCTACGTCCCTTTACGATCTGTTGGCAGTATCGGTAGAGCGTCGGACGCCATGCTTTCCAGCATAGCTACGTCCCTTTACGATCTGAGTTCAAATCCTGCCGAGGTTGACTTTGCCTTTCATCCTTACGGGGTCGATAAAATAAAGTACCAGTGGTGCACTGTGTAATAGCTGGCCTTGTGCCTAAAGTAGAAACAATTATTTTGACACCCAAAAGATGGTATACCATACCATATATGGTATGGTATACCATCTTTTGGGTGCCAAAATAATATCAATTATTTCTATCAACAATATTTTGTTGATAAGGTTATACTAGCCAAACCAATATATATATATATATATAGGAAAATGTTTGACCCCGACGGCAGAGCTCAAGCCGTTTCGAAGGCTATATCTGGACAGAAATAGCCATCAAAACGGCTTGAGCTCTGCCGTTGGGGTTAAATATTTTCCTATTACCCACTCTACTACAAATATTGAGTACTCTGGTGCGTTATTGTCCATCTGGTTCCTTACCACACCTCCTTCGTTATATATATATATAAACATAATTTTGGTATGCTTATATACATTTTTTCTTCTAACTTTGATTTTGAACCTAATTGTGTATGGTTGACAATATATCTAATTGATTTCCACGTGCTATTAGAAATGCTGGGTAAATATTCTATAGCTGTTGATCGCGGATAGATAGCTGTCGTTTATTTATTTATTATTTCTTCATAGGTGCCTTTTAATCTTATAGCCTTGTTTAATTGGGTTTTTTTTTTGTGGTTGATTATGCTAATTGGGAGAGGAAATGGTGTATATATTTTATCAAATGATTCTATGGACATACTTTATTGTATATATATATATATAAACATGTATATATATATATATATAAACATGCACCAATTGTTTAGAATCATCATCATCATTTAACATCTATTTTCCACCATGCTTGCATGGGTTTGAAGGGTTGTCAGGTTATGAGACAAGTCAGGTCAGGTGACCATTTATTGCTAATACAGAACTGTTTCTAGCTTGGTTTTTATTACATCTCTAATATATTTCTTCTATCAATGAAAGATATCAGTTATATTATATATAGGTCAGGTGACCATATCGGTGGAGTGTAAGACACCATGCTTTGCAGCATATAGTTAGGGTCCTTTACGTTCTGAGTTCAAATCCTGCCGAGGTTAACTTTGCTTTTCATCCTTACTGGGTCAATTTAATCGACTTTCCCCTCCCCAAAATTACTGGCCTTGTGCCTATACTAGAAATCATTATTAGCACCAGGGCGGAGGATTAACAGTATTGGTTGAGCACCAGACACCATGCTTTGCAGCATAGAGTTATGGCCCTTTATGTTCTGAGTTCAAATCCCGCCAAGGTTAGCTTTGCCTTTCATCCTTATCGGGTCGATAAAATAAAGCACCAGCAATGCACTGGGATCAATATAATCGACTTTCTCCCCCCCCCAAATTGTTGACCTTCTGCCTAAATTAGAAACCATTATTAGCACCAGGGCGATGGATTAACAGTATTGGTTGAGCACCAGACACCATGCTTTGCAGCATAGAGTTATGGCCCTTTATGTTCTGAGTTCAAATCTTACCGAGGTTAGCTTTGCCTTTCATCCTTACGGGGTTGATAAAAATAAAGTACCAGTAATGCACTGAGATAATTGCTGGCCTTGTGCCAAAAGTAGAAGCCATTATTCGCACCACTTTATATAATATCCATTCCACAAACTTTTTACCATGGCTAGATTTTTCTCAAAGGTGAAAGATTTCTATGGTGAAGCCATATAAAGCATATTTATTAAATGCCAACTTATTTTATGTTTTCTTAAAAAACACAATCATAAACAAGGATTAAAAACACAATCATTCAAATTTAAACTCAATGATTTGATTATTTAATTCAAAATTAAATTTGTTTCAATATTTATTTCTTGAAATAAATTGAAACTAAACAATTCCATCCAATTTTTCTCCAGCTTGAGATTTCAACAAAGATCAACATTCCGTTATTCATTTATGTATATAAAGGGTAAGATTAATGCTTTGGGGTTTCATTTTAAAATCGATAAAAAGATAACAAACCTAGTTAAATTATTTTCGTTATTATTCACATTTAATTGTTTGGGAAATTGCAGCTTTTAGCATTAAAAAAGTTGATGTTCTTTGCTAAAATCTATGAACCTTTTTAATATGAAACAGCCTAAAACCCCTTCTGATTTTATGATATAAAGCTGCTTATTTTACAGTGTTTATATCTATCAGTGAAAGTACATCGCTTAGTGGTTAAAGAATCAGATTCACAATCATGAGGTTGAGAGTTTGATTCCTAGACCATGTGATGTGTTATATTCTTGAGCAAGACACTTTATATCACATTGCTCTTTCTGACAGGAGTTGTGACTGGTAGATACTATCAACAATAGAAAGACCAATGGAAACATTGTTTCCTTGGTCCAATTAAACAAGTTCCCCCCACTCGGTAAGACCAATGGAAACATTGTTTCCTTGGTTCGATTTGATGAGTTCCCTCACCCCACCCCCACTCGGTAAGCAGATGAGGTCTGGAGTCTTGTTGATTGATTCCTTCGTATATTTATCCCAAAACTTCTCAAAATAATTTTCATGTAGAAACCTTTGTTAAGTTATGTTCCAATCATCAGCTGAATAATGAGAAAGTGAGTTATTTTACTAAATACTACCAAATTCTTGATTATTTTTCAAAAGTTCTTTAATTTCAAGTAGCTGTGAGTATATTACAGTTTTGGAGGACATCCAGGACTGTTCGTGACGGGTTATTGTAGTTAAACACTTCCAGAATATTTATAGAAATATTTAAATTTACATGTCTATAAATCATCATCATCATCACCGTTTTACGTCCGTTCTTCCACACTAGCATGGGTTAGACGGGTTGTCCTGTTGTGGGCAGTGTTCAGTTGGTTGACTTTGTCCTGCTCATACAGGAACTGATTCTGGCTTGGTTTCTACAGCTGGATGCCCTTCCTAACACCAACCTCATTTACAATGAGTGCTGGGTGCTTTTTTTCTGTGGCGCCTACACGTCCACTTTACAGTGTGGGCTGGGTTCTTTTTTGCCGTGGCACCTCCACGCCCACTTTGCAGTGGGAGGGGGTGGGGGCATATTGTTTATATGCTTCAGCTTCAACTTGTACACGTGGGAAGTCGGGTCTTCTGTATTACTGCATGACGCCAGATGTCACAGTCGTGTGTCATCGCCCTTGAGAGGTGCAATTGGGTAAAGTCGGCTTTTATCACCTCATCCCAGGTCTTCTTGAGTCTCCCCAATCCGCAGCTTCCATCGATTTCTAGTGCTCTGCACTGTTCCATGCAGCTGTCATCCTTCATACGCATCACATGTCCATACAAATGCAATGGTAAAAACAATTTAATAGAAAAAAAGGAAAATGATTTTAACCTCCTAAGCAGGAATTTCAATAAAAATATAATAATGAAAAGGTGAATGTATATTGTTTAAACACTCTTGATAGTTAAACTCCTTGTAAATATATTTATGTCAGGTGGATCCAAACTGGTATTATACATCATGCCGAGATGACTCTTGTTCATGTGATAGAGGTGGAGACTGTCAATGTTTCTGTACAGCTGTTGCTGCATATGCTGCACGTTGCTTGAGAACAGGTATCTGTATTAACTGGAGAGCCCATGAACTGGCAACATCTGAAGAAGTTTGTGGTAAGATATTTCATTATAGTTTCATAAAAATCAATCACACATAATAGCTTTTATCATTTTAAACATTTTTACTGTTTCTATTTTGTTAGTAATATCGGTAGTGTTGAACAGCATGCTTTGTGGCATAGAGTTATGGCCTTTTACGATCTGAGTTCAAATCCTGCCGAGATTAGTTTTGCCTTTCATCCTTATGGGGTCGATAAAATAAACTACCAGTTGATTTAATTGACTTTCTCCATCCCCAAAATTGTTGGCCTTGTGCCTAAATTAGAAACCAATTTTTTTGCAGAATTGGTAGAGCATCAGATAAAATACCATTGTGGTGTTTTTTTCTGGATTTTTATATTCTAAGCTCAACTCTTGTCGAGGTCAACTTTGTCTTTCAGTCTTCTCATTCTGGAGTTTATAAAACTAGGAGTTTTTTCAACACGCTGTCACGTATATGTGTGTGCATACACTCATACACAGTGTAGCAAATGGAACGCCAACCACTGATTTGCTATAGTTTTTTCACCCTTTCCTTCCTTTTACATACACATAAATTCACACACACATTGTGTGAGAGACAGAAGTTGCTCACATTTATATATAGAGAAAGTACCAGTTATGTACAGAGGTTGATTTAATCAACTTTACCTAAATTTGCTGACCTTGTGCCTAAATTATAAACCAATACCTCTGAAGTTGATTTGTTTGTAGACAGAACATGGCATCAAATATTATCAATATCTGGTTCTGTTTCTGCTGACATTGAGGTTTTCATCTATTTTGGAATTGATCAAGTAATTATTAAGCTTATAAGTGCTGAGTTAATTGTAGCCTTTTATTAATATAAGGAAAAAAAATAGATGGATCACCATCAGTTTCAGCAATGAGTGTTCCAGTTGTTCAGTTGATGGAACATCGTACCAGTGGTTGAGTATTCCACAAACACATGGTACCTTTTAATGTAATTCTCAGGTAGATTTACCTTGAAACATCATGAGCATCATTTAATGTCCATTTTCCACGCTACCATGGGTTAGACGAGCTGTCCCGTTTTGAGACAAGCCTGGTCAGAGGACCATGTTTTACTCACACAGAACTGATTTTGGCTTGCTTTCTATGGCTGGATGTCCTTCCTAACGCCAAACAAAATCTTTCCCTTTGAATTACAGGAAGATTGTCAAAGACAATCTTCAAAACAGCTTCCATCTATCTCATCTAGCTAACCCCACTCATAAAGGCTCCAGTTAACTCAAGGTTATGGTGATAGACATGCCCAAAATGTCACACAGTAACACCAGACCTTGAGTTATGTATGTGAAGCAAGTTTCTTAACTCCTTAACCATTCAGTCATGCTGTGTTTAACCAATATAAGCAATTATTATTTATCATTTTTCTGAGTTCAAATCCCGCCGAGGTAGACTTTGCCTTTCATCCTTACGGGGGTCGATAAAATAAAGTACCAGTAATGCACTGGGTAATTGCTGGCCTTGTGCCTAAAGTAGAAACAATTATTTATCATTTTTCTGCTTGGAGAGTCATTAGAAATTGCAGAGAACCTGGGTAAATTTCTCACATTATCCATTGTTATTTCTCTATATTTTGAGCTCAAATCTGACTGAGATCAATTCTAATTTTATATATATGGCAGGATTTTTTCATTCTGAGGATTGAAAGCAAAATCTTTTGCTTTTAAGAAACCACTGGTAAATGGAATAATTGCCTTATGTTGTTTATTACATAACTATTAAGCTCTGTTACCTACATAGAGCACTCTTTTTTCCTGGACTTTTCCGACGGAATTACTTCACATATATATGTATATATAAAGTGAAGGCGTGTGGCTGAGTGGTTAGAGAATTGGATTCGCAATCGTAAGGTTGTGAGTTCGATTCCTGGACCAGGCGATGCGTTATGTCCTTGAGCAAGACACTTTATTTCCCGTTGCTCCTTCTACCTGGAGTTGCGACCGATAGATAGTATTAGCAATTGGAAAGACCAATGGAAACATTGTTCCCTCGGTCCGATTTGACGAAAGTCGATCGTTTCTCCATATTGATCTCAGTCAGATTTGAGCTCAAAATATAGAGAAATAACAATGGATAATGTGAGAAATTTACCCAGGTTCTCTACAATTTCTAATGACTCTCCAAGCAGAAAAATGATAAATAATAATTGCTTATATTGGTTAAATGTGAGAAATTTACCCATATATATATAGTAATAATAATAAATGTGAAGACTAAAATCCAAAGAGGGCTCGATAAGGATAAATATATATCAAATATATAAGAACCCTAGAGCAAATATTTATTAAAATAACAGATAAAAGTTTAAGCAAAGTATCGCTTCTTTCACCCTTAATGGGATCTTCTGAGTTTCAGAAGATCCCGTTAAGGGTGAAAGCAGTGATACTTTGCTTAAACATTAATCTGTTATTTTAATAAATTAATATATATATATATATTTGTTTTGCAAGGTTTTTGATATGAAATCGTGTGTCGAAACAAATATTGTTATAGTTGGGGAGGGCCATATTGTTG
This sequence comes from Eledone cirrhosa, assembly GCA_964016885.1. NCBI lineage: Eukaryota > Metazoa > Mollusca > Cephalopoda > Octopoda > Eledonidae > Eledone > Eledone cirrhosa. The sequence goes on along the minus strand of OZ024741.1, from coordinate 399,919,030 downwards.
TAATAATATTGCCAGAAATAATAACAGAACACACTCACTGTTTGGTTGGTTTTCACTTCTGTATCTTTTATATCTCCATAGTTAATTTATTTGGCAATCAATGTTTATAATTGATTGACCAATGGTTAAAAATACAGATATAAATATATATATATATATATATATATATATATAGTCTATCAAATGATGATGTTGCAGATGTGCAACGAAAGAACTTTGATAGACTATATATTTATATTTATATCTGTATTTTTAACCACTGATCAGTCAATGATAAACGTTGATTGCCAAATAGATTAACTATGGAGATATAAAAGATACAGAAGCGCAAACCAAACAGTGAGTGTGTTCTGTTATTATTTCTGGCAATATTATTACAACAATATGACCCTCCCCAAGTATATATATATATATATATAGTTGAAGGAGGCTACAAACAAAGGTACAAAAAGTTTCACGTCTTATATTGGAAAGAGGAAAGAAAGTTTGACATGTCGGGCTTAAGCCCTTATGTATATACGAGGGTAATCCCAAAAGTAAGGTCTCCAAGCGATGGAGACCCAGAGAAACTTTGTACGGCTGTTGGCAACACTGTTGTGATTGGTGCTTCCTTCACTCCCAAACAAGCATGCGCGCACTTTGCTGGGTGCTCAATCTTGGCTTGGCAGCCGTTGAGAATGGAGCTCCCATTGAACGCTACCGCAGCCAAGTGCTAATTTCGCGCGCAGTTATTATATACGAGGGCAATCCCAAAAGTAAGGTCTCCTTCCGAGGAAAACATGCGTAAAGATCGGCGGATCACTCTGGATACTCTCTGCATTTTGGTTCCTGAGGTTTCCCGAAGCACCATCCACAGGATTTTAATGGAAAAGTTGCAATATCGGAAGTTGCAATATCGGAAGGAGACCTTACTTTTGGGATTGCCCTCGTTATGTTATGTTAAGGTATTGATACATATTAAATGTATGATGATCATGTTTCTCAATGAAAAAGCTCAATAGACCTTAATTAAGAGCATCAATTATACAAATTTAAAAGATTTATATAGAGAGAAAGAGAACATATATCATTTGAAAAACACATTTATGTCAGATTTCACAGCTCTAGCATCACTCCTTCATAGTTGTCAGCCTATCAACTTTTCAGCCAGCTCTCCTATGATAAAGACAATAAAGGATATTGTTTTGTTTTTGTTTTTTCTTGTAGGAATTCAATGCCCTACAGGTCTAGAGTACTTCCCCTGCCATACCTCTTGTCCAAAGTCATGTATAGACCTTGGAAGACATGATTTTACCTGTTCTACTGGAGATGTTGAAGGATGTTTCTGTCCAAATGGTACTTATAAACAAGAAGGTAGGAACTAAATATTTTCTTTAAAATCAATATTCTATATGATATGCGAATACATCTGTTAAAGTGAAGCCACGTATCTCAGCTGTTAGAGGTTGTGAGTTCTATCCCCAGGCCAGCAGATGTGTCATGTCTGAACAAGACACTTTAGTCCATGTTGCTGTTTCTGCCAGGAGTTTCGACCGGTAGATAGTATTAGCAATGGTCTCATTGGATGAGTTCCACCCCACTTGGTAACCGAATGAGGTCTAGGATCTTGTTGATTGTTCCCAGTGTCTATTAAAGATCATCATTATCATCAAAACAATGTTTAACATCTATTTTCGATGCTAGCATGGGTTAGATGGGTTGTCATGTTCTGGGGCTTGACCAGTCAGGTGACCATATGGGTTAGATGGGTTGTCATGTTCTGGGGCTTGACCAGTCAGGTGACCATATGGGTTAGATGGGTTGTCATATTCTGGGGCTTGACCAGTCAGGTGACCATATGGGTTAGATGGGTTGTCATGTTCTGGGGCTTGACCAGTCAGGTGACCATATGGGTTAGATGGGTTGTCATATTCTGGGGCTTGACCAGTCAGGTGACCATATGGGTTAGATGGGTTGTCATGTTCTGGGGATTGACCAGTCAGGTGACCATATGGGTTAGATGGGTTGTCATATTCTGGGGCTTGACCAGTCAGGTGACCATATGGGTTAGATGGGTTGTCATGTTCTGGGGATTGACCAGTCAGGTGACCATATGGGTTAGATGGGTTGTCATGTTCTGGGGATTGACCAGTCAGGTGACCATATGGGTTAGATGGGTTGTCATGTTCTGGGGATTGACCAGTCAGGTGACCATATGGGTTAGATGGGTTGTCATGTTCTGGGGATTGACCAGTCAGGTGACCATATGGGTTAGATGGGTTGTCATGTTCTGGGGATTGACCAGTCAGGTGACCATATGGGTTAGATGGGTTGTCATGTTCTGGGGATTGACCAGTCAGGTGACCATATGGGTTAGATGGGTTGTCATGTTCTGGGGATTGACCAGTCAGGTGACCATATGGGTTAGATGGGTTGTCATGTTCTGGGGATTGACCAGTCAGGTGACCATATGGGTTAGATGGGTTGTCATATGCTGGGCCTTGACCAGTCAGGTGACCATATGGGTTAGATGGGTTGTCATATTCTGGGGATTGACCAGTCAGGTGACCATATGGGTTAGATGGGTTGTCATATGCTGGGCCTTGACCAGTCAGGTGACCATATGGGTTAGATGGGTTGTCATATGCTGGGCCTTGACCAGTCAGGTGACCATATGGGTTAGATGGGTTGTCATATGATGGGGCTTGACCAGTCAGGTGACCATATGGGTTAGATGGGTTGTCATGTTCTGGGGATTGACCAGTCAGGTGACCATATGGGTTAGATGGGTTGTCATGTTCTGGGGATTGACCAGTCAGGTGACCATATGGGTTAGATGGGTTGTCATGTTCTGGGGATTGACCAGTCAGGTGACCATATGGGTTAGATGGGTTGTCATGTTCTGGGGATTGACCAGTCAGGTGACCATATGGGTTAGATGGGTTGTCATGTTCTGGGGATTGACCAGTCAGGTGACCATATGGGTTAGATGGGTTGTCATGTTCTGGGGATTGACCAGTCAGGTGACCATATGGGTTAGATGGGTTGTCATGTTCTGGGGATTGACCAGTCAGGTGACCATATGGGTTAGATGGGTTGTCATATGCTGGGCCTTGACCAGTCAGGTGACCATATGGGTTAGATGGGTTGTCATATTCTGGGGATTGACCAGTCAGGTGACCATATGGGTTAGATGGGTTGTCATATGCTGGGCCTTGACCAGTCAGGTGACCATATGGGTTAGATGGGTTGTCATATGCTGGGCCTTGACCAGTCAGGTGACCATATGGGTTAGATGGGTTGTCATATGATGGGGCTTGACCAGTCAGGTGACCATATGGGTTAGATGGGTTGTCATGTTCTGGGGATTGACCAGTCAGGTGACGACATGGGTTAGATGGGTTGTCATGTTCTGGGGCTTGACCAGTCATGTGACCACATGGGTTAGATAGGTTGTCATGTTCTGGGGCTTGACCAGTCAGGTGACCACATGGGTTAGATGGGTTATCATGTTTTGGGGCTTGACCAGTCAGGTGACCATATGGGTTAGATGGGTTATCATGTTCTGGGGCTTAACCAGTCAGGTGACCATATGGGTTAGATGGGTTGTCATGTTCTGGGGCTTGACCCGTCAGGTGACCATATGGGTTAGATGGGTTATCATGTTTTGGGGCTTGACCAGTCAGGTGACCATATGGGTTAGATGGGTTATCATGTTCTGGGGCTTGACCAGTCAGGAGACCATATGGATTAGATGGGTTGTCATGTTCTGGGGCTTAACCAGTCAGGTGACCATATGGGTTAGATGGGTTGTCATGTTCTGGGGCTTAACCAGTCAGATGACCATATGGTTAAATGGGTTGTCATGTTCTGGGGCTTGACCAGTCAGATGACCATATGGGTTAGATGGGTTATGTTCTGGGGCTTGACCAGTCAGGTTACCATATGGGTTAGATAGGTTATCATATTCTGGGGCTTGACCAGTCAGATGACCATATGGGTTAGATGGGTTGTCATGTTCTGGGGCTTGACCAGTCAGATGACCATATGGGTTAGATAGGTTATCATATTCTGGGGCTTGACCAGTCAGATGACCATATGGGTTAGATGGGTTGTCATGTTCTGGGGCTTGACCAGTCAGATGACCATATGGGTTAGATAGGTTATCATATTCTGGGGCTTGACCAGTCAGATGACCATATGGGTTAGATGGTTTGTCATGTTCTGGGGCTTGACCAGTCAGGTGACCATATGGGTTAGATGGGTTGTCATGTTCTGGGGCTTGACCAGTCAGATGACCATATGGGTTAGATGGGTTGTCATGTTCTGGGGCTTGACCAGTCAGGTTACCATATGGGTTAGATAGGTTATCATATTCTGGGGCTTGACCAGTCAGATGACCATATGGGTTAGATGGGTTGTCATGTTCTGGGGCTTGACCAGTCAGATGACCATATGGGTTAGATAGGTTATCATATTCTGGGGCTTGACCAGTCAGATGACCATATGGGTTAGATGGGTTGTCATGTTCTGGAGCTTGACCAGTCAGATGACCATATGGGTTAGATAGGTTATCATATTCTGGGGCTTGACCAGTCAGGTGACCATATGGTTAAATGGGTTGTCATGTTCTGGGGCTTGACCCGTCACATGATCATATGGGTTAGATGGGTTGTCATGTTCTGGGGCTTGACCCGTCAGATGGCCACATGGATTAGATGGGTTGTCATGTTCTGGGGCTTGACCCGTCACATGATCATATGGGTTAGATGGTTTGTCATGTTCTGGGGCTTGACCCGTCAGATGACCACATGGATTAGATGGGTTGTCATGTTCTGGGGCTTAACCAGTCAGGTGACCATATGGTTAAATGGGTTGTCATGTTCTGGGGCTTGACCAGTCAGATGACCATATGGGTTAGATGGGTTATGTTCTGGGGCTTGACCCGTCACATGATCATATGGGTTAGATGGGTTGTCATGTTCTGGGGCTTAACCAGTCAGATGATCATATGGGTTAGATGGTTTGACATGTTCTGGGGCTTGACCCGTCACATGATCATATGGGTTAGATGGGTTGTCATGTTCTGGGGCTTAACCAGTCACATGATCATATGGGTTAGATGGGTTGTCATGTTCTGGGGCTTAACCAGTCACATGATCATATGGGTTAGATGGTTTGTCATGTTCTGGGGCTTGACCCGTCAGATGACCACATGGATTAGATGGGTTGTCATGTTCTGGGGCTTAACCAGTCACATGATCATATGGGTTAGATGGGTTGTCATGTTCTGGGGCTTGACCCGTCACATGATCATATGGGTTAGATGGTTTGTCATGTTCTGGGGCTTGACCCGTCAGATGACCACATGGATTAGATGGGTTGTCATGTTCTGGGGCTTAACCAGTCAGATGACCATATGGTTAAATGGGTTGTCATGTTCTGGGGCTTGACCAGTCAGATGACCATATGGGTTAGATGGGTTATGTTCTGGGGCTTGACCAGTCAGGTTACCATATGGGTTAGATAGGTTATCATATTCTGGGGCTTGACCAGTCAGATGACCATATGGGTTAGATGGGTTGTCATGTTCTGGGGCTTGACCAGTCAGATGACCATATGGGTTAGATAGGTTATCATATTCTGGGGCTTGACCAGTCAGATGACCATATGGGTTAGATGGGTTGTCATGTTCTGGGGCTTGACCAGTCAGATGACCATATGGGTTAGATGGGTTGTCATGTTCTGGGGCTTGACCAGTCAGGTTACCATATGGGTTAGATGGGTTGTCATGTTCTGGGGATTGACCAGTCAGGTGACCATATGGGTTAGATGGGTTGTCATATGCTGGGCCTTGACCAGTCAGGTGACCATATGGGTTAGATGGGTTGTCATATTCTGGGGATTGACCAGTCAGGTGACCATATGGGTTAGATGGGTTGTCATATGCTGGGCCTTGACCAGTCAGGTGACCATATGGGTTAGATGGGTTGTCATATGCTGGGCCTTGACCAGTCAGGTGACCATATGGGTTAGATGGGTTGTCATATGATGGGGCTTGACCAGTCAGGTGACCATATGGGTTAGATGGGTTGTCATGTTCTGGGGATTGACCAGTCAGGTGACGACATGGGTTAGATGGGTTGTCATGTTCTGGGGCTTGACCAGTCATGTGACCACATGGGTTAGATAGGTTGTCATGTTCTGGGGCTTGACCAGTCAGGTGACCACATGGGTTAGATGGGTTATCATGTTTTGGGGCTTGACCAGTCAGGTGACCATATGGGTTAGATGGGTTATCATGTTCTGGGGCTTAACCAGTCAGGTGACCATATGGGTTAGATGGGTTGTCATGTTCTGGGGCTTGACCCGTCAGGTGACCATATGGGTTAGATGGGTTATCATGTTTTGGGGCTTGACCAGTCAGGTGACCATATGGGTTAGATGGGTTATCATGTTCTGGGGCTTGACCAGTCAGGAGACCATATGGATTAGATGGGTTGTCATGTTCTGGGGCTTAACCAGTCAGGTGACCATATGGGTTAGATGGGTTGTCATGTTCTGGGGCTTAACCAGTCAGATGACCATATGGTTAAATGGGTTGTCATGTTCTGGGGCTTGACCAGTCAGATGACCATATGGGTTAGATGGGTTATGTTCTGGGGCTTGACCAGTCAGGTTACCATATGGGTTAGATAGGTTATCATATTCTGGGGCTTGACCAGTCAGATGACCATATGGGTTAGATGGGTTGTCATGTTCTGGGGCTTGACCAGTCAGATGACCATATGGGTTAGATAGGTTATCATATTCTGGGGCTTGACCAGTCAGATGACCATATGGGTTAGATGGGTTGTCATGTTCTGGGGCTTGACCAGTCAGATGACCATATGGGTTAGATAGGTTATCATATTCTGGGGCTTGACCAGTCAGATGACCATATGGGTTAGATGGTTTGTCATGTTCTGGGGCTTGACCAGTCAGGTGACCATATGGGTTAGATGGGTTGTCATGTTCTGGGGCTTGACCAGTCAGATGACCATATGGGTTAGATGGGTTGTCATGTTCTGGGGCTTGACCAGTCAGGTTACCATATGGGTTAGATAGGTTATCATATTCTGGGGCTTGACCAGTCAGATGACCATATGGGTTAGATGGGTTGTCATGTTCTGGGGCTTGACCAGTCAGATGACCATATGGGTTAGATAGGTTATCATATTCTGGGGCTTGACCAGTCAGATGACCATATGGGTTAGATGGGTTGTCATGTTCTGGAGCTTGACCAGTCAGATGACCATATGGGTTAGATAGGTTATCATATTCTGGGGCTTGACCAGTCAGGTGACCATATGGTTAAATGGGTTGTCATGTTCTGGGGCTTGACCCGTCACATGATCATATGGGTTAGATGGGTTGTCATGTTCTGGGGCTTGACCCGTCAGATGGCCACATGGATTAGATGGGTTGTCATGTTCTGGGGCTTGACCCGTCACATGATCATATGGGTTAGATGGTTTGTCATGTTCTGGGGCTTGACCCGTCAGATGACCACATGGATTAGATGGGTTGTCATGTTCTGGGGCTTAACCAGTCAGGTGACCATATGGTTAAATGGGTTGTCATGTTCTGGGGCTTGACCAGTCAGATGACCATATGGGTTAGATGGGTTATGTTCTGGGGCTTGACCCGTCACATGATCATATGGGTTAGATGGGTTGTCATGTTCTGGGGCTTAACCAGTCAGATGATCATATGGGTTAGATGGTTTGACATGTTCTGGGGCTTGACCCGTCACATGATCATATGGGTTAGATGGGTTGTCATGTTCTGGGGCTTAACCAGTCACATGATCATATGGGTTAGATGGGTTGTCATGTTCTGGGGCTTAACCAGTCACATGATCATATGGGTTAGATGGTTTGTCATGTTCTGGGGCTTGACCCGTCAGATGACCACATGGATTAGATGGGTTGTCATGTTCTGGGGCTTAACCAGTCACATGATCATATGGGTTAGATGGGTTGTCATGTTCTGGGGCTTGACCCGTCACATGATCATATGGGTTAGATGGTTTGTCATGTTCTGGGGCTTGACCCGTCAGATGACCACATGGATTAGATGGGTTGTCATGTTCTGGGGCTTAACCAGTCAGATGACCATATGGTTAAATGGGTTGTCATGTTCTGGGGCTTGACCAGTCAGATGACCATATGGGTTAGATGGGTTATGTTCTGGGGCTTGACCAGTCAGGTTACCATATGGGTTAGATAGGTTATCATATTCTGGGGCTTGACCAGTCAGATGACCATATGGGTTAGATGGGTTGTCATGTTCTGGGGCTTGACCAGTCAGATGACCATATGGGTTAGATAGGTTATCATATTCTGGGGCTTGACCAGTCAGATGACCATATGGGTTAGATGGGTTGTCATGTTCTGGGGCTTGACCAGTCAGATGACCATATGGGTTAGATGGGTTGTCATGTTCTGGGGCTTGACCAGTCAGGTTACCATATGGGTTAGATAGGTTATCATATTCTGGGGCTTGACCAGTCAGATGACCATATGGGTTAGATGGGTTGTCATGTTCTGGGGCTTGACCAGTCAGATGACCATATGGGTTAGATAGGTTATCATATTCTGGGGCTTGACCAGTCAGATGACCATATGGGTTAGATGGGTTGTCATGTTCTGGGGCTTGACCAGTCAGATGACCATATGGGTTAGATAGGTTATCATATTCTGGGGCTTGACCAGTCAGATGACCATATGGGTTAGATGGGTTGTCATGTTCTGGGGCTTGACCAGTCAGATGATCATATGGGTTAGATGGGTTGTCATGTTCTGGGTCTTGACCAGTCAGATGACCATATGAGTTAGATGGGTTGTCATATTCTGGGGCTTGACCAGTCAGGTGACCATATGAGTTAGATGGGGTGTCATGTTCTGTGGCTTGACCAGTCAGGTGACCATATGGGTTAGATGGTTTGTCATGTTCTGGGGCTTTACAAGTCAGATGACCATATGGGTTAGATGGTTTGTCATGTTGTGGGGCTTGACCAGTCAGGTGACCATATGGGTTAGATGGTTTGTCATGTTGTGGGGCTTGACCAGTCAGATGACCACATGGGTTAGATGGGTTGTCATGTTCTGGGACCTGACCAGTCAGGTGATCATATGGGTTAGATGGGTAGTCATGTTCTGGGGCTTGACCAGTCAGGTGACCACATGGATTAGATGGGTTGTCATGTTCTGGGGCTTGACCAGTCAGATGACCATATGGTTTAGATGGGTTGTCATATTCTGGGGCTTGACCAGTCAGGTGACCATATGAGTTAGATGGGGTGTCATGTTCTGGGGCTTGACCAGTCAGGTGACCATATGGGTTAGATAGGTTATCATGTTCTGGAACTTGACCAGTCAAATGAACATATGGGTTAGATGGGTTGTCATGTTCTGGGGGTTGACAAGTCAGATGACCATATGACTTAGATGGGTTGTCATGTTCTGGCGCTTGACCAGTCAGGTGACCATATGGGTTAGATGGGTTGTCATGTTCTGGGGCTTGATCAGTCAGGTGACCATATGGGTTAGATGGGTTGTCAGGTTCTGGGGCTTGACCAGTCAGGTGACCACATGGATTAGATGGGTTGTCATGTTTTGGGGCTTGACCAGTCAGATGACCACATGGGTTAGATGGGTTGCCATGTTCTGGGGCTTGACCAGTAAGGTGACCACATGGGTTAGATGGGTTGCCATGTTCTGGCGCTTGACCAGTCAGATGACCACATGGATTAGATGGGTTGTCATGTTTTGGGGCTTGACCAGTAAGGTGACCACATGGGTTAGATGGGTTGTCATGTTCTGGGGTTTGACCAGTCAGGTGACCACATGGGTTAGATGGGTTATGTTCTGGGGCTTGACCAGTCAGGTGACCATATGGGTTAGATGGGTTGTCATGTTCAGGGGCTTGACCAGTCAGGTGACCATATGGGTTAGATGGGTTATGTTCTGGGGCTTCACCAGTCAGGTGACCACATGGGTTAGATGGGTTATCATGTTTTCGGGCTTGACCAGTCAGGTGACCACATGGGTTAGATGGGTTATGTTCTGGGGCTTGACCAGTCAGGTGACCATATGGGTTAGATGGGTTGTCATGTTCTGGGGCTTGACCAGTCAGATGACCATATGGGTTAGATGGGTTATCATGTTCTGGGGCTTTGACCAGTCAGGTGACCATATGGGTTAGATGGGTTGTCATGTCCTGGCGCTTGACCAGTCAGGTGACCATATGAGTTAGATGGGTTATGTTCTGGGGCTTGACCAGTCAGGTGACCATATGGGTTGGATGGGTTGTCATGTTCTGGGGCTTGCCAGTCAGGTGACCATATGGGTTAGATGGGTTGTCATGTTCTGGGACTTGACCAGTCAGGTGACCATATGGGTTAGATGGGTTGTCATGTTTTGGGGCTTGACCAGTCTGGTGACTACATGGATCAGATGGGTTGTCATGTTCTGGGGCTTGACCGGTCAGATGACCATATGGGTTAGATGGGTTGTCATTTTCTTGGGCTTGACCAGTCAGATGACCATATGGGTTAGATGGGTTGTCATATTCTCGGGCTTGACCACTCAGGAGACCATATGGGTTAGATGGGGTGTCATGTTCTGGGGCTTGACCAGTCAGGTGACCATATGGATTAGATAGGTTATCATGTTCTGGGGCTTGACCAGTCAAATGACCATATGGGTTAGATGGGTTGTCATGTTCTGGGGCTTGACCAGTCAGGTGACCATATGGGTTAGATGGTTTGTCATGTTCTGGGGCTTGACCAGTCAGGTGACCACATGGATTAGATGGGTTGTCATGTTCTGGGGCTTGACCAGTCAGATGACCATATGGGTTAGATGGGTTGTCATATTCTGGGGCTTGACCAGTCAGGTGACCATATGAGTTAGATGGGGTGTCATGTTCTGAGGCTTAACCAGTCAGGTGACCATATGGGTTAGATAGGTTATCATGTTCTGGAGCTTGACCAGTCAAATGACCATATGGGTTAGATGGGTTGTCATGTTCTGGGGCTTGACCAGTCAGGTGACCATATGGGTTAGATGGGTTGTCAGGTTCTGGGGCTTGACCAGTCAGGTGACCACATGGATTAGATGGGTTGTCATGTTTTGGGGCTTGACCAGTCAGATGACCACATGGGTTAGATGGGTTGCCATGTTCTGGGGCTTGATCAGTCAGGTGACCACATGGGTTAGATGGGTCATGTTCTGGGGCTTGACCAGTCAGGTGACCATATGGGTTAGATGGGTTGTCACGTTCTGGGGCTTGACCAGTAAGATGACCATATTGGTTAGATGGGTTGTCATGTTCTGGGACTTTGACCAGTCAGGTGACCATATGGGTTAGATGGGTTGTCATGTTTTTTGGCTTGACCAGCCAGGTGACCATATGGGTTAGATGGTTTGCTATGTTCTTGGGCTTGACCAGCCAGGTGACCATATGGGTTAGATGGGTTATCATGTTCTGGGGCTTTGACCAGTCAGGTGACCATATGGGTTAGATGGGTTATGTTCTGGGGCTTGACCAGTCAGATGACCATATGGGTTGGATGGGTTGTTATGTTCTGGGGCTTGCCAGTCAGGTGACCATATGGGTTAGATGGGTTGTCATGTTCTGGGACTTGACCAGTCAGGTGACCATATGGGTTAGATGGGTTGTCATGTTTTGGGGCTTGACCAGTCTGGTGACCACATGGATTAGATGGGTTGTCATGTTCTGGGGCTTGACCAGTCGGATGACCATATGGGTTAGATGGGTTGTCATTTTCTTGGTCTTGACCAGTCAGATGACCATATGGGTTAGATGGGTTATCATATTCTCGGGCTTGACCAGTCAGGTGACCACATGGGTTAGATGGGTTATGTTCTGGGGCTTGACCAGTCAGGTGACCATATGGGTTAGATGGGTTGTCATGTTCTGGGGCTTGACTAGTCAGGTGACCACATGGATTAGATGGGTTGTCATGTTCTGGGGTTTGACCAGTCAGATGACCATATGGGTTAGATGGCTTATGTTCTGGGGCTTTGACCAGTCAGGTGACCATATGGGTTAGATGGGTTGTCATGTTCTTTGGCTTGACAAGCCAGGTGACCATATGGGTTAGATGGGTTGTCATGTTCCGGGGCTTGACCAGTCAGATGACCATATGGGTTAGATGGGTTATCATGTTCTGGGGCTTTGACCAGTCAGGTGACCATATGGGTTAGATGGGTTGTCATGTTCTGGCGCTTGACCAGTCAGGTGACCATATGGGTTAGATGGGTTGTCATGTTCTGGGACTTGACCAGTCAGGTGACCATATGGATTAGATGGGTTGTCATGTTCCGGGGCTTGACCAGTCAGATGACCATATGGGTTGTCATGTTCTGGGGCTTGACCAGTCAGGTGACCATATGGGTTAGATGGGTTGTCATATTTTGGCGCTTGACCAGTCAGGTGACCATATGGGTTAGATGGGTTGTCATGTTCTGTGGCTTGACCAGTCAGATGACCATATGGGTTGGATGGGTTGTCATGTTCTGGGGCTTGCCAGTCAGGTGACCATATGGGTTAGATGGGTTGTCATGTTCTGGGACTTGACCAGTCAGGTGACCATATGGGTTAGATGGGTTGTCATGTTCTGCGGCTTGACCAGTCAGATGACCATATGGGTTAGATGGGTTGTCATTTTCTTGGGCTTGACCAGTCAGATGACCATATGGGTTAGATAGGTTATCATGTTCTGGGGCTTGACCAGTCAGATGACCATATGGGTTAGATGGGTTGTCATATTCTCGGGCTTGACCTGTCAGGTGACCATATGGGTTAGATGGGGTGTCATGTTCTGGGGCTTGACCAGTCAGGTGACCATATGGGTTAGATAGGTTATCATGTTCTGGGGCTTGACCAGTCAAATGACCATATGGGTTAGATGGGTTGTCGTGATCTGGGGCTTGACCAGTCAGATGACCATATGGGTTAGATGGGTTGTCATGTGCTGGGGCTTGACCAGTCAGGTGACAATATGGGTTAGATGGTTTGTCATGTTCTGGGGCTTGACCAGTCAGGTGACCATATGGGTTAGATGGTTTGTCATGTTGTGGGGCTTGACCAGTCAGGTGACCATATGGGTTAGATGGGTAGTCATGTTCTGGGGCTTGACCAGTCAGGTGACCACATGGATTAGATGGGTTGTCATGTTCTGGGGCTTGACCAGTTAGATGACCATATCAGTTAGATGGGTTGTCATATTCTGGGGCTTGACCAGTCAGGTGACCATATGAGTTAGATGGGGTGTCATGTTCTGGGGCTTAACCAGTCAGGTGACCATATGGGTTAGATAGGTTATCATGTTCTGGAGCTTGACCAGTCAAATGAACATATGGGTTAGATGGGTTGTCATGTTCTGGGGCTTGACCAGTCAGATGACCATATGAGTTAGATGGGTTGTCATGTTCTGGCGCATGACCAGTCAGGTGACCATATGGTTTAGATGGGTTGTCATGTTCTGGGGCTTGATCAGTCAGGTGACCATATGTGTTAGATGGGTTGTCAGGTTCTGGGGCTTGACCAGTCAGGTGACCACATGGATTAGATGGGATGTCATGTTTTGGGGCTTGACCAGTCAGATGACCACATCGGTTAGATGGGTTGCCATATTCTGGGGCTTGACCAGTCAGGTGACCACATGGGTTAGATGGGTTATGTTCTGGGGCTTGACCAGTCAGGTGACCATATGGGTTAGATGGGTTGTCATGTTCAGGGGCTTGACCAGTCAGGTGACCATATGGGTTAGATGGGTTATGTTCTGGGGCTTCACCAGTCAGATGACCACATGGGTTAGATGGGTTATCATGTTTTGGGGCTTGACCAGTCAGGTGACCACATGGGTTAGATGGGTTATGTTCTGGGGCTTGACCAGTCAGATGACCATATGGGTTAGATGGGTTGTCAGGTTCTGGGGCTTGACCAGTCAGGTGACCACATGGATTAGATGGGTTGTCATGTTTTGGGGCTTGACCAGTCAGATGACCACATGGGTTAGATGGGTTGCCATGTTCTGGGGCTTGACCAGTAAGGTGACCACATGGGTTAGATGGGTTGTCATGTTCTGGGGTTTGACCAGTCAGGTGACCACATGGGTTAGATGGGTTATGTTCTGGGGCTTGACCAGTCAGGTGACCATATGGGTTAGATGGGTTGTCATGTTCTGGGGCTTGACCAGTCAGATGACCATATGGGTTAGATGGGTTGTCATGTTCTGAGGCTTGACCAGTCAGGTGACCATATGGGTTAGATGGGTTGTCATGTTCTGGGGCTTTGACCAGTCAGGTGACCATATGGGTTAGATGGGTTGTCATGTTATTTGGCTTGACCAGCCAGGTGACCATATGGGTTAGATGGTTTGCTATGTTCTTGGGCTTGACCAGCCAGGTGACCATATGGCTTAGATGGGTTGTCATGTTCTGGGGCTTGACCAGTCAGATGACCATATGGGTTAGATGGGTTGTCATGTTCTGGGGCTTGACCAGTCAGATGACCATATGGGTTAGATGGGGTGTCATGTTCTGAGGCTTGACCAGTCAGGAGACCATATGGGTTAGATGGATTGTCATGTTCTGGGGCTTTGACCAGTCAGGTGACCATATGGGTTAGATGGGTTGTCATGTTCTTTGGCTTGACAAGCCAGGTGACCATATGGGTTAGATGGGTTGTCATGTTCCGGGGCTTGACCAGTCAGATGAACATATGGGTTAGATGGGTTGTCATGTTCTGGCGCTTGACCAGTCAGGTGACCATATGGGTTAGATGGGTTGTCATGTTCTGGGGCTTGACCAGTCAGATGACCATATGGGTTAGATGGGGTGTCATGTTCTGAGGCTTGACCAGTCAGGTGACCATATGGGTTAGATGGGTTGTCATGTTCTGGGGCTTTGACCATTCAGGTGACCATATGGGTTAGATGGGTTGTCATGTTCTTTGGCTTGACAAGCCAGGTGACCATATGGGTTAGATGGGTTGTCATGTTCCGGGGCTTGACCAGTCAGGTGACCATATGGGTTAGATGGGTTGTCATGTTCTGGCGCTTGACCAGTCAGGTGACCATATGGGTTAGATGGGTTGTCATGTTCCGGGGCTTGACCAGTCAGATGACCATATGGGTTGTCATGTTCTGGGGCTTGACCAGTCAGGTGACCATATGGGTTAGATGGGTTGTCATATTTTGGCGCTTGACCAGTCAGGTGACCATATGGGTTAGATGGGTTGTCATGTTCTGTGGCTTGACCAGTCAGATGACCATATGGGTTGGATGGGTTGTCATGTTCTGGGGCTTGCCAGTCAGGTGTCCATATGGGTTAGATGGGTTGTCATGTTCTGGGACTTGACCAGTCAGGTGACCATATGGGTTAGATGGGTTGTCATGTTCTGGGGCTTGACCAGTCAGATGACCATATGGGTTAGATGGGTTGTCATTTTCTTGGGCTTGACCAGTCAGATGACCATATGGGTTAGATGGGTTGTCATATTCTCGGGCTTGACCTGTCAGGTGACCATATGGGTTAGATGGGGTGTCATGTTCTGGGGCTTGACCAGTCAGGTGACCATATGGGTTAGATAGGTTATCATGTTCTGGGGCTTGACCAGTCAAATGACCATATGGGTTAGATGGGTTGTCGTGATCTGGGGCTTGACCAGTCAGATGACCATATGGGTTAGATGGGTTGTCATGTGCTGGGGCTTGACCAGTCAGGTGACAATATGGGTTAGATGGTTTGTCATGTTCTGGGGTTTGACAAGTCAGATGACCATATGGGTTAGATGGGTTGTCATGTTCTGGGGCTTGACCAGTCAGGTGACCATATGGGTTAGATGGTTTGTCATGTTCTGGGGCTTGACCAGTCAGGTGACCATATGGGTTAGATGGTTTGTCATGTTGTGGGGCTTGACCAGTCAGGTGACCATATGGGTTAGATGGGTTGTCATGTTTTGGGGCTTGACCAGTCAGATGACCACATGGGTTAGATGGGTTGTCATGTTTTGGGGCTTGACCAGTCAGATGACCACATGGGTTAGATGGGTTGTCATGTTCTGGGATTTGACCAGTCAGGTGACCATATGGGTTAGATGGGTAGTCATGTTCTGGGGCTTGACCAGTCAGGTGACCACATGGATTAGATGGGTTGTCATGTTCTGGGGCTTGACCAGTTAGATGACCATATCAGTTAGATGGGTTGTCATATTCTGGGGCTTGACCAGTCAGGTGACCATATGAGTTAGATGGGGTGTCATGTTCTGGGGCTTAACCAGTCAGGTGACCATATGTGTTAGGTTATCATGTTCTGGAGCTTGACCAGTCAAATGAACATATGGGTTAGATGGGTTGTCATGTTCTGGGGCTTGACCAGTCAGATGACCATATGGTTTAGATGGGTTGTCATGTTGTGGGGCTTGATCAGTCAGGTGACCATATGTGTTAGATGGGTTGTCAGGTTCTGGGGCTTGACCAGTCAGGTGACCACATGGATTAGATGGGTTGTCATGTTTTGGGGCTTGACCAGTCAGATGACCACATCGGTTAGATGGGTTCCCATATTCTGGGGCTTGACCAGTCAGGTGACCACATGGGTTAGATGGGTTATGTTCTGGGGCTTGACCAGTCAGGTGACCATATGGGTTAGATGGGTTGTCATGTTCAGGGGCTTGACCAGTTAGGTGACCATATGGGTTAGATGGGTTATGTTCTGGGGCTTCACCAGTCAGGTGACCACATGGGTTAGATGGGTTATCATGTTTTGGGGCTTGACCAGTCAGGTGACCACATGGGTTAGATGGGTTATGTTCTGGGGCTTGACCAGTCAGATGACCATATGGGTTAGATGGGTTGTCAGGTTCTGGGGCTTGACCAGTCAGGTGACCACATGGATTAGATGGGTTGTCATGTTTTGGGGCTTGACCAGTCAGATGACCACATGGGTTAGATGGGTTGCCATGTTCTGGGGCTTGACCAGTAAGGTGACCACATGGGTTAGATGGGTTGTCATGTTCTGGGGTTTGACCAGTCAGGTGACCACATGGGTTAGATGGGTTATGTTCTGGGGCTTGACCAGTCAGGTGACCATATGGGTTAGATGGGTTGTCATGTTCTGGGGCTTGACCAGTCAGATGACCATATGGGTTAGATGGGTTGTCATGTTCTGAGGCTTGACCAGCCAGGTGACCATATGGGTTAGATGGTTTGCTATGTTCTTGGGCTTGACCAGCCAGGTGACCATATGGGTTAGATGGTTTGTCATGTTCTGGGGCTTGACCAGTCAGGTGACCATATGGGTTAGATGGTTTGTCATGTTCTGGGGCTTGACCAGTCAGGTGACCGTATGGGTTAGATGGTTTGTCATGTTGTGGGGCTTGACCAGTCAGGTGACCATATGGGTTAGATGGGTTGTCATGTTTTGGAGCTTGACCAGTCAGATGACCACATGGGTTAGATGGGTTGTCATGTTTTGGGGCTTGACCAGTCAGATGACCACATGGGTTAGATGGGTTGTCATGTTCTGGGACTTGACCAGTCAGGTGACCATATGGGTTAGATGGGTAGTCATGTTCTGGGGCTTGACCAGTCAGGTGACCACATGGATTAGATGGGTTGTCATGTTCTGGGGCTTGACCAGTTAGATGACCATATCAGTTAGATGGGTTGTCATATTCTGGGGCTTGACCAGTCAGGTGACCATATGAGTTAGATGGGGTGTCATGTTCTGGGGCTTAACCAGTCAGGTGACCATATGGGTTAGATAGGTTATCATGTTCTGGAGCTTGACCAGTCAAATGAACATATGGGTTAGATGGGTTGTCATGTTCTGGGGCTTGACCAGTCAGATGACCATATGAGTTAGATGGGTTGTCATGTTCTGGCGCTTGACCAGTCAGGTGACCATATGGTTTAGATGGGTTGTCATGTTCTGGGGCTTGATCAGTCAGGTGACCATATGTGTTAGATGGGTTGTCAGGTTCTGGGGCTTGACCAGTCAGGTGACCACATGGATTAGATGGGTTGTCATGTTTTGGGGCTTGACCAGCCAGATGACCACATGGGTTAGATGGGTTGACATATTCTGGGGCTTGACCAGTAAGGTGACCACATGGGTTAGATGGGTTGTCATGTTCTGGGGTTTGACCAGTCAGGTGACCACATGGGTTAGATGGGTTATGTTCTGGGGCTTGACCAGTCAGGTGACCATATGGGTTAGATGGGTTGTCATGTTCAGGGGCTTGACCAGTCAGGTGACCATATGGTTTAGATGGGTTATGTTCTGGGGCTTCACCAGTCAGGTGACCACATGGGTTAGATGGGTTATCATGTTTTGGGGCTTGACCAGTCAGGTGACCACATGGGTTAGATGGGTTATGTTCTGGGGCTTGACCTGTCAGGTGACCATATGGGTTAGATGGGTTGTCAGGTTCTGGGGCTTGACCAGTCAGGTGACCACATGGATTAGATGGGTTGTCATGTTTTGGGGCTTGACCAGTCAGATGACAACATGAGTTAGATGGGTTGCCATGTTCTGGGGCTTGACCAGTAAGGTGACCACATGGGTTAGATGGGTTGTCATGTTCTGGGGTTTGACCAGTCAGGTGACCACATGGGTTAGATGGGTTATGTTCTGGGGCTTGACCAGTCAGGTGACCATATGGGTTAGATGGGTTGTCATGTTCTGGGGCTTGACCAGTCAGATGACCATATTGGTTAGATGGGTTGTCATGTTCTGAGGCTTGACCAGTCAGGTGACCATATGGGTTAGATGGCTTGTCATGTTCTGGGGCTTTGACCAGTCAGGTGACCATATGGGTTAGATGGGTTGTCATGTTCTTTGGCTTGACCAGCCAGGTGACCATATGGGTTAGATGGTTTGCTATGTTCTTGGGCTTGACCAGCCAGGTGACCATATGGCTTAGATGGGTTGTCATGTTCTGGGGCTTGACCAGTCAGATGACCATATGGGTTAGATGGGTTGTCCTGTTCTGGGGCTTGACCAGTCAGATGACCATATGGGTTAGATGGGTTGTCATGTTCTGAGGCTTGACCAGTCAGGTGACCATATGGGTTAGATGGGTTGTCATGTTCTGTGGCTTTGACCAGTCAGGTGACCATATGGGTTAGATGGGTTGTCATGTTCTTTGGCTTGACCAGCCAGGTGACCATATGGGTTAGATGGTTTGCTGTTCTTGGGCTTGACCAGCCAGGTGACCATATGGCTTAGATGGGTTGTCATGTTCTGGGGCTTGACCAGTCAGATGACCATATGGGTTTGATGGGTTATCATGTTCTGGGGCTTTGACCAGTCAGGTGACCATATGGGTTAGATGGGTTGTCATGTTCTGGCGCTTGACCAGTCAGGTGACCACATGGGTTAGATGGGTTATGTTCTGGGGCTTGACCAGTCAGGTGACCATATGGGTTAGATGGGTTGTCAGGTTCTGGGGCTTGACCAGTCAGGTGACCACATGGATTAGATGGTTTGTCATGTTTTGGGGCTTGACCAGTCAGATGACCACATGGGTTAGATGGGTTGCCATGTTCTGGGGCTTGACCAGTAAGGTGACCACATGGGTTAGATGGGTTGTCATGTTCTGGGGTTTGACCAGTCAGGTGACCACATGGGTTAGATGGGTCATGTTCTGGGGCTTGACCAGTCAGGTGACCATATGGGTTAGATGGGTTGTCATGTTCTGGGGCTTGACCAGTCAGATGACCATATGGGTTAGATGGGTTGTCATTTTCTGAGGCTTGACCAGTCAGGTGACCATATGGGTTAGATGGGTTGTCATATTCTGGGGCTTTGACCAGTCAGGTGACCATATGGGTTAGATGGGTTGTCATGTTCTTTGGCTTGACCAGTCAGGTGACCATATGGGTTAGATAGGTTATGTTCTGGGGCTTGACCAGTCAAATGACCATATGGGTTAGATGGGTTGTCATGTGCTGGGGCTTGACCAGTCAGGTGACCATATGGGTTAGATGGGTTGTCATGTTCTGGGGCTTGACCAGTCAGGTGACCATATGGGTTAGATGGGTTGTCAGGTTCTGGGGCTTGACCAGTCAGGTGACCACATGGATTAGATGGGTTGTCATGTTCTGGGGCTTTTACCAGTCAGGTGACCATATGGGTTAGATGGGTTGTCATGTTCTGGCGCTTGACCAGTCAGATGACCATATGGGTTTGATGGGTTATGTTCTGGGGCTTGACCAGTCAAATGACCATATGGGTTAGATGGGTTGTCATGTTCTGGGGCTTGACCAGTCAGATGACCATATGAGTTAGATGGGTTGTCATGTTCTGGCGCTTGACCGGACAGGTGACCATATGGGTTAGATGGGGTGTCATGTTCTGGGGCTTGACCAGTCAGGTGACCATATGGGTTAGATGGGTTGTCATTTTCTGGGGCTTGACCAGTCAGATAACCATATGGGTTAGATGGGTTGTCATGTTCTGGGGCTTGACCAGTCAGGTGACCATATGGGTTAGATGGGTTGTCATTTTCTGGGGCTTGACCAGTCAGATGACCATATGGGTTAAATGGGTTGTCATGTTCTGGGGCTTGACCAGTCAGGTGACCATATGGGTTAGATGGGTTGTCATGTTCTGGGGCTTTGACCAGTCAGGTGACCATATGGGTTAGATGGGTTGTCATGTTATTTGGCTTGACCAGCCAGGTGACCATATGGGTTTGATGGTTTGCTATGTTCTTGGGCTTGACCAGCCAGGTGACCATATGGGTTAGATGGGTTGTCATGTTCTGGGGCTTGACCAGTCAGATGACCATATGAGTTAGACCGGTTGTCATGTTCTGGCGCTTGACCGGTCAGGTGACCATATGGGTTAGATGGGTTGTCATGTTCTGGGGCTTGACCAGTCAGGTGACCATATGGGTTAGATGGGTTATCATGTTCTGGGGCTTGACCAGTCAGGTGACCATATGGGTTAGATGGGTTGTCATGTTCTGGGGCTTGACCAGTCAGGTGACCATATGGGTTAGATGGCTTGTCATGTTCTGGGGCTTGACTAGTCAAGTGACCATATGGGTTAGATGGGTTATCATGTTCTGGAGCTTGACCAGTCAGATGATCACATGGGTTAGATGGGTTGTCATGTTCTGGGGCTTGACTAGTCAAGTGACCATATGGGTTAGATGGGTTATCATGTTCTGGAGCTTGACCAGTCAGATGACCATATGGGTTAGATGGGTTGTCATGTTCTGGGGCTTGACCAGTCAGATGACCATATAGGTTAGATGAGGGGGTTAGCTGAGGGTATTACATGGCCGCGAGGGGTGAGGGTATTACATGGCCGTGAGGTGTGAGGGTATTACATGACTGTGAGGGGTGAGGGTATTACATGACTGAGGGGTGAGGGTATTACATGGCCGTGAGGGGTGAGGGTATTACATGGCTGTGAGGGATGAGGGTATTATGTGGCCATGAGGGGTGAGGGTATTACATGACTGTGAGGGGTGAGGGTATTACATGACTGTGAGGGGTGAGGGTATTACATGACTGTGAGGGGTGAGGGTATTACATGGCCATAAGGGGTGAGGGTATTACATGTCTGTGAGGGATGAGGGTATTAGATGGCCGTGAGGAGTGAGTGCATTACATGACTGTGAGGGGTGAGGGTATTACATGACTGTGAGGGGTGAAGGTATTACATGACTGTGAGGGGTGAGGGTATTACATGGCCGTGAGGGGTGAGGGTATTACATGGCCATGAAGGGGTGGGGGTGGGCTGAGGGTATTACATGGTCATGAGGGTGGTTAGTTTGGGGGTATTACGTGGCTGTGAGGGGGCAGGGCTGAGGGTGGGTGGTGACTCCAAAAGTTCGAGAACCTCAGATCTAACATATTTAATGTTTTCCTTCAGATATATGTGTCCCAATAAGTGAGTGTCTCTGTACAGACCTCTCTACTGGGAAAAGTTACAAACCTGGTACTGTTGTTATGATGGATTGCAGGAAATGGTATGTATAGTCCTAGAATGTTTTATACTACTACTGCTGCTACTACTACTACTATCACCACCACCACCACCACCACTACCACCACCACCACTACCACAACCACTACCACCATTACCTCCCCCACCACTACCACTACTACCATCACTACCACCACCACCACTACCATGACCACCACCACCACTACTACTCACTACTACTCACTACTACTACTACTACTACTACTACTACTACTACTCCTGCTGCTGCTGTTTCTCTTTTAAATTATTCATACAATCAAAATTAGAATTTGATTTTCTTTTACTCTAACATAACAGATACTTAAATGTATTCGTGATAATAATAATATTTGATACGTTTGCAAGCAAACAGCCTCATTCCACTATGTTGTTTAGATGACAGACACCGCTAGAAGGATGGTGATGGTCAACTAAAAACATAATGAGGCTGTTTGCTTGCAATGGAATCGAATATTATTATTCCATACAAAACTCACGAATACATTTAAGTATAAAATGTTATGGGAGAATATCTTTCTTAATCTAATCTACTTTGGCTGAGTTTACACTCACAAATAAGAAGAACCAGGGCCGCCCCTAGGAGTATTGGATTTGGTGTACTTCATATTTGTTTTGGTTGCTGAATACAATCAGGGGTCACTGCTTCTCCTGAAGGTCAATAGTTCTCTTCTAACTCGAGCGGGAGCGCCTTTTCATTGTCAATTAACATTGATCATCTGCAAAGCCGCATTGTTCTCAGAACCACTACACCAGTCTTTCGATGCATGCAACTGGAACTACTGCTGGAACTACCATTTGGAAGGATCGCAACTCATTTCTACAGCTGAGTAAACTGGAGCAATGTGAAATAAAGTGTCTTGTTAAATGACACAACACATCACCCGGTCTGAGAATCAAGCTCACAACCCTTTGATTGCAAGCCCAATGCTCTAACCACTTCACTAAAGGCGCATAGCTTAGTGGTTAATATCTTTGCTAAACTATGTACTAAACAGCAGTTTAATAATAGGCTTAGTTATTTTATTAAATTCCTTCAAATTGTTGATTATTTACCCACCAAAAAAGATCAATAGAAAAACATAAGTGGTATATTTCATTAGATATTCTCTTCTATCTTTGGTGGTCCAGTGGGACGTTCCAAACTATACGAGGTGTGTCACAAAAGTTCCAGGACTGATGTCACAAAAGATTTATTTCAAACCCAAACTTCACACTAAGAGTTTTCTCCTTCAAAGTAATCCCCCTGGAGTCTAATGCACTTTTCCATCCTTTTCTGCCATGCTTGCATGCACTCCTGGAAGGATTCTTCCAGGATCCTCCGCAGTTCCGTCGTCACGGCCTTTTTGATGTTGTCCATGTCTTCAAAACGGGTCCCCTCCGGGTCGTACTCGAAAATCCATGACTCATCACCGGTGATGACTGTCCCTAGCAAGTCTGGTTCAGTTTCAAGATGCTCGAGGATGTCCTGGCACACTTGCATGCGTCGACCCTTCTGGCCATCGTTCAGCAGTTTTGGCACCATCTTCGCGCAGACTTTCTGCATGTCCAACCTTCAGTGAGAATCTTCCAGACGCTGTCCCGATTCATGCCCAGCTCATTTGCCATCAGTCGAACAGTCAGCCGACGACCGCTACACACCATCTGCCTGACGCGCTCAACGTTGACCTCAGTTCTGGTTGTTGAGGGCCTTCCGCTTCTGGGGTCATCTTCCACATCCTTGTGTCCTTCTTTAAACCTCTTGCAGCACTCAAAAACATGTGAGCATAACATCGTCTCATCTCCATACACTTGCTGCAACAATCCCAGTGCTTCTGACGGAGTTTTCCCCAAGCGTACCAGAAACGTCAAGTTTGTTCGTTGCTCTGTGCTCATTGCTTGACGACCTGAAACAGAGGACATGTATATAAAATTATGAAGAAAAAAGTTTGATTGTTGCAGAGAGCTAAGATTACAGTTACATACTCCAGGTGGATTACTTGGAAGGAGAAAACTCTTAGTGTGAAGTTTGGGTTTGAAATAAATCCATTGTGACATCAGTCCTGGAACTTTTCTGACACACTTCGTGTATATGGTATGGCATTAGAGGAGTTGTGACCAGTAGATAATAGCAATGGAAAGACCAATGTTTCCTTGGTCTGATTTGACGAGTTCTACCTCACTCAGTATGTGAATGAGATTTGGGATCGTGTCGATTGATTCCGTCAAGTATCTTGATCTGCCAGGAGTTGCAGCCAGCAGATAATATCAGCAATTGAAAGACCAATGGAAACATTGTTTTCTTGGTCTGTTCTGAAGAGTTCCACCTCACTCAGTAATGAGGTCTGGGATCTTGTCGAACTCTATTGACCGGCAGAACACATTTTTTTTTTATCATTTATTAAAAAGGTGCATAAAAGGATGCAGTATGATACACTATTGACAAAGAAGAGATTAACCCTTCAGCATTTAAACCAGCCATATCCAGCCAGAATTCTCTCACCTCTATCTATTCAAACTGGCCATAATCATCCCCTCATACTGACATTGAGGCATTGTTCTCAAAATAAATATCAAAATCCCATAGATTCGATAGTATGTAAAGCCTTTACTGTGACAATACAATAGTATATATAGAGTAATGTAAATGTTATGTGAGGTAAAGCCTTTACTGTGACAATACAATAGTATATATAGAGTAATGTAAATGTTATGTGAGGTAAAGCCTTTACTGTGACAATACAATAGTATATATAGAGTAATGTAAATGTTATGTAAGGTAAAGCCTTTACTGTGACAATACAATAGTATATATAGAGTAATGTAAATGTTATGTGAGGTAAAGCCTTTACTGTGACAATACAATAGTATATATAGAGTAATGTAAATGTTATGTGAGGTAAAGCCTTTACTGTGACAATACAATAGTATATATAGAGTAATGTAAATGTTATGTGAGGTAAAGCCTTTACTGTGACAATACAATAGTATATATAGAGTAATGTAAATGTTATGTGAGATATTATGTGAGGTAAAGCCTTTACCATGAAGATATAATAGCATATATAGAGTAATGTAAATGTTATGTGAGATATTATGTGAGGTAAAGCCTTTACTGTGAAAATACAATAGTATATATAGAGTAATGTAAATGTTATGTGAGATATTATGTGAGGTAAAGCCTTTACCATGAAGATATAATAGCATATATAGAGTAATGTAAATGTTATGTGAGATATTATGTGAGGTAAAGCCTTTACTGTGACAATACAATAGTATATATAGAGTAATGTAAATGATATGTGAGGTAAAGCCTTAACTGTGAAAATACAATAGTATATATAGAGTAATGTAAATGATGTGTGAGATATTATGTGAGGTAAAGCCTTAACTGTGACAATACAATAGTATATATAGAGTAATGTAAATGTTATGTGAGATATTATATGAGGTAAAGCCTTAACTGTGACAATACAATAGTATATATAGAGTAATGTAAATGTTATGTGAGATATTATGTGAGGTAAAGCCTTAAATGTGAAAATACAATAGTATATATAGAGTAATGTAAATGTTATGTGAGATATTATGTGAGGTAAAGCCTTAACAGTGACAATACAATAGTATATATAGAGTAATGTAAATGTTATGAGATATTATGTGAGGTAAAGCCTTTACTGTGACAATACAATAGTATATAGAGAGTAATGTAAATGTTATGTGAGGTAAAGCCTTTACTGTGACAATACAATAGTATATAGAGAGTAATGTAAATGTTATGAGAGGTAAAGCCTTTACTGTGACAATACAATAGTATATATAGATTAATGTAAATGTTATGAGATATTATGTGAGGTAAAGCCTTTACTGTGACAATACAATAGTATATAGAGAGTAATGTAAATGTTATGTGAGGTAAAGCCTTTACTGTGACAATTCAATAGTATATAGAGAGTAATGTAAATGTTAAGTGAGGTAAAGCCTTTACTGTGACAATACAATAGTATATATAGAGTAATGTAAATGATGTGTGAGATATTTTGTGAGGTAAAGCCTTTACTGTGACAATACAATAGTATATATAGAGTAATGTAAATGTTATGTGAGGTAAAGCCTTTACTGTGACAATACAATAGTATATATAGAGTAATGTAAATGTTATGTAAGGTAAAGCCTTTACTGTGAAAATACAATAGTATATATAGAGTAATGTAAATGTTATGTGAGATATTATGTGAGGTAAAGCCTTAACTGTGACAATACAATAGTATATATAGAGTAATGTAAATGTTATGTGAGGTAAAGCCTTAACTGTGACAATACAATAGTATATATAGAGTAATGTAAATGTTATGTGAGGTAAAGCCTTAACTGTGACAATACAATAGTATATATAGAGTAATGTAAATGTTATGTGAGGTAAAGCCTTTACTGTGACAATACAATAGTATATATAGAGTAATATAAATGTTATGTGAGGTAAAGCCTTTACTGTGACAATACAATAGTATATATAGAGTAATGTAAATGTTATGTGAGATATTATGTGAGGTAAAGCCTTTACTGTAACAATACAATAGTATATATAGAGTAATGTAAATGTTATGTGAGATATTATGTGAGGTAAAGCCTTTACTGTGACAATACAATAGTATATATAGAATAATGTAAATGTTATGTGAGATATTATGTGAGGTAAAGCCTTTACTGTGACAATACACTAGTATATATAGAGTAATGTAAATGTTATGTAAGTTAAAGCCTTTACTGTGACAATACAATAGTATATATAGAGTAATGTAACTGTTATGTGAGGTAAAGCCTTTACTGTGAAAATACAATAGTATATATAGAGATTAATGTAAATGTTATGTGAGGTAAAGCCTTTACTGTGACAATACAATAGTATATATAGAGTAATGTAACTGTTATGTGAGGTAAAGCCTTTACTGTGAAAATACAATAGTATATATAGAGATTAATGTAAATGTTATGTGAGGTAAAGCCTTTACTGTGACAATACAATAGTATATAGAGAGTAATGTAAATGTTAAATGAGGTAAAGCCTTTACTGTGACAATACAATAGTATATATAGAGTAATGTAAATGTTATGTGAGTTAAAGCCTTTACTGTGACAATACAATAGTATATATAGAGTAATGTAAATGTTATGTGAGGTAAAGCCTTTACTGTGACAATACAATAGTATATATAGAGTAATGTAAATGTTATGTGAGGTAAAGCCTTTACTGTGACAATACAATAGTATATATAGAGTAATGTAAATGTTATGTGAGATATTATGTGAGGTAAAGCCTTTACTGTGACAATACAATAGTATATATAGAGTAATGTAAATGTTATGTGAGATATTATGTGAGGTAAAGCCTTTACTGTGAAAATACAATAGTAAATATAGAGTAATGTAAATGATGTGTTAGATATTATGTGAGGTAAAGCCTTTACTGTGACAATACAATAGTATATAGAGAGTAATGTAAATGTTATGTGAGGTAAAGCCTTTACTGTGACAATACAATAGTATATATAGAGTAATGTAAATGTTATGTGAGATATTATGTGAGGTAAAGCCTTTACTGTGACAATACAATAGTATATTGAGAGTAATGTAAATGTTATGTGAGGTAAAGCCTTTACTGTGACAATACAATAGTATATAGAGAGTAATGTAAATGTTATGTGAGGTAAAACCTTTACTGTGACAATACAATAGTATATATAGAGTAATGTAAATGTTATGTGAGGTAAAGCCTTTACTGTGACAATACAATAGTATATAGAGAGTAATGTAAATGTAACTGAGGTAAAGCCTTTACTGTGACAATACAATAGTATATATAGAGTAATGTAAATGTTATGTAAGGTAAAGCCTTTACTGTGACAATACAATAGTATATATAGAGTAATGTAAATGTTATGTGAGGTAAAGCCTTTACTGTGACAATACAATAGTATATATAGAGTAATGTAAATGTTATGTGAGGTATTATGTGAGGTAAAGCATTTACTGTGAAAATACAATAGTATATATAGAGTAATGTAAATGTTATGTGAGGAAAGCCTTAACTGTGAAAATACAATAGTATATATAGATTAATGTAAATGTTATGTGAGATATTATGTGAGGTAAAGCATTTACTGTGAAAATACAACAGTATATATAGAGTCATGTAAATGTTATGTGAGATATTATGTGAGGTAAAGCATTTACTGTGAAAATACAATATTATATATAGAGTAATGTAAATGTTATGTGAGATATTATGTGAGGTAAAGCCTTTACTGTGAAAATACAATAGTATATATAGAGTCATGTAAATGTTATGTGAGATATTATGTGAGGTAAAGCATTTACTGTGAAAATACAATAGTATATATAGAGTAATGTAAATGTTATGTGAGATATTATGTGAGGTAAAGCCTTTACTGTGAAAATACAATAGTAAATATAGAGTAATGTAAATGTTATGTGAGATATTATGTGAGGTAAAACCTTTACTGTGAAAATACAATAGTAAATATAGAGTAATATAAATGTTAAAGGGTTAAAAGTTCTTAGGAATGGAATGAAGTGATTCATTGTTGAGAATGAGCTAGTCAGGCTAGCGAGGACATTGAGAAAGATTATACTAACAAAAGAACTATCATCTTCTTCATGATGTCTTGAGCAGTTAAATTACGTCAAATCTCATCCTACTATCTTACAAAATAACATATTGGATAATCTGGTCCTGGTCCTCCATGGAAAAACACAATAATCATGGCTGGAATCATTTTACTGATAGGTTCTCAACCAGGTCTAGCCTGGGGCTAAACAACAACAGCTCTCAATCTGAGGATTAATACTGAAGTGTTATTTATGTTTGTTATTTTCTGTGAACAGCACCTGTTTTGATGGGGCCTTTAAATGTCAAGACGGACCTCGATGTGACACTACAACACAGTTCCCATCAACTACTGCTGGTCAGTATTATTTGTTTATTTGGGGCCAAATAGCACAAGGCATTTTGTCTAACAATCTGGCGTGGATGTATTGACACTATTATCGTTTAACATTTATTTTCCATACTTGTCTGGGTTAGATGAGTTACCATATACTGAGGATAGATAGGTCTGGTGACCATATCTTACTCATATGATCTGGTTTTGGCTAGAGTTTTACAGCTAGATGCCCTTCCTAACTCCAACCCCCTTCTAGCATGTAC
This sequence comes from Eledone cirrhosa, assembly GCA_964016885.1. NCBI lineage: Eukaryota > Metazoa > Mollusca > Cephalopoda > Octopoda > Eledonidae > Eledone > Eledone cirrhosa. The sequence goes on along the minus strand of OZ024741.1, from coordinate 399,889,768 downwards.
TGGGAGCAGAGTTTCTATAGCTGGATGCCCTTCCTAACTCCAACCCCTTTCCAGCATGTACTGGGAGTTTTATATCGTAACTCAAGCAGGAGCACCTTACAGGGTGGACTGGTTGTTTTTTGTCATGGCATCAGCATTACCCCTTTACAAGGTGGAGAAAATAAAATTACCATAGTTCTTCAATGTTAGACATCACAATCAAACAACAACTATATCAGTTTAATTACATGGAGACTTGTGGTGTTGTTGCTCTAGGACCACCTCCCTACCCACCACCATTGGCACCCTGTAGCAGTGGAGACTTCTGGTGTCATTGACCCTAGGACCACCTCCCTACCCACCACCATTGGCACCCTGTAGCAGTGGAGACTTCTGGTGTCATTGACCCTAGGACCACCTCCCTACCCACCACCATTGGCACCCTGTAGCAGTGGAGACTTCTGGTGTCATTGACCCTAGGACCACCTCCCTACCCACCACCATTGGCACCCTGTAGCAGTGGAGACTTCTGGTGTCATTGACCCTAGGACCACCTCCCTACCCACCACCATTGGCACCCTGTAGCAGTGGAGACTTCTGGTGTCATTGACCCTAGGACCACCTCCCTACCCACCACCATTGGCACCCTGTAGCAGTGGAGACTTCTGGTGTCATTGACCCTAGGACCACCTCCCTACCCACCACCATTGGCACCCTGTAGCAGTGGAGACTTCTGGTGTCATTGACCCTAGGACCACCTCCCTACCCACCACCATTGGCACCCTGTAGCAGTGGAGACTTCTGGTGTCATTGACCCTAGGACCACCTCCCTACCCACCACCATTGGCACCCTGTAGCAGTGGAGACTTCTGGTGTCATTGACCCTAGGACCACCTCCCTACCCACCACCATTGGCACCCTGTAGCAGTGGAGACTTCTGGTGTCATTGACCCTAGGACCATCTCCCTACCCACCACCATTGGCACCCTGTAGCAGTGGAGACTTCTGGTGTCATTGACCCTAGGACCACCTCCCTACCCACCACCATTGGCACCCTGTAGCAGTGGAGACTTCTGGTGTCATTGACCCTAGGACCACCTCCCTACCCACCACCATTGGCACCCTGTAGCAGTGGAGACTTCTGGTGTCATTGACCCTAGGACCACCTCCCTACCCACCACCATTGGCACCCTGTAGCAGTGGAGACTTCTGGTGTCATTGACCCTAGGACCACCTCCCTACCCACCACCATTGGCACCCTGTAGCAGTGGAGACTTCTGGTGTCATTGACCCTAGGACCACCTCCCTACCCACCACCATTGGCACCCTGTAGCAGTGGAGACTTCTGGTGTCATTGACCCTAGGACCACCTCCCTACCCACCACCATTGGCACCCTGTAGCAGTGGAGACTTCTGGTGTCATTGACCCTAGGACCACCTCCCTACCCACCACCATTGGCACCCTGTAGCAGTGGAGACTTCTGGTGTCATTGACCCTAGGACCACCTCCCTACCCACCACCATTGGCACCCTGTAGCAGTGGAGACTTCTGGTGTCATTGACCCTAGGACCACCTCCCTACCCACCACCATTGGCACCTGTAGCAGTGGAGACTTCTGATATCATTGACCCTAGGACAACCTCCCTAAACACCACCATTGGCACCCTGTAGCAGTAGAGACTTCTGGTATCATTGACCCTAGGACAACCTCCCTAAACACCACCATTGGCACGGAGTTGGGTACCCACAGGTGTGAGACTTGTGAGCTGGAATGGCTCTTCCAACACATCTTCCTCACCATCCCCCAGGGAAACGCCTTCTCTATTCTGTCAGCTGGGGCCGTGGGGTGCCAGAGCATGGGCTCACATTTGCTTAGAATAATGAGTGATGGGGCGAGAGACGGAGGCAGTAAATGAAAGAAAGAGATTATAAACACACACAAATATACACACATATATCTATATATGCTTATACGTTATATTGTTATAGTTTCTTTATATTTCCATATTTCGTGTGTGATATCTATTTCCAGTACATTGTGTTGGGGATGACAAGATGCTCTGTGATGGATTCTGTGCTACGATTTGTGATGGAAACACAGAATGTCTTTATGATATTGATGAAGTCAACTGCAGTAAGTTCAATTTATATATATACAGTATTAGTGTATATATATATATATATATATATGTTGATTTAAAACTTCACTGCTCACAAGTGTTTTTTATAGCTTCATATCATGTTTCCCTATTTTATCTGATGAGAACACAAATATCATCCCATGATGATATTTGTTTTTGAAATGCGCATAATAAAATACTTGGAACTCTTTTAACCATCTTTTGATCTCATATTATATATATATATATCATCATCATCATCATCATCAAGGTTTAGCGTCCGTGTTCCACGCTTGCATGGGTTTGGACGGGGGGTTTTCCCACTTGAGGCAAGAGTGGTTGTCTTGCTCGCATAGGACTGTCTGGCGGGTTTTCTACAGCTGGATGCCCTTCCTAACACCAACCACATTTACAGTGTGGGGCTGGGAGGTTTTTACCGTGTTGCCTACACGGCCACATTTACAGTGTGGACTGTGTATTTTTTTTGTCGTGACACCTACACGATCTCATTTGTTTCGGCCTGGATGTTGTGGCACCAACATAACTTTACATTAAAAGGGGCGGTGTGGATGGGGTGGGGGGTGGTGGAACGGGGGGGGGGGGGGGTGTTTTGATAGAGATGCCTACTGACTGTAGTAGGTTTTACTTTGTATATATATATATATACTGTATACATATATATATATATACGGTATATATATATACTGTGTATATATACTATGTATATATATATACGATGTATATATATATATATTCTATATATATATATATATATATATATATATATATATATATATATTTTAATATAAGGAACTGTTTCTTTGTTTTTATTCATTATTTTTTTTATTAGTTTATATTGATTCTGTTTTCCTGTATTTTTCATTTGAAAAAAATGTTTGAATACATCTTCTCTTTTTGTGATATTCGGATTACATTGAGTTCTTCATACGGATTGGACACTACCGTACATTTTGGTAGATTTATCTCTCTCTCTATATATATATATATAAGTAGAAGGGGTATTTAATTTGTTGGAAATCCGACAAATATAAATATGAATGTTTATAACTGATTTAGAGCACTCAACAAGTTACTGGAGTAAATATTCAATGATATTAAATAAATGGAAACTATATTTATGAAACCATTTTTATTTTATTATATATATTTCAAGGGTACCAAAACACTTTGGTACGCTTTCTTCAGATAAAATACAAAGTTTGTTTTATAAATAGAGACGTACCCAGGAAAATCATACCATATCGGTTAAATATTCTCTGGATTGACTATCCAGAGAATATCCAACAGATAAGGTATGATTTTCCAGAGAATATCCAACTGATAAGATATGATTTTCCAGAGAATATCAAACTTATAAGGAATGATTTACCAGAGAATATAAAACTAATAAGGTATGATTTTCCAGAGAATATCAAACTGATAAGGTATGATTTTCCAGAGAATATCTAAATGATAAGGTATGATTTTCCAGAGAATATCCAACCGATAAAGTATGATTTTCCTGGGTACGTCTCTATTTATAAAACAAACTTTGTATTTTATCTGAAGAAAGCGTACTAAAGTGTTTTGGTA
>OZ024741.1:399582369-399885875 GCA_964016885.1 Eledone cirrhosa | reverse complement strand
TATTATATATATATATATATAGTATATATATATATATATAATATATATATATATATATATATATATATATACTATATATATATATATACTATATATATATATATATACTATATATATATATATATATAGTATATATATATATACTATATATATATATACTATATATATATATACTATATATATATATATATATACTATATATATATATACTATATATATATATACTATATATATATATATATACTATATATATAATATATACTATATATATATATATACTATATATATATATATATACTATATATATATATATATACTATATATATATATATACTATATATATATATATATACTATATATATATATATACTATATATATATATATACTATATATATATATATATACTATATATATATATATATATACTATATATATATATATACTATATATATATATATATACTATATATATATATATACTATATATATATATATATACTATATATATATATATATATATATATACTATATATATATATATACTATATATATATATATACTATATATATATATATACTATATATATATATATATACTATATATATATATATACTATATATATATATATACTATATATATATATATACTATATATATATATATACTATATATATATATATATATATATATATATATATATATATATATATATATATATATATATATATATATATATATATATATATATATATATACTATATATATATATATATATATATATATATACTATATATATATACTATATATATATATATATATATACTATATATATACTATATATATATATATACTATATATATATATATATACTATATATATATATATACTATATATATATATATATATATAATATACTATATATATATATATACTATATATATATATATATACTATATATATATATATATATATATATATACTATATATATAAATATATATACTATATATATATATATATATATATATATATACTATATATATATATATATATATACTATATATATATATCTATATACTATATATATATATCTATATACTATATATATATATCTATATACTATATATATATATCTATATACTATATATATATATCTATATATACTATATATATATATCTATATATACTATATATATATATCTATATATACTATATATATATATCTATATATACTATATATATATATCTATATATACTATATATATATATCTATATATACTATATATATATCTATATATACTATATATATATATATATATACTATATATATATATATATATACTATATATATATATACTATATATATATATATATACTATATATATATATATATATACTATATATATATATATATACTATATATATATATATATACTATATATATATATATATATACTATATATATATATATATACTATATATATATATATATACTATATATATATATATATATACTATATATATATATATATACTATATATATATATATATACTATATATATATATATATATACTATATATATATATATATATACTATATATATATATATATATACTATATATATATATATATATACTATATATATATATATATATATACTATATATATATATATATACTATATATATATATATATACTATATATATATATACTATATATATATATATACTATATATATATATATACTATATATATATATATATATATACTATATATATATATATATACTATATATATATATACTATATATATATATACTATATATATATATACTATATATATATATATATATATACTATATATATATATACTATATATATATATACTATATATATATATATATACTATATATATATATATATATATATACTATATATATATATATATACTATATATATATATATACTATATATATATATATATATATACTATATATATATATATATACTATATATATATATATATACTATATATATATATATATATACTATATATATATATATACTATATATATATATATATACTATATATATATATATACTATATATATATATATATACTATATATATATATATATACTATATATATATATATATACTATATATATATATATATACTATATATATATATATATATACTATATATATATATATATACTATATATATATATATATATACTATATATATATATACTATATATATATATATATATATACTATATATATATATACTATATACTATATATATATACTATATATATATAGTATATATATATATATATTATATATATATATATAGTATATATATATATATATATATATACTATATATATATATATACTATATATATATATATATGTACTATATATATATATATACTATATATATATAGTATATACATATATATATATATATAGTATATATATATATATATACTATATATATATATATATACTATATATATATATATATACTATATATATATAGTATATATATATATATATATATACTATATATATATATATACTATATATATACTATATATATATACTATATATATATATATATACTATATATATACTATATATATATACTATATATATATATATATACTATATATATATATATATATACTATATATATATAGTATATATATATATACTATATATACTATATATATATATACTATATCATCATCATCATCATCATTTTATGTCCGCTTTTCCCTGCTTGCAAGGGTTGGACGGGTCTTATTCAGCACAGCATCTCTCCACTCGTCACGGTCCCTCGTCATCTCCACCGTGAGCTTCAATGATCTGAGGTCTGTTCTCACCACGTCCGCCCATGTTTTTCGTGGTCTACCTCTACCACGTCTTCGTTCAACTGGCAATTCCTGGCACTTCTTCACCCATCGGTCATCCTCCATGCGCATCACATGTCCATACCACCTCAGTCTCCTCTCCCGTACACTACATTCTATCCCTCTCAGACACATTTTCTCTCTCAACATATTTATGCTGGGTCGTTTACGCACATTTACACTGCACATCCAACGGAGCATGCTTGCCTCATTTCTCTCCAGCCGTCACATATCCTCTGCAGTTGCTGCCCATGTCTCACTACCATGCAGCATCGCGCTCCTCACACAGGCATCACACAACCGGCCTTTCGTACGCAGGGAGAAACCCTTCTTCGTCAACAGAGGAAGCAGCTCCCTAAACCTCTTCCTACCCGTCCTTATTCTAGATACTATGGCCTCGGAACACCCTCCTCCCATGCTAATCTGATCTCCTAGGTACCGGAAGCTATCCACCACTACTATAGCGCCCTCTTGCATTTGAAAAATGTGTCTATCAGTGCGACTTCTACTGTCTAATTTCCCTGTACATCTACTGCATACATATTTCTCCCTACCTGTTAGTTTGCCTGCTATCCCGCTACATCTCTTGTGTACCCAGGATCTGCATTCTGTGCATTTTATAGAATTTATGCCAGTTCCTTTTCTGCATATCGAGCATGGCCATTTCCCTGACGGAATCAGGGTTTTGTCCTCTTTTCTACTCATCAACACTTTTGTCTTAGCTAGATTCACTCTCAGTCCTCTTGCTTCCAACTGCTGTTTCCATAGCCAGAATTTATTCTCTAACTCCTCTACTGATTCTGCTATAAGAGCCAGATCGTCAGCGTAGAGAAGTTCCCATGGACAGCCAGTCTTAAACTCCTCTGTTATGGCTTGGAGGACTATAATGAACAAGAGCGGGCTGAGGACCGAACCCTGATGTACTCCTACTTGTATCTGGAATTCCTCACTAAACTCCATTCCTACCCTGACTTTACTGAGAGTACCTCTGTACAAAGTTTGCACTGTCCTCACAAGCCATTCCTCAACACCTAGCTTCCTTAGGGACCACCAGATGACAGATCGGAGTACCCTATCAAAGGCCTTCTCTAGGTCAACAAAGGCTAAGTATAGTGGCTTATTCTTCTTCTTATATATATATATATATATATATATATATATATATATATATATATATACACTATATATATATATACTATATATATATACTATATATATATACTATATATATATACTATATATATATACTATATATATATATATACTATATATATATACTATATATATATATACTATATATATATACTATATATATATATACTATATATATATATACTATATATATATATACACATATATATATATACTATATATATATATACACATATATATATATACTATATATATATATACACATATATATATATACTATATATATATATATATACACATATATATATATACACATATAAATATATACACATATTTATATATACACATATTTATATATTATAAAATAACAGGAGGCTGGACTGGTGTAAATCCTTGAAAGGTTTATTATACTATGATCATTTCAATGACCAGGTTCAGTATGAATCCGGTGACATCATCAGGTATTCAAAATATAACAAAGGAATATAACAGATAAAATCGATTAGGCTGAAAATAGGAGACAAGAGGACGACCGACTATTTGGCAGCTTCTACCTCAGTCGGCCGCCCTTTATTATTCCTTTGTTATATTTTGAATACCTGATGATGTCATCGGATTCATACTGAACCCGGTCATTGAAATGTTCATAGTATAATAAACCTTTCAAGGATTTACACGAGTCCAGCCTCCTGTTATTTTATAATAATTAACTCCATACTCGCACCACCAACTACACAAATGAAGACGGGTGAGTTGTATTATGTTGAGTGCTATCCATAATATTACATCGAGATTGACCATACGGAATGACCAGTTCTATCCAGTGGTGAACTAACAAACCTAAATAAACACATATTTATATATATAGTGAATATATATATATATATATATATATATATATATATATATACATATATATACAGTATATTATATGTGTATATATATCATCATCATCATTATCGTTTAACGTCCATCTTCCATGCTTGCATGGGTTTGGACAGGAGGTTTCCCACTTGAGGCAAGAGTGGTTGTCTTGCTCGCATAGGACTGTCTGGCGGGTTTTCTACAGCTGGGTGCCCTTCCTAACACCAATCACGTTTACAGTGTGGACTGGGAGGTTTTTACCGTGTTACCTACACGGCCATATTACAGCGTGGACTGTGTGTTTTTTTGTCGTGACACCTACACGACCTCATTTGTTTCGAACTGGATGTTGTGGTACCAACATAACTTTACATTGAAAGGGGTGATGTGGATGGGGTGGTGGTAGTGGGACGGGGGTGTATTTTTGTTAGAGGTGCCTACTGACTGTAGTAGGTTTCACTTTGTACTTAGGTAAGGCGGGGTCTTCTGTATTACTGTGTAGCACCAAAGATCTCGGTCCAGTGACATTGTCTTGGAGAGGTGTGTGTGAGGTCGGAATTTATCAAGTCGTCCCAGGTTTTTCTGGGTCTGCCTACTCCGTGGCTACCGTCTATTTTTATTGCTCTGCACTTTTTTATACAGCTGTCGTCTTTCATGCGCATCACGTGACCATACCAACGTAGTCTTCTCTCGAGTAAACAACATCTGATCCCTCTTATTTCTAATTTTTCCCTTAGTTTGTTTACGCTTTGCCGTTCACGTATATTACTATTACACATCCAACGGAGCATGCAAGCTTCTTTCCTCTCCAGTCTGCGTATATCCTCTGCACACAATGCCTAGGTCTCACTGCCATGTAACATTGCCGGGTCTCACTGCCATGTAATATTTATAGAGAGAACCCTTTAGCGGCTAATAGTGGTATAAGCTCTCTGAACTTTTTCCATCCAGTTCTAACTCTAGCTACTGTACTTTCAGAGCACCCTCCACCACTGCTGATTTTGTCACCCAGGTAACGGAAGGTGTCCACTATTTCTATAGAACCATCTGTGCAATGGAATGAGCTAGTATTTTGTGGGCACTTTCTGCTACTTATTGCACCAGAGCACCGGCCACATATAAAATCTATGTTCTTAGTTAGCTTACCAGTTATCCCACTACATCTTTTATGCACCCATACTTTGCATTTGGGACATAAAATGGAGTTTCTACCTACCCCTTTCCTACACACTGAGCATGGCCATTTCCCGGATGGGACCGGTGCCCTTTTTTCCTTGCTACAAACTAGAACTTTAGTCTTAGACAGGTTAATTTTAAGGCCTTTTGATTCTAGGCCATGCTTCCATGTTTGGAATTTCTTCTCTAGTTCAGCCATTGATTCAGCTATGAGCGTTAGATCATCTGCATAGAGGAGTTCCCATGGGAAGCCAGTCTTGAACTCCTCTGTTATAGCCTGAAGGGCAATAATAAATAGTAGGGGGCTAAGGACGGAGCCTTGATGAACACCAACTTTTACGCTAAACTCTTCACTATATTCGTTGTTAATTCTAACCTTGCTGACTGTTTCTTTATACATGGCTTGTATAGCTCCCACAAGCCATTCATCAACACCTAGTTTTCTAAGCACCCACCACATAATGGAACGGGGGACTCTGTCAAAGGCTTTCTCCAAGTCGACAAAGCTAAGTATAGGGGTTTACTTTTAGCTAGGTACTTCTACTGTAGTTGTCGTACAATGAAAATATATATATATATCATTCATCATCATCATTTCATTTTACGTCCGCTTTTCCCTGCTTGCAAGGGTGGGACGGGAACTGATTCTGGCTTGATTTCTACAGCTGGATGCCCTTCCTAACACCAACCTCATTTACAGTGAGTGCTGGGTGCTTTTTTGCCGTGGCACCTCCACGACCACTTTGCAGTGGAATGATATGGACCCTAGTCCCTATCATCTCATTTCTACAGCTGAGTAAACTGGAGCAATGTGAAATAAAGTGTCTTGCTCAAGGAAACAACACATCACCCAGTCTGAGAATTGAACTCACAACCTTTCGATTGCAAGACCAATGCTCTAACCACTAAGCCATGTGCCTCCTATATATATACATATAGTGAACCTATAGTAACTCCAAGTTACACTCTCTCTCTCTCTCTCTATATATATATATATATATATACACACAGTATATTATATATATACAGTATATTATATGTATATCTCTATATATAATATATTATATGTATACCTATATATGATATAGGTGATCATAATGGAGTGTTCCATTATCACTTTTGGTAAGGTGAGAGAAACATTATACACACTAAAACCCTCAGCTCATGAGGAGTTTAAAATAGACGAATAAGTCTTCGAATGTTAAGGACAGTTCAAGTAGCTGAACATTAATATATAAAATGACAAAAGACCATGGTTAACAATTTATATCCATGGGCGGAGGTGGTGAGAGCAGACCTCAGATTGCTAAAACTCACGGAGGAGATGACGAAGGACCGTGACAAGTGGAGAGATGCTGTGCTGAATAGGACCCATCCCACCCTTGCAAGCAGGGAAAAGCGGATGATGATGATGATTACAATAGTACATGCATACAAAAGCATTCAGAAATAATTAATTGGACAATGATAGCCTGTGCATCGGGGTTTCCCTGAGGCTTGGCCTCCAGATCTGCAAGCCACACCAATGTAGCTGCAGATCCACCAGCACTTTCCTGTCGCTACAGTGCTGGCCACATTCCACACCATGCCGTCCTCAATGAGGTCATAAAGCATGGCTTGGATGCTGCATGCTTTCCCTCCAAACTGGAGCTGGTGGGGCTGGACTGAGGGGATGGCAAAAGGCCAGATGGTATGACCATCTTACTGTTCCATGGTGGTAAACCCCTTGTCTGGGATGCCACTTGCAGCAACACATTCTCCAGTTGCAACCTGGTGCAGTCTGTGACTAACCCAGGTTCTGCTGCACTTCGGGCTGAGGATGATAAAATCTCCAAGTATCGGTCACTCTCCCACAGATTTGAAGTGAGCCCCTAGCAGTGGAGACTTCTGCTGTCCTTGGTCCTAGGGCTACCTTCCTATTTACCATCATAGGCGCTGAGCTGGCTAGCCACAGGTGTGAGCCTCGCGAGATGGAATGGCTTTTCCAACGCATCTCCCTTACCATCCTCTGAAGAAACGCCTTCTCCATTCTGTCCGCCAGGGTGGCTAGAACGTGGGACCCCATTTGCTCATAATAGAGAGAGATGGAGGCAATGACAGTGGGATTTTGTCTCTTCTGTGTTCGGACCTAGTGTGCAGCGGCAGTTATCTGTAAGGAGGTAGTGATTCATAATTACTTATAACTAGCCGACTCATTAATTTATATTGCAGGATTATAATGACAGTTTATAACTTTAATATTTAAATTTTCTATTAAACATTTTAATTACTTCCAACAAAAAAAAAAAATTAATTAGCTCTTATTAACACTATACATATTACATAAACTGCATTTCTTCAGGAAATGTGAGAAGGAATAAAGTTTACCAAATTCAAAAATAATATGTTTTTACCCAGTATTTTTCAAGGTAATATTTCAGGGCTAATACTTCCTTTTCAAATGTAAAAACGAAAACGGTTCAAAACAAAACAAATGACCAATGTGTTCTTCCCTAATTTGTCTAAGTGTCTTATATAATGTTTTTTCCCAATATATTTTAATATATTTCAGGGCTAATACTCTCTTTTCAAATGTAAAAAGGAAAAAGGTTCAAAACACAATGAATAATCAATGTGTTTTTTCCTGGTCTATGTGTCTAATATAATATTATTGTTTATTGTTTAGCCTCTACAACACTGGCCCCAACAACTGTATACACAACGCTGTCAACACTTACAACCTTTTCACCATATCAGACTGGTACTGGCTTCACTTTAACAACACCATTTGGGTCTACTTCTCCACCAACTACAATAGGTGGGTGTTTATTTATTTTTTTAATTAAATTTCATTTTCAATATTACAACAATAGTTGAGGGTGGTCGATTGGCAGAATTGGTAGCGTATCAGATAAAATTCCATTGCAATATTTGTTCAGGCTCTTGGCTCTTTACTTTCTGAATTGCAAGTAATGCAAATAGTAAACAATATATACAGGGTGTCCCAGAATTAAATATTTATTCCAGTGAAATTGGGAAAATTTAAAAATAAATTTACAAAATTTATGTTTATTACTTAATTATGATACAAAAGAAATAGATTTATAAATTTTACATGAAAACTTTATTGAAATTTTAAAACCTGTGCTCCATCTGTATCCCTGCATATTTCAAATCTATCTTTAACTTTGTGAAACACATTTTGAAGCATTTCAGGAGTTATCTTCTGCACTGTTAACTAAATGTGTTCTTTAATCTCAGCTAAACTATTAATCCTTTTGGCAATAAACCTTTGTTTTTATGAAACCCCCATGCAAAGAAATCCAGGGGTCAAATCCAGAGAATGTGGAGGCCAGGTCAAAGTCCTCCACCTCTAATTCACAGATTTGGAAAGTGTCTGTTGTGGTACTATTAAATAATTAAAGTATAATTGTTTCTAGTTTTGGCACAAGGCCAGCAATTATCCCAGTGTATTACTGGTACTTTATTTTATCGACTCCATAAGGATGAAAGGCAAAGTTAACCTCGGCGGAATTTGAACTCAGACCATAAGGGGCCATAACTCTTTGCTGCAAATCTGCCAATCCAAATTAAAGTATAATGACATGGTGTTCCATTTTGTTGAAACACAACATTATTAAGAATGCCATCATCGTGAAACTGTGGTTTGAGAAACTACTAAAGCATATCAAAGTAGATGATACCTGTTACAGATGCTTCCTTAAAGAAGAATGAGCCATACATCTTTGAGTTAGTCATTCCAAGCCATACATTAACTTTTAGAGAGTCTCTTTGCCATTCTATGACTTCAGATGGTTTTTCATTGGACCAAATATGGCAATTGTGTCAAGTGACTTTACTACACATGTGGAAAGTCACCTCAACAGTGAATAACATGTTGTCCATTAAACAAAAGTTAGAAATTTATACACTTCTAACACATATTAAACATGAACAGAAATAAAAGTGAGTTTTTAAAAAATGGTCCAATTTCACTGGAATAGAAAATTAATTCTGGGACACCCTATATATATTTATATTTTCCGAATGCAGATGTTCAGACATTGTTGGTAAATAATTATGTTATTTATGTTGTTTAATAGATTCTCTGGATGTTGGTGAGCATGTCCAGCTAACCTCAATCTCTTCTGTGTCACTTTCGATCTGACATTTGGGAGGCTCCCATACAGCTCTGAGTTCTTCATCCTCAGTGTATACTGATTAATGTGGGAGCCCCTGCATGGACACACTGGAAGATGAAGACCGAGGTTAACATATATTGATGCCCTAAGGACAGACACTGGTCTCTTGGAGACGCAGGACTTGGCAGTGATAATGAGGGACAGAGACCGCTGGAGAGAACTTGTCCATGGATCTCAGGAATTTTACCTGCCCTAGATAGATAATAGATTCTGAGGAATTCAATACAGAGAAAAAAATGGAATCTCTTACTGTATTGATAGAAACGTTCGTAAATCAATCAATTAAATATATATATATATCGAATGTAGAGATGTGACACACGAGTTGATATATATAAACAAATAGTAAAAAGGAAAAAAAATACAGTAGGGATTTCTGCATTTAATCGTATATCGGTTTCAGCTTTATATGCTTTTTCAATGATGGAAGTGTATAGTGCAGCTAAATTGCATATTTATACGAATAATAATAAAATGGAAAAAAAAATAATTTAATTTTTACATCATATTTAGAGAAGAAAGTTCATATTTTTGTCTGTAGTTTTCTTAGTCTGTGTGTATTAAAATATTGATTAATACACGAAGTAATTAATCAAGTTGTCTGACAAAAGTATAGATTGATCAAAGTGCTGCTGATAGTTACTATTGAAGCCTAAAATTCAGCTTACCAATACAAATAAACATTTTTTTAAAATTATTTCATTAGAAACAGTAACATATATATATATATAGGGAAGAGCCAAATTTTGAGCAAGGAAGTAGCGATAAAAGCAAACTCCAACATTTGATTTTTAATTTTTAGTTTTTAACTCCTATTATTTCTTTTTAATTTTTTATTTCAATACTCAACATTTGATAAGTTAAATTTTGATAATACATCGAAACCAGTAATACTTTATATACTTAAATTATACTTGAATTGAATAAAAAGAATTGTCCCTCTGATTTTTTCAATAATGTCATCTTTTCAATAATGACACTTTGATGAATCAAAGAAAGGATAAAAAAAGAAAAACAGACCCTTAAATATATTTTCCGTGCTATTTCCAGCTTCAACTTTTCTCTCTCTCTCTATATATATATACATATATATATATATATATATATATATATATATATATATATATATATATATATATATATACATTTATTTCATAAATATATGAATTTTTGCCCAAACTAATAAATCAATGTATTATGTCTACAGAGTGCAAATACCCTTACGTGAAAACTCCCTGTAAGAAGAAATGTGACAATTACTGTCATTCTGTCACACCACCAGAAGGATGTTTGAAGAATGAAACATATCCATGTGTTGAAGGTTGGTTTCAAATCTTTATCCTCCACAATTACCCTCTTCCCTTTTGAAGGAGGTAAATCCCTCATCTGGGACTCGACATGCTGTGATATGTTCTTTGCCTCCAACTCACTTGTGTTGGCCATGAACCCCGCTTCTGCAGCCCTCAATGCAGAGGACAGGAAGACAAGTAAATACTGGAGCTTGTCTGGCTGCTTTCTCTTTGCACAGGTCACCGTCGAGACCTCAGGAGTCCTTGGTCCCTGTACAGATGACCTCCTCCATAAAATCTGATCAATAGTAGCCTGTCTGAGGAAGGAGTCCCACAAGGTGGCGTGGCTGCCTTTGTCATTTTGTCAATATTTTTTATAGAACAAATTAAAATATATATAAATATAAAATTTTGTTGCAATTAAAAAGAAAAAAACTACACCATTTTTGCTAATAATTAAACTCTCCACAATAATTACTGTGGCAAAGTGAACCACTGATCTACATGGTTGTTTGATATGCTAGAAATAGCAGTGGAATTTCCCTGAAATCCCTCTCATAAAAAAGGAAGACTATTATAAAACACCTTTGCCATTTTGTCAGTGGGGCACAGCCAAAACACTGCTCTGACTTAGGTGTAGAGACTGTCATCCTCTCCCCTTCTTTCTTTCTTCCTCTGTCTTGTAATCCTTTCTCTTCCTCTCCTTTTCCTCCCATTTATGACATTTATAGTTCTTTCCAATACTACTTTCTTTTTCTGTAAGTTTATCCTAATAAAAATAAACTCAGATATAAATAAATTTTGTAACTTGGAGCTGTTAAAAATTTGTATCAACTTTTGTTAACATTTCTTTTGATTAGAAGAAATATTGGAATAAATTAATATATTAAATCTCAAAAATAAAAAGTAATAGAAATAATGTTGGTTACCTGCAGGTGTGAGCCTTGCGAGTTAGAATGACTCTTCTAATATGTTTCCCTCACCATCTTCTGGGGAAACACCTTCTCTATTCTGCCTTCTAGGGCTGCAGGGTGGACAGCATGTGGGCCCCTCATTTGCATATAACAGTGAGAGATGGGGAGAGTGAGAGAGATGGATGTAGTGAAAGAGGGAGAGAACAACAACCATATAACAGTGAAAGAGGGGGAGAGTGAGAGAGAGAGAGGTAGTGAAAGAGAGAGAACAACAACACTTATTTACTTATTTATTTATTTGTATTTATTATTTGATTATATGATTACAAGCATTGATTACTTAGTGAGAATAATGATGATAGATATCTGTAGCTTTGGTCCATTATATGTACCCAACATATTAACCCTTTCACCATATTTCTAATGAAAGACACTACCTATGTCATTAACCCTTTTATTACTATATTTCTAATGAAAGAACTGTCAATGATTTTCAAATAATATTGAAAATGATAACAAATTTGGAGAGATTTAGTAAAAACGACCAACTTTCTCATAATTAAGTTTATATTTGGAGTATATATTAACAAATGTCCTTATGTAGAATTATAATTGTTTCTACTTTTGGCACAAGGCCAGCAATTACCCAGTGCATTACTGGTACTTTATTTTATCGACCCCATAAGGATGAAAGGCAAAGTTAACCTCAGCTAGATTTGAACTCAGAATGGCAAGGGCTGTGTCAAAGCATGGCGTCCGACCCTCTACCGATACTGCCAATCCACCACCCAAAATTGTAAAATCATAATGGAAGTATCATCATCATCATCATTTTACGTCCGCTTTTCCCTGCTTGCAAGGGTGGGATGGGAACTGATTCTGGCTTGATTTCTACAGCTGGATGCTCTTCCTAACACCAACCTCATTTACAGTGAGTGCTGGGTGCTTTTTTGCCGTGGCACCTCCACGACCACTTTGCAGTGGAATGATATGGACCCCAGTCCTATCATCTCATTTCTACAGCTGAGTAAACTGGAGCAATGTGAAATAAAGTGTCTTGCTCAAGGAAACAACACATCACCCGGTCTGAGAATTGAACTCACAACCTTTCAATTGCAAGACCAATGCTCTAACCACTAAGCCATGTGTTAGATAAATATAAACACTTTAACACAAACAGTTTTGTATTATAGAACCAGGGCTGGTGTTAAGCAGTTTGAGTTTTTTTTAAATATTAAGTGGCAAAGTGGTAAATTATTTGATTGTTAAATAGATCTTAACTGGTATAAAATCTTTTATTCACAGTTGTATAACAATATAATAATTTAATGCTTACAGAACGAAAACACAAAAATATATGTATGCATTATATTATATTTTTATACAACTGCGAATATTTTTATACCGGTTAAATAGAATTTGTTGCAAAATCTGCTCCAACTCTCTGCATTCTTAGTTCAAATCTCACTGAGGTCAACTTTGCCTTTCATTCTTTGGGGAGTGAGGTGGGCAATGAATAAAATATGAGTTCAATACTTGTGTCAGTCCTTATTCTTATCTCTCTTCCTCTTTCTCTCTTGAAGTAATTAGCTGTTGTCAAATCTTGAGAGTGGCTTTTTCAGGGTTTTGATGTCCAAGACACACCTTATGTAATGGCATACCTATAACTCCATCAGAATTTAAGACTATATGGCAGTAAAACCATTAACATGTTATAGCTCTGATTTAGAAGATTAATAATATCTCTTAGCCTCACATATTTGGAATACTAAATCCATTTGTCCTTGACTCTTCATTGATCTCTGAGACCAATAAAACAAAGAACCACTAAAATGTTAAAATAAATTGACCTCCTATAACCTTTGTGGAGGTGTGTAGCCTAGTGGTAATGGTGTTGGTTGGACTTACAATCATGATGTCAAGGGTTTAATTTCTGGCCTCGGTTGTGTGTTGTGTTTTTGAGCAAAGCACTTCATTTCACAGTGCTCCAGTAAACTCAGCTGAAAATGAGTATCAGCAACAATAGCTGGTTGTTTAACTCTGTGATGGACTAGTGTCCTATCTAGAGGGAGTTTGTACTCTCAGCCACTTAATGCCATGGAAATCGCGATAAGCACCAACCTGATGGGCCTCGTGGTTTGAGACAGATGCTGTCCCTATGACCTACCACTACACATAAAAAATATTAGAAGAAAGTAGTGTCTCTATTGACAAAAAGTGAAGCAGTAGAATTTAGGAAAACTAGCGATGGACTTCATCAGCAAATAAGATGCAGAAAAACTTTAGAAAAGAAAATACTTTTGTTGCATGCATATATCTGAATCGACAAGTGAGGTAGAACTCATCATATCAAACCAAGGAAATAATGTTTCCATTGGTCATTCCATTACTGGCACTAGCTTCTGGTCACAAATCATGGCAGAAGTAGTAATGTAAAAGAAGTGTCTTGATCAAGGACACAATACATCGCCCGTCCTGGGAATCAAACTCAGAACCTCAGAGTTCTGAATCCAGCTCTGTAGCCTCTAAGCCACGCTTTAGTTAGCCACAGTAAAGCTGAGAACTTTAACCCATTAGCATTTACATTACTCTATATATACTATTGTATTTTCGCAGTAAAGTCTTTATCTCACATAATATCTCACATAACATTTATATTACTCTATATATACTATTGTATTTTTGTGGTAAAGGCTTTATCTCACATAATTATCTCACATAACATTTACATTACTCTATATATACTATTGTATTTTCACTGTAAAGGCTTAACCTCACATAATATCTCACATAACATTTACATTACTCTATATATACTATTGTATTTTTGTGGTAAAAGCTTTACCTCACATAATATCTCACATAACATTTACATTACTCTATATATACTATTGTATTTTTGTGGTAAAGGCTTTATCTCACATAATTATCTCACATAACATTTACATTACTCTATATATACTATTGTATTTTCACAGTAAAAGCTTTATCTCACATAATATCTCACATAACATTTACATTACTCTATATATACTATTGTATTTTTGTGGTAAAAGCTTTACCTCACATAATATCTCACATAACATTTACATTACTCTATATATACTATTGTATTTTCACAGTAAAAGCTTTACCTCACATAATATCTCACATAACATTTACATTACTCTATATATACTATTGTATTTTTGTGGTAAAGGCTTTATCTCACATAATTATCTCACAAAATATTGACTCTATGAGATTTTGTTATTTATTTTGAGAACAATACCTTAACGTCTGTATGTGTGGCTAGAGAGAAGTGAGAGAATTCTGGCCGGTTTAAATGCTAAAGGGCTAATGCTACAAGAAGGGTCCTTCCCTCACTGTTTGTTTCTATTTTTACAGGTTGTGAGTTAGCACCAGGCTTTGCTGAAGGTCCAAAAGGTCCTGTTAACGAAGACATGTGCAGCTGTAAAGATGAAGTGAATAATGTTACCCGAGAGGTATGTAGGATTTCACAATGGTAATATAACTATCACTAACATCACTACCAATACAACTAAGACCACCACAACCCCCACTACCACAACCATCACAACCACCACCACCAGCACAACCACCAGCATCACAACCACCAGCACCACAATCACCACCAGCATCACAACCACCACCACCACCAGCACAACCACCAGCACCACCATGACCACCACCACCATGACCACCACCAGCACCACAACCGCCAGCACCACAACCACCAGCACCACAACCACCAGCACCACAATCACCACAACCACAACCACCACCACAACAACCACCAGCATCACAACCACCAGCATCACAACCAGCACCACCACAACCCTCACTACCAAAACCCCCACCAGCACAACCCCCACCACCATCATCACAACCACCACCACAACCCCCACCAGCATGACCACTACCAGCACCAAAACCACCACCACCACAACAACCACCAGCATCACAACCACCAGCATCACAACCAACACAACCACAACCCTCACTACCACAACCACCACCACAACCACCACCAGCACCACAACCACCACCACCACCACCATCACCACAACCACTAGCATCACAACCACCACCACCACCACAACAACCACCATCATCACAACCACCACCAACACCACAACCACCACCACCACCAGCACTACAACCACAACCAAAACAACCAATGCAACCAACACCATTGCCACCATCATCACCATCACAACCACCAAATCCACTACTACCAACACCACCACTACAAACAGCACCACCACCATAAACACCACCACCACTACCACCACCACCACCGCCACCAACACCTCCGCTACTACCACCACTACCACCAATACCACCACCACCACCAACACCTCCGCTACTACCAACACCACCATCAATACCAATACCACCACAACCACCACCACCACTACTAACACCACTATAACCACCATCACCTGGTGTGTTACTTGCTAGTTTATTTATTGGTCCTTATATTTCGGGGTTAAAATCCCTTCATCGGAAGATTAAAATAAGAAACTAGTTTGGAGCCGTGTGTTATGATTGTTATAGAGTCACCAAACTAGTATAAATTTCTAGGACTATTGACCTAGTACATATACTAATATTAGACAGTACATATTACTAGGACTATCAACCTAGTATATATACTAATATAAGACAGTACATATTTCTAGGACTATCAACCTAGTATATATACCAATATGATACAGTACATATTTCTAGGACTATTGACCTAGTATATATACTAATATAAGGCAGTACATATTTCTAGGACTATCAACCTAGTATATATACCAATATGATACAGTACATATTTCTAGGACTATCAACCTAGTATATATACTAATATAGACAGTACATATGTCTAGGACTATTGACCTAGTATATATACCAATATGATACAGTACATATTTCTAGGACTATCAACCTAGTATATATACTAATATAAGGCAGTACATATTTCTAGGACTATCAACCTAGTATATATACCAATATAGACAGTACATATTTCTAGGACTATTGACCTAGTATATATACCAATATAGACAGTACATATGTCCAGGACTATTGATTTAGTATATATACTATTATAAGACATTACATATTTTTAGGACTATCATTTTTGAAACTTTATCCACCATTATTATATAATTTAT
The DNA here is from genome assembly GCA_964016885.1 of Eledone cirrhosa. Lineage (NCBI taxonomy): Eukaryota > Metazoa > Mollusca > Cephalopoda > Octopoda > Eledonidae > Eledone > Eledone cirrhosa. The sequence goes on along the minus strand of OZ024741.1, from coordinate 399,868,214 downwards.
ATGTGTTCACTATAGTGTATTGTATAACTTTTATGTCACACCTGTATTGTCAAATCTACTGCCAGGTGGGTTAATTACATACCCCACATGTATTATCAAATTTACCCACCAGGTAGTTTAATTATATATTGCATACCTGTATTGTCAAATCTACCCAAAGATGGGTTAATTATATATACCACACCTGTATTGTCAAATCTATCCCCTGGTGGGTTAATTATATATTACATATGTGCATTGTCAAATCTACCAAGGAGGTAGTTTAATTAAATATACCATACCTGTATTGTCAAATCTACCCACCGGGTCATTTAATTATATATACCACACCTGTATTATCAAATCTACCCACCAAGTAGTTTAATTATATATTAAATACCTGTATTATCAAATCTAGCCACCAGGTAGTTGAATTGAATATTGCACACCTGTATTATCAAATCTAGCCACCAGGGTGGTTAATTGATACACCCAATTAAATTACTCCCTTATAGGAATGATACCCATCCAGGTATTTATTACCATATTTCCATTTCCAGGGTAATTATTCTCTGGAAAGGTTAATTATTTCGATTATAATAAATCTATATCTTTATAAAAAGTTAATATAGATGAGATGATTGTTCTAAGGCTCAATGACCATACTGAGTAACTGATGCAGGTTATCATGTATTTCTGTGTGGGGGAGGCTTCCTACTTTCTAATTATATGACATTACTTCTAAAATAACTTAGGTGAATGGCCTCTCATTGAAGATTGATGCAGTTCTAAGATTTCATTTTTATTTGCTTGTTTCTTTAAATTAACTTATTTTAACAAAATATCTCAAACAATATTGAAACAAAACATATTGTACAATATTTATTGTACAGTTAGTATTTGGTTTTATTGTACAGTTAGTATTTGGTTTTATTGTACAGTTAGTATTTGATTTTATTGTACAGTTAGTATTTGGTTTTATTGTACAGTTAGTATTTGGTTTTATTGTACAGTTAGTATTTGATTTTTCGCTCTAACATAGCGGATATGTAAATGCATTCATGAGTTTTATATCGAATAATAATAATGTTGGATTCGCAAGTAAACAACCTCATTACACTATGTATTTAAGATGACCATCACCATCTTTTTGTCCGAGTGGTGACAGAGAGAAACAATTTAATTTTTGGCAAAGCCAGCTGTAAAATCAGTTGGTATTAAAATTAAGTTAATCAGCCAATGTATACTTTAGAGAATACTATATATTCTCAAGAATTCTAATGAGTGACAGAAGAGAGATACACAATCTTGATAAATGGCAATAACCCAGAAACACTATTGTACAAGACAGTGTCTAAATATAAGTTTGAAAACAAAGGCAACAGAAAGGATTTCCAGCTAGATACTGTCAACAAAATCTCCATATGGTTTAAGTACATAGCAAGTCTCCGATATCTGAATGGCTAAATGTCAGCAGAAGGGCCCCTAGTAGTCATGACCGGGATGCAACCCATCCCCCTTAGAATGTAAGAAGTTAAGGTCTGAAACTCTGCTTAAAGAGGAGTTTCTTCTCTGAAGACCTGCTGATGTCCAGCTCTCCTGAGAGTTTCTTACCACCACAATTGTTTAACCCTTTACAATTTACATTACTCTATATATACTATTGTATTTTTGTGGTAAAGGCTTTACCTCACTTAATTATCTCACAAAATATTGACTCTATATTATGTGAGATAATTAAGTGAGGTAAAGCCTTTAGGTGATTTTGGTGTTATTTTGGTGTTATTTATTTTGAGAACGATGCCTTAAAATCAGTATGGGCAGTCAGTTACAGCCAGTTTGAACAAAAAGAAGTAAGAAAATTCTGGCCAGATATGGCCAGTTTAAATACTAAAGGGTTAAATTGTGTAGGTCACTCATTTGGGAAGCTACATGTTATGACACATTTTCCAGTGGCAATCGTATCCCTTTATGCCTTTGATGATATATCTAGCTGCTACGATGCAGAGGAGCTGAAGATGGACAAATAGCAGAAAATAACAGACAAATTCCAAATTTATTCTGGTCTCCAGTGTCTTTGTTTGGCTACTATTTTGATCCACTAAATTGGGATGAAGGTATAGTGCTTGAAGAAAGACTTTTATGAGGGGGAATGACTAATGCAGTAGATATCACTGGCTGTTCTTCATAGTAATACTTTTACCATCTTTTCTGTAAGAGTGTCATTGAGATATGTTGTCAAACTGAGGGAGTAAAGTTTGTTTCACCTTTCCTTTTATATTTTTATATTTTAATTGTTTTTATAACATTTTATTTTAAGGCTTATGAAAAATGGAACCGAGGCTGTGATATTTGTGAATGCGCCAAGAACAAAGTTACATGTACTAATCCGTGTGGCATTATAACTTGCCCTCCAGTAAGTAGACTTCTTTTCCCTAATAAATTATGAACAAATGATAGCATATTGAAAACCTTTTATCTAATAAAGGTTTCAGAGAAGCAAATACTTTCATATCTGCATATATCTCATACTAATATCCTACTGATATCAGAAATCAAGAAAAATCTTGGGAGTGATTGTTGTTATGCCTTTTTGGTCAGCCATGAATGATGATACTTAAGGCATGTAGATAGTAAGAGAAAGGACTTGAAATAGCTTATAGATCTGGTAATATATATATAGGCACATGGTTAGAGCATTGGGATTGCAATCGAAAGGTTGTGAGTTCAATTCTCAGACCGAGTGATATGTTTTTCCTTGAGCAAGACACTTTATTTCGCATTTCTGCAGTTCACTCAGCTGTAGAAATGAGATGATAGGGACTGGGGTCCCTATCATTCCACTGCAAAGTGGTCGTGGAGGTGCTACGGCAAAAAAGCATCCAGCACTCACTGTAAATGAGATTGGTGTTAGGAAGGGCATCCAGCTATAGAAATCAAGCCAGAATCAGTTCCCGTCCCACCCTTGCAAGCAGGGAAAAGCGGACGTAAAATGATGATGATGATGATGATGATGATGATGATGATGATGATATATATATATATACAGAGAGAGAGAGAAACGATTATTAGAAAAAAAATGTTGCAAACAAATTGTTCTTCTTTCAGTGAAGTATCAAAACATTAATTTATTTGTTTATCTATTTACGATACTGGTTTCAGCATTTTATGCATTGTCAAATTGTGGAAATGTAGCTGTGGAATTGTATATTTGTACAAATTGTAGAACAAATATTAATTATAAGAATAGTAAAAGTAATAAAAATAATAATGAGGGGAGGAAGAGAAAATAATATTCACAAACATGGTTTCACAAGGAAGACAGCCGTAATTTCTGTATATCTTTCCCTGCAAGAAGGCAAATGGCTGACCGTGGCTGAATGTGTTTTCCCTTTTGGGGAAAAGGCAGGAGAGTTCATGCAGGGGAAGGTAACCCAGAAAGAGAGAAGAAAATAAAGGAAAGGGATAATTTATATATATATATATATATATAGTGGAAGAACACTGGAAGGTAATATTCGTAGTGGTAGAGCACTCAGTCCATGGGACGAGTTAGGTAGAAGTGGTTACACAACAGTTAGTTCACCATACCGAGAACAATTGTTTCACCTTAGCGGATCCTGAGCTCGCAATGGACATGGTTATACGGAACAGCTGTTCCGTATAATGGAATTAAACAACATCATCTTGTATTTTCCTCATTTTGACATAACAAGGCAAAACCAACCGACAGAAGACCAAGGGGTAAACTCCAAGCAAAGTGTTTGGATAACATTCATGTGCTTGGCTAGTTTTGCTTGGGGATCCAGATGGACCAGTTGGAGAAGGTTGCTTCTGACAGGACCTGCTGGAAGGAGTGTTTGAGAACTGCCTCCATGACCCTCTTAGGAATAAGTGGGCAAAGAAAAAGATCATTTAGGGTCATTAGTCCCCTGGTATTTTCTCTTTTATTACAGTTTACAATAGTTTATTGTCTTGTGTTTTGTAATCTCCTAACAAGGACTAAAAGTAGTTTACTACATATTTATAGGGATTGGAGTTGATGACCCCTGCTGGAAAATGTTGCCCTGAGTGTGTGCCAGTAACTGCTACATCACCTTATATAACAACAACAACTACATTTGTTACACTAAATGGAACAACAACTACAATCCTTCCTTCCATTGCAACAGTAGCTACAACAGTTCAAGGTTTGATTGGATTTTTTCCTGTTTAAATTGATTTAAAAAATATAACTTTGTTGACTCTTTTACTTGTTCCAGGGGATCTCACTGTTTAATGTCTTCTTTAGAATAGTACTGACAGTATTTAGCTGTACCAAGAGGAATAACTAGGGTATGGCAAGCATGGTACATGTTATGGGCACCAGTTGAAGGTGGGGTGTCATTTGGATGAGGAGCAGTTTCTATTAAAGTCATATAAGCTATCGTCAGTGAATAAGAAAAGATACTTCTTCAGCTGTATGATCTGTCTTTGTTATCATAGGTGTGAAGAAACACCATGGTGACTGGATGTTTAAACCATTTATATAAATTATTAGGCCTCCATAGGTAAAAATAGTGCTAGGAACTACATGACTATACAGGCATAGTTCATAGTATGACTTGTCAAATATTTCAATAGGATCTAATATTTGTCAAAGATCAGCATAGCACAGATTACACCCTTTAACTTTTGCAAATACTTTGTGTATACTTAGGTATAAAGGATCTTGCACTTTGTAAAGAGTCTGTGATGTCTTCTGTGTGTAGAAAGAGAAGGAACTGAAATAAACTAACTTGACCACATCATAAACAAATTTACATCAGTAAAAACAACAAAGATGCTGTTGTAATTTTCATGTATTGTTTTCAATTAAAAAAATATTGAACGCAATTGGTATTTTTGAGCTGATTTTATGGTTATCTGAAAGAATGGTGTCAGATGTTTGAGCAGGGGTACAATTTTACTGCTTGCGATAGGCACTATTATCCCTAGTTATGACCCTGATTTACCAGACCCTAACAGCAATTCTTCTTTCTTATCTGTGCATGTGTCTTCTCATTTGTAGAATGTGTCATGGTTGATTGGATGTCATCGGAGAATCTGATAAAGGATGATCAAATACAAGGGTACCCACAAGATGTAGGTACACCCTTTGATGCTAGAATTAACAGACCTGGTTGGGCTGTTCCTGTTGATTTATTACTACAGCCATCACTTGTTGTCACTATGTCTAAAGATAATGAAATGTTTGTTGAAGTACTTAGCCAGAAACTTGTGACAAATGCTGAGAAATATGCAGTTTTTACAAAGACTAAATCTAACGAAGAATGGACTCCTGTAAATCAGAATTCAAATGAATCCGTGAGTTACCTTTCATTGTATATTACCATAATTCTTGAAAACTTGTTTGTTTGTTGTTGATATTGCTTTGTCCCTGAAGGGCAGTGGATTAGCAGTATCGGTAGAGCTAACAACATGCTTTGCATGTTACATAATGAAACATTTTCTTACATTCATTTCCAATAGAAATAATGTAAACAACCTTTACCAGCTCGATCAAAGTATTCTGAATATATCTGAGATTCAGCTATACACCATCACTAAATGTCTCTATATATATATATATATACAGTGAGTGTGATCTGTTATTATTTCTGGCAATATTATAACAATATGACCCTCCCCAAGTATAACAATATATATATATATATTATATATATATGTATATATGTATATACATATATATATATTTCGTTTCTGAATTTGTTTAGCAAGATTCTTTATCTGAAAACGTGTGTTGAAACCGATATTGTTATACTTTGGGAGGGTCATGTTGCCAATAAGAAACACACGCACCAGTTGCTTTCACTTCAATTTATTATAATAAATTTATAAATTTAGGAATTTATAAATTTCCGGTTGGTTGGTTGGTTCCACAACCAGATGGTTGTTTGTATATTGTCAAAGTTCTTAAACAAGATGGCGTAGGACAGAACAAAGGAGAGGCACAAAAACAAAGAAAAGAATCCCCAGTCACTGAAGAGGTCACAGAATGTGTGACGAAAGAACTTCGACAATATATAAACAACCATCTGGTTGTGGAACCAACCAACCGGAAATTTATAAATTCCTAAATTTATAAATTTATTATAATAAATTGAAGTGAAAGCAGCTGGTGCGTGTGTTTCTTATTGGCAACATGACCCTCCCAAAGTATAACAATATATATATATATATATATATATAAATATATATATATATATATATATATATATATATATATATATATATATATATGTATATATATATATGTATATATATATATGTGTATATATATATATATGTATATATATATATGTGTATATATATATATGTATATATATATGTGTACATATATATGTATATATATATGTGTATATATATATGTATATATATATGTATATATATATATATATATATATATATATATATATATATATATATATATATATATATATAGAGAGAGAGAGAGAGAGAGAGAGAGAGAGAGAGAGAGAGAGAGAGAGCCCACACTGTAAAGTGGTTGTGTAGGAGACCTGACTAAAAACACCCACCACACACTGTAAATGTGGTTGGTGTCAGGAAGGGAATCCAGCCATAGAAATCTAGCCAGAAACAGTCCTATATGAGCAAGACATGGTCAGCAGACCCATCTTGCCTCCATTGTAAAAACCCATTTTTCATACTTATTCTTCATAGTCCTGTCAGAGGCAACCATCTCCAATTGATCCAGCTGGATCCCAAGCATCACCAAGGTCATGGATGTTATCCAACAATCATGGTTAGGGTCTCCTGCTGGCTGGTTTTGCCCATAAAATCTGTCCAGCAATTCTTTCTTGAGACATTTTAACCACACGTCCATAGTATCGGAGCTGTGATTTCCTAATTCAGAGATATAGTGGCTCTACCTGGAGTGACTTCAACAGTTCTTTCCTGAGACATTCTAACCACATACCTATTATATTGGAGCTGTGATTTCCTAATTTAAAGAAGTAGCCTTAAAAATGTGAGGGGCACAAACCAACATTTGTTGGTTCTTAAAGGAGCATGTTAGTATTACTTATGGTACCTTTCCCGGACCCTATCACAAAAGTAATATTTTACGCTAATTAAATTTTATATATTCAAATGAAGTTCAGATATAAAAAAATAAACTTAAAAAGAATTTATTATATCAAATAAACAAAAAATAAAATATAGACGTTTGAAAAAGTGTCCTCTGGTACCCCCGGAAACAAGGAGTGTTTGGAGTGACTCTTTGATCTCTGAGCTATGCATTCTAGCAAGTAACATCACTCCAAAGACCCTTCGGAGGAACCTCATTTCGGCCACTTGTATTCGTGATTGTACTCTGATTTTTTTTGTCAATTTAACTAAATTATTACAATTTTGATATTTGCAGTATTTTGATGGAAATACACTGTATGCATTTCCCCCGAAAACCTTCATCAGAGCTTTGAAAATTATTCTCTTGAAACCTTTGGTTAGTACTGAGAAGTTATATACTGTCCAACTAATTCTGAATGGTTGCGAACAAACTCCATTGACTACACAATTAATGCCGACTTCTTCACTGTTATCAACAACACCTTCCATTTGTGACAAACCAAATGAAATTCATGACATATGTCGCTGTACACCAACATGTCAAGATATTCTTGCTGGACGAAAATGTCAAGTGAAAGTAGAGCAAATCGACAGCTCAGGTATTTTAACTCTGTTTTGTTTTAAGATGAGAAAAGTGGTCTCAAAGTGTGAATAATGATCTCAAAGTGAGAATGGTGGACTCAAAGTGAGAATAGTGATCTCAAAGTGAGAATAGTGATCTCAAAGTGAGAATAGTGATTTCAATGTGAGAATAGTGATTTCAAAGTGAAAATAGTTATTTCAAGGTGAGAATAGTGGTCTCAAAGTAAGCATATATCACGTCAAAGGGAAAATAGGGTGGCAAGGGAGTTGGACTTTTGATCATAACATGGGTTCGATTCCTGAACTGGGTTATATGTTGTGTTCTTGAACAAAACACTTTATTTCACGTTGCTCCAGTATACTCAGCTGAAAATGAGTATGAATAGTAGCTGGCAGTTTAAACCTGCAATGTATTTGGTGTCCTGTCCAGGGGAATATTGTATTCTCAGTTACTTAATGCCATGGATATAGAGACAAGCACTGGCCTGATGAATCTCTAAGCTTGAGACAGACTTTAATCCTGTGATGGTCTGGCGTCCTGTCCAGGGGAGAGTTTTGTACTTTCAGTAACTTAACACCATGGAAACCAGAATAAACACTGGACTGGATGAGTCTCTGGTCTTGAGAGAGACTTTAGACTTTAGAGACACAGATGAACCATCTAATAATAATAATAATAATAATAATAATAATAATAATAATAATAAAATTAATAATGAAATTATTGTGTACAATTATCAGGTGCACTACAACTCATCAAAGGTGCATGTATAGTACATAGAATAATGTTCAAATGTTAGGAAAATGAACAGTGTATGAGTCATGAAATACATGTGTGCGTGTGTATGGAGGGGGGATATCAGGTGTAGTGTTGGCAAATCTCAGGAAACATGGATGTTTTAAAGGATGCAGTGTCTCGACAACTAACAAGTGATGCAGGTAGTTTGTTCCATGGAGGTTTTAAAGGATGCAGTGTCTCGACAACTAACAACTGATGCAGGTAGTTTGTTCCATGGAGGTTTTAAAGGATGCAGTGTCTCGACAGTTAACAAGTGATGCAGGTAGTTTGTTCCATGGAGGTTTTAAAGGATGCAGTGTCTCGACAACTAACAACTGATGCAGGTAGTTTGTTCCATGGAGGTTTTAAAGGATGCAGTGTCTCGACAACTAACAACTGATGCAGGTAGTTTGTTCCATGGAGGTTTTAAAGGATGCAGTGTCTCGACAGTTAACAAGTGATGCAGGTAGTTTGTTCCATGGAGGTTTTAAAGGATGCAGTGTCTCGACAACTAACAACTGATGCAGGTAGTTTGTTCCATGGAGGTTTTAAAGGATGCAGTGTCTCGACAACTAACAACTGATGCAGGTAGTTTGTTCCATGGAGGTTTTAAAGGATGCAATGTCTCGACAGCTAACAAGTGATGCAGGTAGTTTGTTCCATGGAGGTTTTAAAGGATGCAATGTCTCGACAGCTAACAAGTGATGCAGGTAGTTTGTTCCATGGAGGTTTTAAAGGATGCAGTGTCTCGACAGCTAACAAGTGATGCAGGTAGTTTGTTCCATGGAGGTTTTAAAGGATGCAATGTCTCGACAGCTAACAAGTGATGCAGGTAGTTTGTTCCATGGAGGTTTTAAAGGATGCAGTGTCTCGACAGCTAACAAGTGATGCAGGTAGTTTGTTCCATGGAGGTTTTAAAGGATGCAATGTCTCGACAGCTAACAAGTGATGCAGGTAGTTTGTTCCATGGAGGTTTTAAAGGATGCAATGTCTCGACAGCTAACAAGTGATGCAGGTAGTTTGTTCCATGGAGGTTTTAAAGGATGCAGTGTCCCAGCAGCTAACAACTGATGCAAGTAGTTTGTTCCATGCTTCAGCAACTCTGAGTGTGAAAAAATGTTTCCGAAAGGGAAATAAAAGATGAAACAGAAAGATAGAGAGAAAAAGAAGGAAAGGAAAACATTTTTTGTAAAAAGCACGTGTGTATTCTGTCAGTCATTTGGGAGAAATATATTTATACATGGAATTAAAAAAATACAACTTCACAGCCTCTTTGATAATTCCATCATACATCTGTAGCCAAAATGAAAACTTCATCTATCATATTTTCTAGGTTACTGCTGTCAGTGTATTGAAGGTATGATCTATAATGCCACTGGCCATTGTGTAAAGGAAGACACCTGTGTATGTACTGATGAGGAAGGGAATCACCCATACAAGGTAAGCTGCTTTCTATTAATTCTTATTTATTTTGCTGAGATTTTCATTTTACAATGGATGCATAAATTTATACATCTTCTTGTATCATAATAATTGTTTCTACTTTTGGCACAAGGCTAGCAAATACCCAGTACATTACTGGTACTTTATTTTATCGACCCCTTAAGGATGAAAGGCAAAGTTAACCTCGGCAGATTTGAACTCAGAATGGCAAGAGCCGTAACTCTATGCTGCAAAGCATGGTGTCAGTCCCTCTACCAATACTGAATAATGAATAATAATAATGAAATTATTGTGTACAGTGCTCAGGTGCACTACAACTCATCAAAGGTGCATGTATAGTACATAGAATAATATTCAAATGTCAGGGAAGTGAATAGTGTATGAGTCATGATATACATGTGAGCGTGTGTATGGAGGGGGAATATTAGGTGTAGTGTTGGTGAATCTCAGGAAGCATGGAGGTTTTAAAGGATGCAGTGTCTCGACAGTTAATAACTGATGCAGGTAGTTTGTTCCATGGAGGTTTTAAAGGATGCAGTGTCTCGACAGCTAACAACTGATGCAGTTAGTTTGTTCCATGGAGGTTTTAAAGGATGTAGTGTCTCGACAGCTAACAACTGATGCTGGTAGTTTGTTTCATGGAGGTTTTAAAGGATGCAGTGTCTCGACAGCTAACAACTGATGCAGGTAGTTTGTTCCATGGAGGTTTTAAAGGATGCAGTGTCTCGACAACTAACAACTGATGCAGGTAGTTTGTTTCATCGAGGTTTTAAAGGATGTAGTGTCTCGACAGCTAATAACTGATGCTGGTAGTTTGTTCCATGGAGGTTTTAAAGGATGTAGTGTCTCGACAGCTAATAACTGATGCAGGTAGTTTGTTCCATGGAGGTTTTAAAGGATGTAGTGTCTCGACAGCTAACAACTGATGCAGGTAGTTTGTCTATGGAGGTTTTAAAGGATGCAGTGTCCCAGCAGCTAACAACTGATGCAAGTAGTTTGTTCCATGGAGGTTTTAAAGGATGCAGTGTTTCTGAAAGTCATGGGAGCTGTGTTGTTTTCTGATTTTATATGCATGCCCACGTGTGTTAGACACATGGAAATCAAAAAGGTACCCAGGGTTGTTGTTGGCAAGATGGTTAATAATTTTGTGGGTGTTTACCAAGTCAGTTGCCAGACGTTGGAGCTTCAATGTATCTATGCCCAGGGAAGCAAGGCGTTCAAAGTAAATTGTAATATTAACCCAGAATATTTTAATTGTGGCTGGTTCTTTCTATATATTTACTACATATATTCCATATATCAATATATTTAATACATATATACACTATATATCTATATATTTACTACATATATACACTATATATCTATTTATTTAATACATATGTACTCTATCTGTCTATATATTAACTATGTATACACTCTATATATCAATATATTTACTACATATATATTCTATATATTTAATATTACCGTATTTCCCGGCATCGAAGACGCTATTTTTTTCTTAAAATAAGTCTAAAAAAATCTACCATGTGTCTTGGTTGTCAAAATTAGGGTGCGTCCTCGAGGACGAAGCGTCTTTGGCGCCGGGAAATATGGTATATATTTTATATATCTATATATTTTATACATATATATTCTATGTATCTATATATTTACTACATATATTTTCTGTATAACTCTATATTTATAATGTGTATTCTCTCTCTCTCACTCTCTCTCTCTCTCTCTCTCTCTCTCTCTCTCTCTATATATATATATATATATATATATATATATATATATATATATATATATATATATATAGGAAAAAGTATGACCCCGACGGCAGAGCTCAAGCTGTTTCGACAGCTATTTCATGTAGTCCAGAAATAGCCGTCGAAACGGCTTCAGCTCTGCCGTCGGGGTCATACTTTTTCCTATTACCCACTCTACTACTCTAAGTATTGAGTACTCTGGTGCGTTATGGTCCATCTTTTTCCTTACCATAATTCCTTTGTTATATATATATATATATATATTTATTAAAATAACAGATTAAAGTTTAAGAAAAGAATCACTGCTTTAATCTGTTATTTTAATAAATATTTGCTCTAGGGTTCTTATATATTTGATATATATTTATCCTTATTGAGCCCTCTTTGGATTTTAGTCTTCACATTTATTATTACTACTATATATATATATTTATATATATATATATATATAAACTACATATATTTTCTTTCTATCTATTTATACACAGCCACACGAGAAATTTATAGTGAAAGGTGGAGAATGCACCAAACAATGTGTTTATGGCTACAACTGTACATTAGAATGTATAAATGTTTGCAACTTGGAGTCTTGTGCTGAAGTAAGTTATATATATATATCATCATCGTTTAACCCTTTACCATTTACATTACTCTATATATACTATTGTATTTTTGTAGTAAAGGCTTTATCTTACATTATTATCTCACATAATATCGAATATACGAGATTTTGATGTTATTTATTTTGAGAACAATACCTTAACATCAGTATAAGCGGCCAGTTACAGCTGGTTTGAACAGAGAGAGAGGTGAGAGAATTCTGGCTGGATATGGCTGGTTTAACTACAAAAGTGTTAATGTCTATGTTTCCATGGTTACTTCGGTTAGCTGGGTCGTCCATGTTATGAGATATGTCTGGCAAGTTGGTTGTGCCATACCTCGTGAAATTAATGTGAAATTGGCTGGACATTCCACAGACACGTGTACCCATTATGTAGTTCTCAGGGAGACTCGGCATGACAAGGCTGGTCCTTCGAATTACAGGTACAACTCATTTTTATCAGCTGAGTGGACTGGAGCAACATGAAATAAAGTGTCTTGCTGAAGGACACAATGAATCGCCAGGAATCGAACTCATGAACTCATGCACAGACTACAAAGCCATGTGCTTATATATACATGCACACATACACACACACTCATATATATATATTTAATGTAGAAAGGGTTCTACAGGACTAGAACAGTTTCATTCCGGAGAAATCATCAGGAAGCTTCTGGTGATTTCTCCGGAATGAAACAGTTCTGGTCCTGTAGAAGTCTTTCTATATTATATATTAAATATTTATACTCTGCTTTGTATTGAGTACCTTACTTACTGTGGTTACTCCCGATTGAACCCGGGATAAACTTCTATATATAAATCCTTTACATTGTATTGTTTAAATAATAGGTAGCTTGGTTTGTGATCCAGTCATTCTGATCAACAGACTTTGGTGTAATAAGTAAAAGGCACTCAACATCATGCATATCTTCCATCATAGATGTGGTATATTGTGGGTGGTACAGGAATAGAATTAAATACTTCAATGATAACATGAGAAGACTGGATTCCAATAACTTTCTTTATTGTTGCACAGTAATGTGTACCATATAGGTGGTGCCAGATGTACAATAACATGTGGTGGAGGTGAGACAGGAGTTTCTGACAATAATGTGTACCATATAGGTGGTGCCAGATGTACAATAACATGTGGTGGAGGTGAGACAGGAGTTTCTGACAGTAATGTGTACCATATAGGTGGTGCCAGATGTACAATAACATGTGGTGGAGGTGAGACAGGAGTTTCTGACAATAATGTGTACCATATAGGTGGTGCCAGATGTACAATAACATGTGGTGGAGGTGAGACAGGAGTTTCTGACAATAATGTGTACCATATAGGTGGTGCCAGATGTACAATAACATGTGGTGGAGGTGAGACAGGAGTTTCTGACAGTAATGTGTACCATATAGGTGGTGCCAGATGTACAATAACATGTAGTGGAGGTGAGACAGGAGTTTCTGATAGTAATGTGTACCATATAGGTGGTGCCAGATGTACAATAACATGTAGTGGAGGTAAGACAGGAGTTTCTGACAATAATGTGTACCATATAGGTGGTGCCAGATGTACAATAACATGTGGTGGAGGTGAGACAGGAGTTTCTGACAGTAATGTGTACCATATAGGTGGTGCCAGATGTACAATAACATGTGGTGGAGGTGAGACAGGAGTTTCTGACAGTAATGTGTACCATATAGGTGGTGCCAGATGTACAATAACATGTAGTGGAGGTGAGACAGGAGTTTCTGATAGTAATGTGTACCATATAGGTGGTGCCAGATGTACAATAACATGTAGTGGAGGTAAGACAGGAGTTTCTGACAATAATGTGTACCATATAGGTGGTGCCAGATGTACAATAACATGTGGTGGAGGTGAGACAGGAGTTTCTGACAGTAATGTGTACCATATAGGTGGTGCCAGATGTACAATAACATGTGGTGGAGGTGAGACAGGAGTTTCTGACAATAATGTGTACCATATAGGTGGTGCCAGATGTACAATAACATGTGGTGGAGGTGAGACAGGAGTTTCTGACAGTAATGTGTACCATATAGGTGGTGCCAGATGTACAATAACATGTAGTGGAGGTGAGACAGGAGTTTCTGATAGTAATGTGTACCATATAGGTGGTGCCAGATGTACAATAACATGTAGTGTAGGTAAGACAGGAGTTTCTGACAATAATGTGTACCATATAGGTGGTGCCAGATGTACAATAACATGTGGTGGAGGTGAGACAGGAGTTTCTGACAGTAATGTGTACCATATAGGTGGTGCCAGATGTACAATAACATGTGGTGGAGGTGAGACAGGAGTTTCTGACAATAATGTGTACCATATAGGTGGTGCCAGATGTACAATAACATGTGGTGGAGGTGAGACAGGAGTTTCTGACAGTAATGTGTACCATATAGGTGGTGCCAGATGTACAATAACATGTAGTGGAGGTGAGACAGGAGTTTCTGACAGTAATGTGTACCATATAGGTGGTGCCAGATGTACAATAACATGTAGTGGAGGTGAGACAGGAGCTTCTGATAGTAATGTGTACCATATAGGTGGTGCCAGATGTACAATAATATGTAGTGGAGGTGAGACAGGAGTTTCTGACAATAATGTGTACCATATAGGTGGTGCCAGATGTACAATAACATGTAGTGGAGGTAAGACAGGAGTTTCTGACAGTAATGTGTACCATATAGGTGATGCCAGATGTACAATAACATGTGGTGGAGGTGAGACAGGAGTTTCTGACAGTAATGTGTACCATATAGGAGATGCCAGATGTACAATAACATGTGGTGGAGGTGAGACAGGAGTTTCTGACAGTAATGTATACCATATAGGAGATGCCAGATGTACAATAACATGTGGTGGAGGTGAGACAAGAGTTTCTGACAATAATGTGTACCATATAGGTGGTGCCAGATGTACAATAACATGTAGTGGAGGTGAGACAGGAGTTTCTGATAGTAATGTGTACCATATAGGTGGTGCCAGATGTACAATAACATGTAGTGGAGGTAAGACAGGAGTTTCTGACAATAATGTGTACCATATAGGTGGTGCCAGATGTACAATAACATGTGGTGGAGGTGAGACAGGAGTTTCTGACAGTAATGTGTACCATATAGGTGGTGCCAGATGTACAATAACATGTGGTGGAGGTGAGACAGGAGTTTCTGACAATAAGGTGTACCATATAGGTGGTGCCAGATGTACAATAACATGTGGTGGAGGTGAGACAGGAGTTTCTGACAGTAATGTGTACCATATAGGTGGTGCCAGATGTACAATAACATGTAGTGGAGGTGAGACAGGAGTTTCTGATAGTAATGTGTACCATATAGGTGGTGCCAGATGTACAATAACATGTAGTGGAGGTAAGACAGGAGTTTCTGACAATAATGTGTACCATATAGGTGGTGCCAGATGTACAATAACATGTGGTGGAGGTGAGACAGGAGTTTCTGACAGTAATGTGTACCATATAGGTGGTGCCAGATGTACAATAACATGTGGTGGAGGTGAGACAGGAGTTTCTGACAATAATGTGTACCATATAGGTGGTGCCAGATGTACAATAACATGTGGTGGAGGTGAGACAGGAGTTTCTGACAGTAATGTGTACCATATAGGTGGTGCCAGATGTACAATAACATGTAGTGGAGGTGAGACAGGAGTTTCTGACAGTAATGTGTACCATATAGGTGGTGCCAGATGTACAATAACATGTAGTGGAGGTGAGACAGGAGCTTCTGATAGTAATGTGTACCATATAGGTGGTGCCAGATGTACAATAATATGTAGTGGAGGTGAGACAGGAGTTTCTGACAATAATGTGTACCATATAGGTGGTGCCAGATGTACAATAACATGTAGTGGAGGTAAGACAGGAGTTTCTGACAGTAATGTGTACCATATAGGTGATGCCAGATGTACAATAACATGTGGTGGAGGTGAGACAGGAGTTTCTGACAGTAATGTGTACCATATAGGAGATGCCAGATGTACAATAACATGTGGTGGAGGTGAGACAGGAGTTTCTGACAGTAATGTGTACCATATAGGAGATGCCAGATGTACAATAACATGTGGTGGAGGTGAGACAAGAGTTTCTGACAATAATGTGTACCATATAGGTGGTGCCAGATGTACAATAACATGTAGTGGAGGTGAGACAGGAGTTTCTGATAGTAATGTGTACCATATAGGAGATGCCAGATGTACAATAACATGCGGTGGAGTTGAGACAGGAGTTTCTAACAGTAATGTCTACCTTATAGGAGGTGCCAGATGTACAATAACATGTGGTGGAGGTGAGACAAGAGTTTCTGACAATAATGTGTACCATATAGGTGGTGCCAGATGTACAATAACATGTGGTGGAGGTGAGACAGGAGTTTCTGACAATAATGTGTACCATATAGGTGGTGCCAGATGTACAATAACATGTGGTGGAGGTGAGACAGGAGTTTCTGACAGTAATGTGTACCAAATAGGTGGTGCCAGATGTACAATAACATGTAGTGGAGGTGAGACAGGAGTTTCTGATAGTAATGTGTACCATATAGGTGGTGCCAGATGTACAATAACATGTAGTGGAGGTAAGACAGGAGTTTCTGACAATAATGTGTACCATATAGGTGGTGCCAGATGTACAATAACATGTGGTGGAGGTGAGACAGGAGTTTCTGACAGTAATGTGTACCATATAGGTGGTGCCAGATGTACAATAACATGTGGTGGAGGTGAGACAGGAGTTTCTGACAGTAATGTGTACCATATAGGTGGTGCCAGATGTACAATAACATGTAGTGGAGGTGAGACAGGAGTTTCTGATAGTAATGTGTACCATATAGGTGGTGCCAGATGTACAATAACATGTAGTGGAGGTAAGACAGGAGTTTCTGACAATAATGTGTACCATATAGGTGGTGCCAGATGTACAATAACATGTGGTGGAGGTGAGACAGGAGTTTCTGACAGTAATGTGTACCATATAGGTGGTGCCAGATGTACAATAACATGTGGTGGAGGTGAGACAGGAGTTTCTGACAATAATGTGTACCATATAGGTGGTGCCAGATGTACAATAACATGTAGTGGAGGTGAGACAGGAGTTTCTGATAGTAATGTGTACCATATAGGTGGTGCCAGATGTACAATAACATGTAGTGGAGGTAAGACAGGAGTTTCTGACAATAATGTGTACCATATAGTTGGTGCCAGATGTACAATAACATGTGGTGGAGGTGAGACAGGAGTTTCTGACAGTAATGTGTACCATATAGGTGGTGCCAGATGTACAATAACATGTGGTGGAGGTGAGACAGGAGTTTCTGACAATAATGTGTACCATATAGGTGGTGCCAGATGTACAATAACATGTGGTGGAGGTGAGACAGGAGTTTCTGACAGTAATGTGTACCATATAGGTGGTGCCAGATGTACAATAACATGTAGTGGAGGTGAGACAGGAGTTTCTGACAGTAATGTGTACCATATAGGTGGTGCCAGATGTACAATAACATGTAGTGGAGGTGAGACAGGAGCTTCTGATAGTAATGTGTACCATATAGGTGGTGCCAGATGTACAATAATATGTAGTGGAGGTGAGACAGGAGTTTCTGACAATAATGTGTACCATATAGGTGGTGCCAGATGTACAATAACATGTAGTGGAGGTAAGATAGGATTTTCTGACAGTAATGTGTACCATATAGGTGATGCCAGATGTACAATAACATGTGGTGGAGGTGAGACAGGAGTTTCTGACAGTAATGTGTACCATATAGGAGATGCCAGATGTACAATAACATGTGGTGGAGGTGAGACAGGAGTTTCTGACAGTAATGTGTACCATATAGGAGATGCCAGATGTACAATAACATGTGGTGGAGGTGAGACAAGAGTTTCTGACAATAATGTGTACCATATAGGTGGTGCCAGATGTACAATAACATGTAGTGGAGGTGAGACAGGAGTTTCTGATAGTAATGTGTACCATATAGGTGGTGCCAGATGTACAATAACATGTAGTGGAGGTAAGACAGGAGTTTCTGACAATAATGTGTACCATATAGGTGGTGCCAGATGTACAATAACATGTGGTGGAGGTGAGACAGGAGTTTCTGACAGTAATGTGTACCATATAGGTGGTGCCAGATGTACAATAACATGTGGTGGAGGTGAGACAGGAGTTTCTGACAATAAGGTGTACCATATAGGTGGTGCCAGATGTACAATAACATGTGGTGGAGGTGAGACAGGAGTTTCTGACAGTAATGTGTACCATATAGGTGGTGCCAGATGTACAATAACATGTAGTGGAGGTGAGACAGGAGTTTCTGATAGTAATGTGTACCATATAGGTGGTGCCAGATGTACAATAACATGTAGTGGAGGTAAGACAGGAGTTTCTGACAATAATGTGTACCATATAGGTGGTGCCAGATGTACAATAACATGTGGTGGAGGTGAGACAGGAGTTTCTGACAGTAATGTGTACCATATAGGTGGTGCCAGATGTACAATAACATGTGGTGGAGGTGAGACAGGAGTTTCTGACAATAATGTGTACCATATAGGTGGTGCCAGATGTACAATAACATGTGGTGGAGGTGAGACAGGAGTTTCTGACAGTAATGTGTACCATATAGGTGGTGCCAGATGTACAATAACATGTAGTGGAGGTGAGACAGGAGTGTCTGACATTAATGTGTACCATATAGGTGGTGCCAGATGTACAATAACATGTAGTGGAGGTGAGACAGGAGCTTCTGATAGTAATGTGTACCATATAGGTGGTGCCAGATGTACAATAATATGTAGTGGAGGTGAGACAGGAGTTTCTGACAATAATGTGTACCATATAGGTGGTGCCAGATGTACAATAACATGTAGTGGAGGTAAGACAGGAGTTTCTGACAGTAATGTGTACCATATAGGTGATGCCAGATGTACAATAACATGTGGTGGAGGTGAGACAGGAGTTTCTGACAGTAATGTGTACCATATAGGAGATGCCAGATGTACAATAACATGTGGTGGAGGTGAGACAGGAGTTTCTGACAGTAATGTGTACCATATAGGAGATGCCAAATGTACAATAACATGTGGTGGAGGTGAGACAAGAGTTTCTGACAATAATGTGTACCATATAGGTGGTGCCAGATGTACAATAACATGTAGTGGAGGTGAGACAGGAGTTTCTGATAGTAATGTGTACCATATAGGAGATGCCAGATGTACAATAACATGCGGTGGAGTTGAGACAGGAGTTTCTAACAGTAATGTCTACCTTATAGGAGGTGCCAGATGTACAATAACATGTGGTGGAGGTGAGACAAGAGTTTCTGACAATAATGTGTACCATATAGGTGGTGCCAGATGTACAATAACATGTAGTGGAGGTAAGACAGGAGTTTCTGACAGTAATGTGTACCATATAGGTGGTGCCAGATGTACAATAACATGTAGTGGAAGTGAGACAAGAGTTTCTGACAATAATGTGTACCATATAGATGGTACCAGATGTACAATAACATGTGGTGGAGGTGAGGCAAGAGTTTATGACAATAATGTGTACCAAAATTACCTTGCTGTAAAAGTAATAAAATAAAACCGGAAGTTTGTTCTCATTAACATAATTTTTCAAATTACCCCACCCCCTCTCCTTTAAATTTTCAAATTTTCCTCCTTTAGGGAAAGGCGTGCCTCACTTTGGGAATCACTGATCTACAGGATATTTTGACTTTATTTACTGAAGTTTCTCATTTAATTTTGTTTACACCAAAGCATGTTTTTTTTTCTGTTTCCTCCCTTAGGGTTTTGAACTGATTATTCACCACGATGGATGTTGTTCATGTGTTCCAAGTAAGTTATATTCCTGATTTCATTATGAACATAAATATTTGTTTTAAAATATGGTGGAGCATGGATTTAAAAAAAAGGAAGTGTTTGGCAATCAGGCGTGTGTATATATATAGATATGAAGGCGCATGGCTTAGTGGTTAGAGCATTGGGCTTGCAATCGAAAGGTTGTGAGTTCAATTCTCAGACCGGGTGATGTGTTGTTAACTTGAGCAAGACACTTTATTTCACATTGCTCCAGTTTACTCAGCTGTAGAAATGAGATGATAGGACTGGGGTCCCTACCATTAAATCACCCAAGACACCTCCAACGAGATATATCTTTGAGGAGGCCAGCTAAACCTGCATAGGTGTGAGCTGTCACACACATTTTCATTTCATTTCATTTTACGTCCGCTTTTCCCTGCTTGCAAGGGTGGGATGGGAACTGATTCTGGCTTGATTTCTACAGCTGGATGCCCTTCCTAACACCAACCTCATTTACAGTGAGTGCTGGGTGCTTTTTTGCCGTGGCACCTCCACGACCACTTTGCAGTGGAATGATATGGACTCTAGTCCCTATCATCTCATTTCTACAGCTGAGTAAACTGGAGCAATGTGAAATAAAGTGTCTTGCTCAAGGAAACAACACATCACCCGGCCTGAGAATTGAACTCACAACCTTTCAATTGCAAGGCCAATGCTCTAACCACGAAGCCATGTGCCTCCACATATATATGGATATATGTTTATAAATGATTAAATGTACCCAGTACATGGTGTAAAGTGGTTGGTGATAGGAAGGGTATATAGCCATAGAAATCTTGCCATACAAAGGGTTGAAAGTACCCTTCAGTTGTTTGAAGGACATAACTGCCTCCACTGTGCACTTGGTAGAAAGTGAAACTGTATGTAAGTGAGATGCAGATCTCTAGTCTGCTGGGAGATCAGTAGCTCCACTTCAGTACTGACTCGGTCTGTCTAGATCTGTCCAACCCTTTCTAGCAAGAAATGCAGATATTAAAATGATGATGATGATGATATATATATATCCACAAGGATATGATAACTTCTTTAGAGTTGCTGCCATTATACCAAAAGTAGAAACAATTATTATTATTATTCATCATGTAGAGATAGAAGTTGTGAGAATCACGGCCCCTAAATGTCTTACACCTTTCATCAAAAGCTTTGGGATCCCCAACTTCATAGGCAGTGCCTAAATTTATACCATCACTAGCACTGTGATGTATTGAGCCTTTGAGATCAGGGACTGAGGTCAACACACTTCACCTAGCAACTGGTTGCTAGAGAAACCTTACAAAAGAGGAAAACAGTATTATCATTATCATTATTCTAATTTGCATGAGGGTGGTGGATTGGCAGTATCGGTAGAGGGTTGGACGCCATGCTTTGTAGCAAAGAGTTACGGCCCTTTATGGTCTGAGTTCAAATCCCACCGAGGTTAACTTTGCCTTTCATCCTTAAGGGGTCGATAACATAAAGTATCAGTAATACACTGGGATAATTGCTGGCCTTGTGCCAAAAGTAGAAACAATTATTAGAGGTAAATTTTAAACTGTGATCATGTCCAGCTATCTGAGGCTCCATGGGAGAATGCTAGACACTAGTGTTTCAAGATTTTATATCTATCAGTGACACTATGTTAGTAATACTGTTAATTAATCCCAGTCAAGCTCACACATATATGCAAATGAGTGTCCCCAGTAGATGTTTTATATGTAAAAAGTATAAGCTACAGCTTATCCCTCTCTCAGTACCCAGTGATTTCACAAAACTGATGATAGATAAAGTATTCTGAAACACATGTGTCTGACATTCTCAGACTGTTACTGGAATAGTTGTGACATTATCACAGCTTAAAACATATAACAAGAATATATGTTTATTATATATAAACATTTATAGGGCACTGGATTGACAGTTATTGGTAGAGCATCGAACAACATGCTTTGTGGTATATAGTTCAGGCTCTTTATGTTCTGAGTTCAAATCCCGCTGAGGTTAGCTTTGCCTTTAATCCTGATGGGGTTGATAAAATAAAGTACCAGTAATGCACTAGAGTCAGTTTAATCAACTTACCCCTCTTCACAAATTGTTGGCCTTGTGCTGAAATCGGAAACCATTATATATAAACCTATCATATTTACCTACAGGTGTATATTAACACTATAATATTATGTGTTTAGAAGTTGGCAATGAATGAAATTTGAAAATTGAATTAGAAGCTTTTGCTATTCATTTGACAACAGAAAATAGTCTAACAAGACATTAAGCCCCCAGAACTGAAATAAATGCTTTTTTTTTTTTCCATTCTGGAGGCTTATATGCCTTGTTATTTGAATATTTCCTGTAGTCAAAAGTCTGAGGGAAGCTTCTTATTCAATTTCCAAAACTACAATACCCTATTTCTTCACCTTTAAAAGTATTGAGGTTTTATGTCTTGTCAAAAATGAATGTTTTCTACTTACTGTTATTTCATTGTTTTCAGAAACCACAACTCTTCCAACAACTCCCGTATCCTCCACAGTTAATCGTTGCCAATGCCTTCCTGGATCGTTCCCATGTGATGACTGTAGTAAATGTTTACCTCACAGTCATCGTTGTAACAGAATTGTTGATTGTGTCGATGGGTCTGATGAAGAAGACTGCAAATGTCTGTTCAATGGAACTATTCACAATGTAAGTTAATTGTGTTTATATCTTTGTTTTGTAATATTCCATCAGGTCAGGCTTCTACCTGCTACTGGTACCATGTAACCAGTACAACCTGCTTCATGGTCAAGTGGTCAGTGACTAAACCAGCTCCCCCACCAGACCCTGGTATGGTCAGATCAGGCTTCTACCTGCTACTGGTACCATGTAACCCAGTACAACCTGTTTCATGGTCAAGTGGTCAGTGACTAAACCAGCTCCCCCACCAGACCCTGGTATGGTCAGATCAGGCTTCTACCTGCTACTAGTACCATGTAACCCAGTACAACCTGCTTCATTGTTGAGTGGTCAGTGACTAAACCAGCTCCCCCACCAGACCCTGGTATAGTCAGATCAGGCTTCTACCTGCTACTAGTACCATGTAACCCAGTACAACCTGCTTCATTGTTGAGTGGTCAGTGACTAAACCAGCTCCCCCACCAGACCCTGGTATGGTAAGATCAGGCTTCTACCTGCTACTAGTACCATGTAAACCAGTACAACCTGCTTCATTGTTGAGTGGTCAGTGACTAAACCAGCTCCCCCACCAGACCCTGGTATAGTCAGATCAGGCTTCTACCTGCTACTAGTACCATGTAACCCAGTACAACCTGCTTCATTGTTGAGTGGTCAGTGACTAAACCAGCTCCCCCACCAGACCCTGGTATGGTCAGATCAGGCTTCTACCTGCTACTAGTACCATGTAACCCAGTACAACCTGCTTCATTGTTGAGTGGTCAGTGACTAAACTGGCTCCCCCACCAGACCCTGGTATGGTTAGGAGGGTAAGTGGAACCCCATCAGCACACAAAAAAAAGGATGAATGAACTCCTCAGAGTCAGTGGCCATCCACCCCAACTATGGATTAAATAACTTCACCAACCCTAAATTGGCCAAGCATGGTGAGTACAGCTACACCCCTGAAGATAAGACCAAAACTAAACAGAAAGCAATGGAGGTGTACCAGGAAGGGGTTTCTCCAATAGGAGTGAGAAGGTCCTGGATTGGATTGGAATCTACTAGAAGGATTTATGAGAGAGTGTGTTTAGCTCCATATTCAAGGAGTACAGTTGAAAAAGAAATTTTCTCCTGGTTAGAAAATTAGCCTAATGCAGTTAAATTGCTCATATAATCTGTTATATCATCATCATCATTTAATGTCTATCTTCCCTGTTAACAACCCTGCAGGTTGTACTGGGTTACATGGTACCAGTAGCAGGCAGAAGCCTGACCTCACCAGACCAGGGATGGTAGGGGGGTTGATTCAGTGGCTGCTGACCACAAAGCAATTTGTACTGGGTTACATAATACCAGTAGCAGGCAGAAGCCTGTCCTGACATAAGCATGAATATGTAAATGTATTTTTTATCTTTCTAAGTATTAATATGTAAATATATTAATCTTATGTTTGTATCTCTTTCTAAGTAACAATTATGTAAACAGTAATCTTTTCACAATTACCTCTTCAGGATGGTGATACATGGCAAGTAAATGACTGTTTAAGTTGCGAATGTAAATCACAGGATGCTGTCTGCAAGAAAACCTGTCCTTTTACAACATGTCCCCCAGTGAGTACAACATTTAATTACCGATATCTTTATTTTTGTTCTGGTAAAGGTTCATTTGTTCACCCCTTTCACCTGCCTTTTGTTCTGCCCTAGATGTGTATATTACCTGCTAGTGTGTTTTTTTCTTTTTTTCTTTCCTTTTTCTTTCTTTTTTCTCTTTTTATTTGTAATATCATGGTGTCAGTTATGCATTTACACACACACACACACACACATATATATATATGCATGCTTCGAAATCACTAGACGTATCTGAGGAAGTTGCGAATCCAGAGTCAGGTTTGATCCACAAACAGATCGCACCTCGACCTGTTCGCCGGAGAAACATTTGTAATACGTAATAAATTTGTGTTCCGATGCATCACTGATTCTTCATTTTCCATATTATATATATATATATATATATAAATACTGTAGTATAGTTAATACAAAGAACCATTGTGAGATATGTAATATATGACTGACAAGATTCAGAAAGTCAGTACAATGTGGTAGAAATATATAAAGGGTAAAGGATGACAAATAAAACAAAACAAAGTAATGTTTTACCCAGAATATTCCCACATGATATTTCAGGGCTATAACCCTTTTTTCAAATGTGAAATGAAAATGGCTCAAAACTAAATGAATGATTAACCGTTCGTTTTATTTTGAAGCTCACAATTGCAAATCAAACTTTCTACTCACATGTAGATGGTTGACAAGTGCTCGTGATTGAGCTTGACTTTTCCAGTGTCTTAGCCTTGCACCAACACTTTCTGCAGCTGCAACCTGGTGCAGTCTGTGACTAACCCAGGTTCTGCTGCACATCGGGCTGAGGAGGCCAAACTCTCCAAGTACCGGTCGCAGTGGAGACTTCTGGTATCCTCGGCCCTAGGGCTACCTCCCTACTCACCACCATAGGTGCTGAGCTGGCCAGCCGCAGGTGTGAGCCCCGCGAGTTGGAATGGCTTTTCCAGCACGTCTCCTTTGCCGTCCACCGGGGAAACGCCTTCTCCATTATGTCCGCCGGGGCTGTGGGGAGACCACCAATATGATTGATTGACTTGTCATTTTATCAGTCACATGTTTCTAGACTCATCATAACAAATTACCTGAAAATTGGTATGATTTGGTGTATTCCCCTCTTCGCCACTCCCATCTAAACTCTTGACCTGCCTTGCTAGTATCCATGCTAATGATGTGAGTGTCTGCACTTGTCTAAAAAATCTTTACAGAAAAAGAACAGCATTCTCTGTGGACATCTCCCGCTATTTTTAACATATTTTCTTTCATTTGTTTTTCTTTTATTCATTCATTCTTTTTCTTTCTTTTCTATCCAACTCTATTTTCTTTTTATTGATTTGTTTCTTTTGTAAACCAAAATAAACATTATATTATTGAATTAGAATAACATTTTATGTATTAAAAAAAAATTCTAATTTCAAAAAGAATTTAAATATATTTAATTGTTGTTTCTATTTTATATTTGATTCAAGTTTTCATTGGTATTATTTTAGTAATCCTTTCATCTCTTCATTAACTTTCATGATAATTCTTTTAAGTTTAAAATGTGAATTTAACAAATATCTTTCAGGGATATTATTTAAATCTGTTCGAGAAAGAAGACAGGTGTTGTGAATGTGTACAAACAAGTAAGTTTTGTTAAAGATTAGTAGTTTTACTATATTCTATTGTTATCTGCAATAGATCTTTATGTGTGTACATTTAGTACTTTCTATAGCAAGTATTATTGGTTTAGTAGGGATAGGTGCAAACACCAGACAATATAACTCTTTCATACAGTCTCAACACCAAACAAGATAAGTTTAATATAGGCTCAACACCAGACAATATAACTCTTTCATACAGTCTCAACACCAAACAAGATAAGTTTAATATAGGCTCAACACCAGACAAGATAAGTTTAATATATGCTCAACACCAGACAAGATAAGTTTAATATATGCTCAACACCAGACAAGATAAGTTTAATATGGGCTCAACACCAGATAAGATAAATTTAATACAGACTCAACACTAGACAATATAAATTTAATATAGAATCAACACCAGACAAGATAAGTTTAATACAGGCTCAACACCAGATAAGATAAATTTAATACAGACTCAACACCAGATAAGATAAGTTTAATATAGGCTCAACACCAGACAAGATAAGTTTAATACGGGCTCAACACCAGATAAGATAAATTTAATACAGGCTCAACACCTGATAAGATAAGTTTAATACAGACTCAACACCTGATAAGATAAGTTTAATATAGGCTCAACACCAGACAAGATAAGTTTAATACAGTCTCAACACCAGACAAGATAAGTTTAATATGGGCTCAACACCAGGCAAGATAAGTTTAATATAGGCTCAAAACCAGAGTAGATAAGTTTAATATAGGCTCAACACCAGATAAAATAAGTTTAATATAGGCTCAACACCAGACAATATAAGTTTAATACGGGCTCAACACCAGATAAGATAAGGTTAATACAGTCTCAGCACCAGACAAGATATATCTGTAATAGAAGTCTAACAATTGATCAAACCATTTCCTTTCAGTTACTCACTATACCTAATAACAGTAAAGTGTACCAAAGTTGCCTTGGTGTAAAAGTAATAAGGCAAAACCTGAAGTTTGGTCTCCTTAACATCATTTTCAAATTGCTCCCCTGCTTAAATATTCAAATTGCCCTCTTAAATATTCAAATCTCTCCCTAAATATTACAATTGCCCCCCCCCCCCCCTCTTAACTATTCAAATTTTCCTCTCTCCACTTATCACTGTTCTAATTCCATGTGTTTATTTTTCTTATTTCTTCAGTAAGCACAACTCCAAATGTTCCTTATTTCGTAAACTGTACAATAGAAGGTGGTAATTTCACCGATCCAGATTGTCCAAGAGAATGTATTTTTGAAAAAAGTTTGTGTCCAGATAGTAATTGTATTGAAGAACTAATATCTATAAAAAACTTTGGAGAAAATTTTGTATTGAAAGCTTCTTCTGAAGATGCAGCAAATGCCTTTTCTAACAATAAGTCTTGGATTATTGAGAAAGCCAACAAACTTCATTTCATTGAATTAACTTCCAAGGAAGACGTTACTTGGGTCAAAATCCAATATAGCGCTATACTTATAGAACAAGTGAATATATCATTTGGTGATGAAAACTTGTATGCTGGAAAAGAAGTTGTAAGTATATTTTATTCCAGATATATTTGTTGTGTTTCACAGATCAGTTTTTGTTGTAACAGTATCTAATTTTAATTTTAATTTTTAACCCTTACAAATGGTTAGGAATCTTAGGTAATGACTGAAAGAATACGATTGTAATTACAAGCAGCTGAAATGGGGTTCCTCTGAAGAATCTTTGGAGTAATCTTACTTGATAGAGTATGTAGCTTGGTGATCAGGGCATCACTTCAGGTAGAGCCACTACTTCTCCCAATTCAGAGATCACAGCTCCGATACTATAGGAATGTGGTTAGAATGTCTCAGGAAAGAATCGTTGAAGTCACTCCAGGTAGAGCTGCTACGTCTCTGAACTGAGAGATCATAACTCTGACACTATGGGTATGTGCTTAGTGTGTCTCAGGAAAGAATCACTGGACAGATTTATGGGCAAAACCAACCAGCAGGAGACCTGGGGGTAGACCTCAAGCAAGATAGTTGGATAGCGGCCATGGGCTTGGCTGGTCATGCTTGGGGATCTAGCTGGATCATTTGGATATGGTTGCTTCTGACAAGACCCACTGGGAGGAGTGTTTGAGAACTCTGCCCCCACGACTCTCTCAGGAATAGGTGGTTAAAGAAGAAAAAGAAGAAACCTTTAGTTACTAACCCAGCCAAAATCATTCATTTTTAACGTTTCCAATTTAAATTAAAATCTTTCAACATAATTTCATATAAGATCCTGACATTAAATTACATTACTACATTACTATTACATTTTTGTGTAGTGTACACTAGGGCTGGGGACCGACTTTAGATATTGAGAAAGTTGTATTACTAAATGTTTTCAAATGTTTATTGTTTTCAAAATTATTTGAAGATCTTAGGCAAGTTATTTTATTAGAAATATGGTAACAAAAGGGTTAAAACACTCATTGATCATTAAACATTTATTTTACTTTATTTACATTTCTCTTTCTTTCTCTGTTAATTCCTTTGGAGTTAAACATTCCAGTGTTTTGTCTAAATCTGTTTTACCAAGAGAGTTATCAGTGTCAAAATCTGAAATGAAAATATTTTCAAATGACTGATGAGTCAGTGTTGTTGTATGGATCAGATATATGGTACTTGACAAACACTTGAGAAGAAACTAGATGCACCGTTGATGAGTTGTAGTGCACCTGAGCACTGTACACAATAATTTCATTATTATTATTATTATTCACTCGATCATGAAGCAGGTTGTACTACAGAAGCCTGACCTGACCAGACTATGGTCTGGTGGGGGAGCCAGTTTAGTCACTGACCACTTGACCATGAAGCAGGTTGTACTGCATTACATGGTACCAGTAGCAGGCAGAAGCCTGATCTGACATAATGTGTAACTCAGAATGTGTAACATAAATTGAAAAAAACTGAAGAAGGTACATAGTCAAGGCACATAACTGAGTTTGAATTGATTCCACATTCAATACAAATTTAACTCCTTAACTCATAACACTTTGCCTATTAATCCGTATGGTGAACAAATGGGGTCCCACGTGCTGGCCTCCCCACAGCCCCGGTGGACAGGATGGTAAGAGAGATGCTCTGGAAGAGCCATTCCAAGGCCAGGCTGCACTGGATGGCATCCCATACGCAGGGGGAAAAGGAGGTGGGACGTCTACTGGGCTCAGTCCCATACCTTCAACTCTTAACATCCTGTAACGATTTAGCAAAATATATCTAACAAATTTGCTAATTCAAATGTTTATAGTATCTTTACTAGTGGATAGATAATTATGAAAATTGACAGTATAAACTCTTAACATCATGTAATGCCTATACTATCTTTACTAGTGAATAAATCGTTATGAACATTTTCAGTGAATAAAATAAAGCCTTTCATTATAATTGTTTCAACTTTTGGCACAAGGCCAGCAATTACCCAGTACATTACTGGTACTTTATTTTGATGACCCCGTAAGGATGAAAGACAAAGTTAACCTCGGCGGGATTTGAACTCAAAAGCCTTTCATTATAATGTGATAAAGTCTTAGTGCTGTTTTGTACATGGGTTCTCTCAATTCTGGAGTTAATGTCTTAAGTCTCTAACTACACTACAGAACCAGGGTCAGAATAGGAATTATATAAATTCTGATATACAGTTCAATACACAATTCACTTGATCATGTTTAGTTTCATATTGGTTTACATAAAGCACTTAATATTTAAGACCTTGCATGGATTAGTGGTTAGAGCATCAGGCTTACTATCATGAGATTGTGAGTTTGATTCCTAGACCAAGTGATGTGTTGTGTCCTTCAACAAAATACTTTATTTTACATTGCTCCAATTCACTTAGCTGTAGAAATGAGTTGTGATGTCACTGGTGCCAATCTGTATTGGTCATTACCTTTCATTTGGACATCATATATAGAGTATAGAGTGTATATATATAGTGTGTTGTGACGTCACTGGTATGAAGATGTATCGGCCTTTGCCTTTCACAACATCATATAATAATAATAATAATGAAATTATTGTGTACAGTGCTCAGGTGCACTACAACTCATCAAAGGTGCATGTATATGTAAAACCCATCGATGACATTATTGACATGGAGAAGGAAGACTGGTATGCACGAGTGACTGGTGCTCTTCCACAAAAACACTTTACCCAGGCTTGTACTTCAGAGATGGAACTGTCTATGGCCAAATACCATGGACATATGTGACCAAATGGGGTCTTTACTTTATAATGGTGTGACTTATCTACTGACTCTTGATCGGGGCTTGAAATATTAATTAACAAAGCCAAAATATAATAAAAGCATGGCGTGTGACTTATCTTCCACTGTGACCATATATGAGTATATTCAGTAAATCATTTTAACATCACAAAAGTTTGTCATAAGTTTTGATAAATGTCAATTTTAACAATATTTTCAAGCAACATAAGTATTAAAATGTTTAATACTTTCCTACATATTACAGTCTCTAACTTTATATGTTGCTAGTGAGAGGGTATTAAAATAGTAGTAATTGTTTTCTTATAGTAGTAATTGTTTTCTTATTAACATATTCTGAAAAAAAACACTGTCTATGATTTTCAAATAATTTTGAAAATAATGAAGAATTTGGAAAATTTTAGTAATATAACTAACTTTCTCATTATTAAATTGGTGTTTAGTGCGGTGGATTGGCAGTATCGGTAGAGGGTCGGACGCCATGCTTTGCAGTATAGAGTTACGGCCCTTTAAGATCTGAGTTCAACTCCCGCTGAGGTTAACTTTGCCTTTCATCCTTACGGGGTCGATAAAATAAAGTACCAGTCCCGCACTGGGGTCGATTAAATAGACTTCTCCCTCCTCCAAAATTGCTGGCCTTGTGCCTGTGTAAGAAACCATTATTAAATTGGTGTTTGAAATATAACTTAAAGGTTCTTACATAAAATTATTATGGAAATTTTATAGGTAAATATATATTTACATATATATATATTCCCTTTGCACAATGTTGCCTGTGGGATCACTGACCTAAGATGACCTCAGTCCCCAGCAAGAGCAAAGAACATATTACATTAGATGTTTTATTTTTTCAGGTTATTGTAACACCAGAAGGAGGGAGAGATGTTACAACTGTTACATTTAATGATGGAAATGGTGTGAAAGCCAGACGTCTCAAGATAAAGATAGTACCATACAAAAAAGATGAACCATCTAAACT
This sequence comes from Eledone cirrhosa, assembly GCA_964016885.1. Classification (NCBI taxonomy): domain Eukaryota; kingdom Metazoa; phylum Mollusca; class Cephalopoda; order Octopoda; family Eledonidae; genus Eledone; species Eledone cirrhosa. Next base: position 399,836,924 of record OZ024741.1, on the reverse strand, counting down.
CTCCTTTTTAAAACCCTTCATTTGCAGTGAAGAAGGTATATATGAAGTTTTCTTTATATTCAATATACCCTCAATACTGAATTAATACTATTTTCTCTACTCTTTACCAGGCATACACACACACACACATATATATATATAATACACATGCATATATTATATATATATATATATATATATATATATATATATATATATATATATGGTTATACTTGGGGAGGGTCATATTGTTGCAATAATATTGCCAGAAATAACAGAACACTCTCACTGTATCATCATCATCATCATCATCATCACCGTTTTACGTCCGTTCTTCCACGCTAGCATGGGTTAGACGGGTTGTCCTGTTGTGGGCAGTGTCTGGTCGGCTGACCATGCCTTGCTCATACAGGAACTGATTCTGGCTTGATTTCTACAGCTGGATGCCCTTCCTAACACCAACCTCATTTACAGTGAGTGCTGGGTGCTTTTTCGTGGCGCCTACACGTCCACACTACAGTGTGGGCTGGGTGCTTATTTGCCGTGGCACCTCCACGACCACCTTGCGGTGGGGAGTGTGGGGGCATATTGTCTATATATATATATGTATATATATGTATATATTTATATAATATACCTATATATATGTATATATATATATATAATACACAATCAAATCTTGCCTCAAGTGGGAAACCTCCCGCCCAAACCCATGCAAGCGTGGAAGATGGACATTTAAACGATGATGATGATGATGATGATATATATGTGTGTGTGTGTGTATATATATATAATACACATATATATATATATATAAAATACACATACATACATATATATATGTATATATATATATAGATATATATATAAATATATATAGAGGCACATGCCTTAGTGGTTAGAGCATTGGCCTTGCAATCGAAAGGTTGTGAGTTCAATTCCCAGACTGGGTGATGTGTTGTTTCCTTGAGCAAGACACTTTATTTCACATTGCTCTAGTTTACTCAGCTGTAGGGGGGGGGGGCATATTGTCTATATGCTTCAGCTTGTACCCATGGGAGGTCGGGTACTCTGTATTACTGCGTGACGCCAGAAGTCACATCTGCTAGAAAGAGATGCGAAGTACTAGTCATGGTATGAGCAGTTATATACTAATTTAAGGTATCACAACATATATAATATGTATGATGCTTATGTTTCTCAGTAGAAAAGCTCAATGGACATTTGCCCAGAGCATCAATAATTCAAATTTCACCTCAATTTGCCCCGCTCTCTTTAACAATACATCAAAACACATTAAAACAGAAACAGACCTCATCAAGTTCAAGAAGTCTTTGGACAAATTCTTTAAAGAAATCCCTCCTACACCGGGATATGTCTCCGTAAACAATAACTCTCTACTTGAGTGGGCCATGGTGCCCAAATGCTGATTTTAAAGACTTCGCCAGGTGGTGCTATTAAGTTGGACATGGCCTGGGCCAATACTGGCTTAAACCTATCAAAGTTATATATAGAGAGAAAGAGCCATATATAGTTTGAGAAACACATGGTATTTAGTATATATATAAAGCAGATAATATTTAGGAAAAAGTATGTATTTTAAGGTGGAAAAGTTCTTCTTTCCTTCAATTTTTGTTACAGTTTACAGGCTATGAAATGGTAACATAAAGAAATTTGAATTATATATATATATATATCCATATATATCAATATATATATATATAATAATTATAATGAGCCAGGCAATTAGATATCGTCTAGGATATATATATATGTATGTATGATATTAAATAAATGGAAACTATATTTATAAAACCATATTTATTTCGTTATATATATTTCAGGGATATCATATTAACACTTGTTGAGTGCTTTTATATCAGTTATAAATATTTACTCGTTGTTAACCCAACAATTTAAATATAACTTTCCATATATATGTATGTATATATGTGGGAAAAAAAGTCAGGACCTCGATGGCTGAGCTCCGGCTGTTTTGACAGCTAGATCTGAACTCTGATCGGATCTAGCTGTCGAAACAGCCAGAGCTCAGCCGTCGGGGTCCTCACTCTTTCCCTATTACCCACTCTACTACCCTAAGTATTGAGTACTCTAGTGTGTTATGGTCCACCTGGTATCTTACCACACCCTCTTTGTTATGTGTATATATGTAACTATACAATTTTCTCTGTTACAGAGGTTACTACTATAATCCCAACAACAACTCCTTCAGTCCGATGTATCGAGAATGAAACTCGTATATTGAATGAATGTTTCAATGAAGTATGTATTGGTGGAGAATTTCAAAGAGTCCCTGCTTGTAACAAGAAATGTGCAGATGTAAGTAATATTTGATTTGAACACTTGCTTCGATCACCTTTGCCTGTATAGGCTTTCTTCACCTTTCTTTGATTTGGTGAAGGTGTATGGCTTAGTGGTTAGAGCATTGCGCTTGCAATCAAAAGGTTGTGAGTTCAATTCTCGGACCGGGTGATGTGTTGTTTCCTTGAGCAAGACACTTTATTTCACATTGCTCCAGTTTACTCAGCTGTAGAAATGAGATGATAGGACTGGGGTCTCTATCATTAAATTACCAAAGACACCTCCAACGAGATATACCTTGGAGGAGGCCAGCTAAACCAGCATAGGTGTGAGCTGTCACACACACACACACACATACATAGGTGTGAGCTGTCACACACACACACACATAGGTTTGAGCTGTCTCACACACACACACACACATAGGTTTGAGCTGTCACACACACACACACACACACATATAGGCTTTGCCCTGATTGGCTTTTGTCTGGGCTGGCTTTTACCTGGAGCAGCTTTTGCCCACATCGGCCTTTGCCTGCATTGGATTTTGTCCTGATTGATCTTGTCTGGGTCAGCCCTGCCTGGATCAGCTTTTCTCCTGATTGATCTTATCTGGGTCAGCCCTGCCTGGATCAGCTTTTCTCCTGATTGATCTTGTCTGGGTTAGCCCTGCCTGGATCAGCTTTTCTCCTGATTGATCTTGTCTGGGTTAGCCCTGCCTGGATCAGCCCTGCCCAGATCAGCTTTGCCTTGGTACTATTAAAATACAGTAATTATATCTAAAGAGTAAATTAGTCAATAATATAGGGTCGGCTGAAAAGTTCATAGGCTGACCAAGATACACTCATGGAATGACCAAATGAGGTTTATTTTTCAATATAGTCTCTAGAATGAAACAATGCAGTTATTAATAAGAAGAATTGAAATTAATGCATGCAAGATTTCACAGCTCTAGCATCACTCCTTTATTGCCAGCCTATGAACTTTTCAGCCCATCCTCATATATTTCTTATGAGGTCTAAGGTTCAATCCCACAGGATGACATCTTGGATAAATATCTTTACCATAGCCACAGGTTGACTCAAGACTTGTGAGTGAAATTGGACAGATTGAAACTATGTAGAAGCCCTTCAATTTAGTGACATTTTGAGAAAATGTCTTTACCATAGCTCCTTATGAGTGGAACACCTCTAGCTTATTCATGTCTTGTTTGAGGATAGTCCAGGTCTCAACCAAGGACAGTCCCAAGCCTGGCTGCAAAAGGAGAACGGTGGGTGCCCTGCTGAGGTAACCAGAGCCAGGAAACTGGGGAAACCAGGCCAAAAACTGTATGGATAGTGTAAGGTTAGGATTAACAAGTTTAAATGCTGCAATTTGATGACTTTTTATATATTTATTTTTAACAGAACCAAACACTTGTAATTCGAGACAAGGAATGTTGCCAATGTGTAACTTTAAGTAAGTAATATGATTTTCATATTTTCTTTTGCAGTTGTTGAACATTTTATTTAACCTATTTGTTATTATTAAAAAGTGTAAAAATTAGGGCTGAATAGTTATAAATATTGCCTTGCAATCACAAGGTTTCACTTCTCTGAATTGAGAGATCACAGCTCCGATACTATGGACATGTGTTGAGAATGTCTCAGGAAAGAATCCCTGGACAGATTTGTAGAGATCAGAGAGTCACTCCAGGTAGAGTCGTGACTTCTCCGAATTGAGAGATCACAGTTCCGATACTATGGACATGTGGTTAGAATGTCTCAGGATAAATTCGATGGACAGATTTTACAGGCAAAACCAACTGGCAGCAAATCCAGAGGTTAGACTCTGAGCAAGATAGTTGGATAATATCCATGAGCTTGGCTGGTCTCGCTTGGAGATTCAGCCAAATCAGCTGGAGACTGTTGTTTCTGACAGAACCTGCTGGACGGTGTGTTTGAGGACTCTTCCTCCATGATCCTCTCAGGAATAAGTGGGCGGAGAAGAAGAAGAAAAAGAATAATAAGGTTTCAGGTTTAGTCACACAGTGCGGCATCTTGGAAAGGTAGAAACTGTTTTCCAGTCCTGTTGTTTGGATTATGTCTGTAACTCAAAGGGTCAGCCATGCCACATAATGTGTGATGTTGAATCTCCCTGAGGATTACATTTAGGCATATATTTATGTGGAATATATACAAAACAACTTACACTCTATCTTGTTGAGCTGATCAGGCTGTTCTGTGTTTAGGTATACATGTTTGTGGAATGTGTACAGACAACCTACACTCTAACTTGAGCTGATCAGGCTGTTCTATGTTTGTGGAATATATACAGACAACCTACACTCTAACTTGAGTGGAGCAGTCTGTTCCACTGATCAAACATCCAGTATCAAAACTGGCTGAAGTTTATTTATCTTTATATCTTTACTTGTTATTAACCCTTTAACATTTACATTATTCTATATATACTATTGTATTTTTGTGGTAAAGGCTTTATCTCACATAATTCTCACATAATATCGAATCTACGAGATTTTGAAGTTATTTATTTTAAAAACAATAGCTTAACATCAGTATGAGCAGCTGGTTACAGAAAGAGGTGAGAGAATTCTGGCCGGATATTGCCAGTTTAAATCCTAAAGGGTTAAAGGAAAATACATTTATCATCTGATACAATACAATACAATACCTAGTATTCTACATAGGACACATTATGAATGAAGAGATCTGTGACAGAATGACCCAGCATGGGAGTCATTGACCACGGGATGACCCAGCATGGGAGATCTGTTGACCACAGAAGTTGAAGTAGTTTGGGAACATGACAAGGTTGGAGAGATGCTTTAAGACGATTCTCCAAGGATGGTGAGAGAAGAGGAGGCAGGGAAGATAGATGAAGTGATGGATCTCCAAGGAATGGTGTGGGGGAAGGTGGGGAAGATAGAGGAAGAGATGGACTGAAACATAGCTGACTGGACAGGACAGAACTTTACTACAACCCAAGCACTCACCTATGACCGACAGAGATGGAGACAGTTGCTGCAGTGTCCCAACAACCCTGAAAAGGGTTAGGGTACCATGATGATGATGATGATGACAGTACAATGGTCTGAGTGACCAACAAAGAAATCATCGTTTTTTTTTTTTTATTTACTTACCCCAAAAAAGGCAATAAAGCCATTGGAATAAAGAGGTTACTGACAAGGGAAAAGGACAAGACAGAAAGAACATAATTTCATGAAGAGAGAAGATAATAATTGATGTTATCTTTTTGTAAATTATAAAGGTGGGGAAAACAAGAAACCTGAAAAGAATTCCATAACAATGTCTGATCTCTAGAGGGAAGTTTGAGTACTTAGCAGATCTTAGAACAACTGAGAAAAGATAGTTCCTACATGCAAATTATTCACTGATTAACCCTTTAGCAATTAAACCGGCTGTATCCGGCCAGAACTCCTTCAGTTCTTTCTGTTCAAATCAGCCGTAACTGGCCACTCATACTGATGTTAAGATATTGTTCTCAAAATAAATAATATCAAAATCTCATAGATTGGATATTATGTGAAATAATTATGTGAGGTAAAGCCTTTGGCGCAAAAATACAATAGAAAATGTAGAGTAAAGTAAATACTAATGGGTTGAAGAAGAATTGGTCAGCTCTGATTTTCATTGTATTTGTTATTTAATTGAAATCAATTCATTGATTATTTTTTGTTTTGTTATTTTATATCATAAGCTTAGCTAACAAACAATTGACAATTGATTCCTGAGCTGTACAATGTCTGTATAATCTTATATCATAAAACAGATTGTATTTATGTGAGAAAAATATATGATTGGCTGAATTTTTTCTGACATAAAAGAAATGCAAAGAATCATTTCCAGACTTAATTTTTAGTTTATTTGTCAACAAAAATATTAACCAGGAAATACAAAATATTTTCAACTAGGGTTACTTGAGGAAATTTCATTATGAAATCACAATAAAATTTCAGGCTACATGTATGCAGTATTACATTGCAGTTCATAATTATAAATTTGAATGTCAACTTGTATTTTTAAGATTTTGTAATTTGGCAACATATAATTCAAATATTCTTTGAGTTTAATGAAGCCCTTGAAAGATTTGAAATGCTGGAATCCAAATGCAGAAATAACTATAAATAATAATAGCTTTAGAAAATTGAATAAAATACCCTTAGAGACAGAAAAAAGTGGCCAGTGGAAGGAGGGATGTCTTTTACTCTAGAAGACCTGAATATATATTACTGAGGAATTCCCAATCTGATCTTCATTAACACCAAACCCAAAAGCTAGTAATAATAATGATGATAAGGGTTTCTACTTTTTGCACAAGGCCAGCAATTACCCAGTATATTACTGTACTTTATTTTATCGACCCTGTAAAGATAAAAGGCAAGTTAACCTTGGCAGAATTTGAACTCAGTCCGTAAAGGGACGTAACTCTATGCTGGAAAGCATGGCGTCCGACCCTCTACTGATACTGCCAATTCACCACCCTTTATAATAATAATAATAATAATAATAATAATTTCTGATTTAGGCACAAGACCAGAAATTTGGGGGGAGGGGAAAGTTGATTAAATTGACTCCAGTGTGTTACTGGTACTTTATTTTATCGACCTTGTAAGGATGAAAGGCAAAGCTAACCTCAGCAGGATTTGAAATCAGAATGTAAAGGGACATACCTCTACGCCACAAAACATGGTGTCTCATGCTCTACTGCCAATATAATAATAATAACAATTATAACAACATTTCTACTTTTGGCACAAGGCCAACAATTACCCCAGTGCATTACTGGTACTTTATTTTATCGACCCCGCAAGGATGAAAGGTAAAGCTTACCTCAGCAGGATTTGAACTCAGAATGTAAAGGGCTATAACTCTATTCTGACAGTCTAATGACAATATCCATTGACTTAAATGTTATATTTACTCTATATTACAGCCACTCCAGTTACACTTACAAATGTCCACACTACTACCAGTAAGTACTTTATACTTTATATTTTATACTTTATATTATTTATTGAGTAATGTTTCGGACTGTTGTTAAACTAAATATTCTTTTGGTTAATAATTGTTTCTACATTTAGGCACAAGGCCAGCAATTTTGAAGGGATTACTGGTACTTTATTTCATTGACTTCTTATCGATGAAAGTCAAAGCTAACCTCTGTGGGATTTGAACTCAGAATGTAAAGGGCCATAACTTTATGAAAAAGCATGTTGTATGATGCTCTACCAATTACTGCCAAATTTTCTGCCCTTTTATTAATAATTGTTTCTACTTTTGACACAAGGCCAGTAATTACCCAGTACATTACTGGTACTTTATTTTATCGACCCCTGTAAGGATGAAAGGCAAAGTTAACCTCGGCGGGATTTGAACTCAGTCTGTAAAGAGACGTAACTCTATTCTGTAAAGCATGACGTCCGACTCTCTACCGATATGGCCAATCCACTGTCCTTTTTATTAATAATTGTTTCTACGTTAGGCACAAGGCCAGCAAATACCCAGTGTATTACTGGTACTTTATTTTATCGCCCCCGTAAGGATGAAAGGCAAAGTTAACCTCGGCGGGATTTGAACTCAGAATGGCAAGGAACTCAAACTAGTGCCATGATAAATTGTCCTTTTTATTAATAATAAGGCCAATTCTCATAAGAGGAGGAACGATCTTGCCAAACAAAAAGTTGGGAGGAATCTTTAGTAGTGTCACAGACATGACAACCTCCCTAGTTGTTGGTGACATGATAAATACATCCACTACATACTTAATGTGGTTAGTGATAGGAAGGGCATCCATCTATAGAAAACTTGCCTAACAAAAGGTTGGGAGGACCCTTCAGTTGTTGCAAAGACATGACAACATCCTCAGAACTAGTGCCATGATAAAATGTACTTGACAGAAGACCGGAATGTCTGTAAGAGAGATGTAGGCCACCAGAGCCAATCTGAGAGGTCAGCAGCTTCACACGAGTACTGACTTTGTCTGCCACAACCCTTTCAACTCTTGCTAGCAGGGAAAACAAACATTAGATGATGATGGTGATAGTGGGCCTAACTTAATATGTGGTTCTCATATAAAATTATGTTGGAAAATTTTGATTTCTATAAGAACTCTTTAAAATAAGTAGTTTTGTTTCATGGAACCAGAGTTATTTTGGGTGGGTGGGTTGGTATCATAGTTTAACCCTTTAATTACCAACCCAGCAAAAACTATATCTGGTTCTATTAAATAAAACTATCCATTTTAAAGGTTTCCGATTTGAATTAAAATCTTCCAGCATAATTTTATATAAGAATCTTACATTAAATTATTATCATAGTAATGAAATAATTAATAATTGTTTCTACTTTTGGCACAAGGCCAGCAAATACCCAGTGTATTACTGGTACTTTATTTTATCGACCCCGTAAGGATGAAAGGCAAAGTTAACCTCGGCGGGATTTGAACTCAGAATGGAAAGGGCCGTAACTCTTTGCATCAAAGCATGGCGTCCGACCCTCTACCGATACTGCAAATCCACTTAATTAATAATTGTTTCTACTTTTGGCACAAGGCCAGCAATTAACCAGTACATTACTGGTACTTTATTTTATCGACCCCGTATGGATGAAAGGCAAAGTTAACCTCGGCGGGATTTGAACTCAGATCATAAAGGGACGTAACTATGCTGGAAAGCATGTCCAACCCTCTACCGATATTGCCAATTCACCGCCTTTCCACTTAATTAATAATGTTATAAAGATTTCAAAATTCTTCATTAATTAAAATAGAGTGTATTTCTTTATTAAAGATTTTTCTGGTTGTTTTTTGAATTTTTCTCAAGAGAAACAATGTTATTAAAATGAAAATATTTTGATAATTTTTGCCTGATATTCTTCAGGGACTCAATGGACAACCCAAACTATGCCAACTCCAACTGCCACAAGTAAGTTATTTAACAAATCTAATTATCATCTTCTAAAATAGTCTTAAGTCTAAGTTGAGTCTAGAGACTCACCAGACCAGTGCTTATCCCAGTTTCTGTAGAGTAAGCAACTTCCCCTGGACAGGATGCCAGTGCAGGGTTAGTCTCTCTTGAGCCCAGAGGCTCACCAGGCCAGTGCTTATCTTAGTCTCCGTGGCATTAAGCAACACTGTGAAGTGGTTGTGTAGGTGTAATGACAAAAACCATATGACAATATATATATATATAAAGGAAAAAGATTTTTTCTGTAGAAAATGTTGAAGAGATATTTTTAGTGAAATTTAAAAACATTAATTTATTTACAATACTGGTTTCAGCATTAAATGGATTGTCAATTGCGGATATGCAGAATATTGTTAAGTTGCATATTTGTACAAATAGTGAAAATAATGATAATAACCCATGGACAAGATGCCAGTCTGTCGTAGGTTTAAAGTCTGTCTCATGTCTGTAGGATCATCAGGCCATTGCTTAACCTGGTTTCTGTGACATTAAACAACTTAGAGTACAAGTCTCTTCCCTGGACAGGACGCCAGTCCACCGTAGGGTTAAAATCCAAGCTATTACTGGTACTCGTTTTCAGCTAAGTACACAGAAGTAATGAGAAATAAAGTGTTTTGCTTAAGAATACATAACACAACTGCGTCCAGGAATCGAACCTGTGTCCTTATGATTGTAAGTTCATCACACTTACCACTTGGCCATGTACCTCTACAAATGATCATCTTGATATGGTAATATTTGACAAAAAGAGCTGAATATAACCACTCCAGCCCACACTGTGAAGTGGTCGTGTAGGTGTAATGACAAAAAGCAACCAGTTCATAGTGTAAAGTGGTTGTGTAGGAGTCATGACAAAAAGCATATAATAATATATATATATATATATATATTAGTGAAAAAGAACAAAGGAACTATTATGACATTATAACAAGTTTATTGCCGACAGCCGTTTCGTCCGACCACATGGTGGGACTTTTCAAGGCATATAACATGTGATTGTAAGATCATTATTTACATCAACGTATCACTCAAGGCTAGCAGTTTGAAATTGTGGTATACATCAGCAACTCCGCTTGTATAGTTGGGGTCTATATTCTAAGGGGGCTCTTTTATATTAGTTGTCGGGGTCAGGGATTGAAGGTTAAAAATTAGTTTAGTTTACTGTTAATGCGTAAATTATATATTATCTAATTTTTAACCTTCAATCCCTGACCCCGACAACTAATATAAAAGAGCCCCCCTTAGAATATAGACCCCAACTATACAAGCGGAGCTGCTGATGTATACCACAATTTCAAACTGCTAGCCTTGAGTGATACGTTGATGTAAATAATGATCTTACAATCACATGTTATATGCCTTGAAAAGTCCCACCATGTGGTCGGACGAAACAGCTGTCGGCAATAAACTTGTTATAATGTCATAATAGTTCCTTTGTTCTTTTTCACTAATATTTCTGCTCTGCGTATACGCATAGAGCTTAACTAGCTACCGTCACATATTTGGTAGGTCAGACGTGATCATCGCGATTCACATACGACCTATCGTACATCTTACTTATATATATATATATATATGGAGGCACATGGCTTAGGGGTTAGAGCATTGGCCTTGCAATCGAAAGGTTGTGAGTTCAATTCTCAGACCGGGTGATGTGTTGTTTCCTTGAGCAAGACACTTTATTTTACATTGCTCCAGTTTACTCAGCTGTAGAAATGAGATGATAGGGACTAGGGTCCATATCATTCCACTTCAAAGTGGTCGTGGAGGCGCCACGACAAAAAAGCACCCAGCACTCACTGTAAATGAGGTTGGTGTTAGGAAGGGCATCCAGCTGTAGAAATCAAGCCAGCATCAATTCCTGTCCCACCCTTGCAAGCAGGGAAAAGTGGACGTAAAATGAAATGATGATGATGAAAATGATATATTCAGTTGGCAATCAATGTTTATCATTGATTGATCAACAGTTAAAAATATAAATATAGTTTCTCAGGATTCTTTTTTCACACACCTGTGACATCATCAGTGATATATTTATATATATAAAAAAAAATAATAATGAAAATATTGTGTACAGTTCTTAGGTGCACTACAACTCATCAAAAGTGTATGTATAGTACAGACGTCAGAGTTTCAATGAATCCATGCCCAGGGAAGCAAGGCATTCAGAGTATGGTAGGTGTCTGATGGAGGGTATGCGCTTAGTTGCACATCTCTGAACAGTTTCCAAGAGGTCAATGTTCTAAGCAAGATAGGGGTTCCAGACTGATGATGCGAATTCCAAGTGTGGTTGTACCATAGCTTTATACAGCTTTAAATAGATGGCTGGAGAGCAGCTAACAAAGGTCTGAGTGATTCCAAGACACCCTCAGCCTTCTTGACAATTTTAGAGATGCGCTTTGTCCAACGCAAATCGCTGCTGACAGTAATGCCCAGGTCACGTTCACAAGAGGACTTCTTGATATCGGTGTTGTGGAGGGAGTATGTGGATGCTGGATTTTTCCTCCCAAAATGCATGGTGGCACACTTGTTCACAGCCAGCTCAGTTGCCAGTCTGTGATCCATTGCTGCATTGTGTCTAGGTCTGATTGTAGGAAAGAGTTATAGATTTCAGGATCAGTCCTTTTGATTTTAAGGTACAGCTTGATGTCATCTGCATATTTCAGTACTGTGGCATTCTTTAAGTTGGCATCTATGTCATTAATGTATGAAACAAACAAACGGGGACCAAGAACAGATCCCTGTGGTACACCAGATGACATCTCATATGGTGAAGAATGCTGTCCTAGAACCGTGACTACCTCTTTTCGGCTGAGAATGAAGGATTTCAACCAGTTAAAAAGATCATCCTTCACACCCATTGCAGAGAGTTTCGCCATAAGTCTTTTGTGTGGCTCAGAATTAAAAGCCTTAGCGAAGTCAAGGTAAACAACATCCACCCATGAGCCGCTGTCAGTGATCCGGGTAATGTCTTCAATGAACTCGATAAGCTGATCACAGCAGCTGGAGTTAGGGATAAATACAAATTGCGAGGGCCGGATGAGGCTGTGAGAGCTCCAGAAGTTCCAAAGTGTTTCTCTGACACAGGATTCCATCAGTTTGGCAATACAGCTAGTAAGACTGACTGGACAATACTTGACAGGTGACGTGCGGTCGTCCTTTTTGCACAGGGGAATGACACTGGCAGTTTTCCACTGCTCCAGAGTAGCACCATTGTTGAGACAGTATTGAAAAAAGAAAGAAAGCTGGTGCAATAGGAAGTATCTGCCACGTTTGAGAAGCAGGCATGTAACACCATCAAGACCAGGGGAGGCATAGTTGCGCTTATTCTTAAGGTGACGTTGCAGCATTGCAGGTGTAAATTCCATAGTTGTTATGGAATTTGATGTTAGAGATGGTGGAGTTGGTACATTCTGGTTTTCAACAGTAAAAATGCTTGCAATGAGTTCTGCGCATTCTTTGGGATCGTCAATGATCTGGATTGTGTGGGGATTGCTAAGAGGACCAACTGGAGAGTGAGGTCTCTGCTTTGAATGCACATATTTCCAGAACATCTTACTGTCAGGATTGGTTGCTATGCACTGTTCAAATTCAAGCACTGCCTTTTTTGTCACTTGCTTGAGATGGTTGGAAGATTTATTCTGCTTTTTTCTGTTGGCATCTTATTTATGCAGTTTATATTCCCATTCAGCATTCCAACGTTCTTTCCTGGCAAGTTGGACCGCTGAAGTTTCTAAAATTGCACTTTTGGGGTGTTTTTTTTTCTGCTTACGTGGCACTGATGCTGCACACGCTATCCAGGATGCTCTGGAGTATAGTGTTCACATCTCCAGAGTTATAGAACTCATGCCAGTTTGGGTGCTGTAGCTCAGTGAAGTACAAGTTCCAATCTGCTTTCTTCCAATTAAAGCAAGATTGGAGATGGTTCTGGTTTTTGTTGCTCCCGCAAGAGCCAGATTGGCAATGATCATAACATGATCAGAGTCGCCTAGAGGTTCCTCAGTAGTACAACTGATAACCACTTCAGGAGTAGTGGTGAAGAGCAGGTCCAAATTGTTGTCACTTCGTGTTGGAGAGGTGACCACTTGTGACCAGTTTGAGTCCAGCACTAGCTCAAGGAAATCGTTTGCACTTTGTGGCCAACGAAAGGTTTCCCAATCAATCTCAGGATGATTGAAGTCACCTGCAATAAACACATAAGTGGCTGTTTTCCTGGCAGCAGCTCTGAGGATATCGCAAAGCTGTGTGTCCTGATGGTAGTTTGGGGGGCGATAAACAACACCAAGCAGAAGTGTTGACATGGTCATATGTATGTCACAGAAAAAAACTTCTTGTGATTCGTTCGCAAGGAATTACCGAAAAATTTGAACGAGACCATCACACCACCACCACGGCGATTAATTAATGCAGTCCTTGCGGAACAGGTTGTACCCAGTAATGCTGAAAACCCCATCACAGAGTAAGGAATGTGCCCGTGTTTCTGTGACTGTGATGAAGTCAGGGTCGATGCTTCTGATGTAGGAGTTAAACAGATGTATCTTGTTGCATAAACTGCGAGCATTTAAGGACAACAATTTGTACCCTGCTTGCAGTTTATGATGGTGTGTAGAGGATGGCAGGTTGTTCTGGTTTAGTTTCCCAGAGTTGTTTCAGTTTTTTCATTGCCAGTTATATTTTTAACTGTTGATCAATCAGTGATAAACATTGGTTGCCAGCTAAATTAATTATAGGGATATAAAATATACTGAACTGAAAACCAACCCAAACCAAACAGTGAGTGTGTTTTATTATATATTTCTGGTAATATTATAACAATATGTGAAGGCGCATGGCTTAGTGCTTAGAGCATTGGGCTTGCAATTGAGAGGTTGTGAGTTCGATTCTCGAACTGGGTAATGCATTGTTTCCTTGAGCAAGACATTTTATTTCATGTTGCTCCAGTTTACTCAGCTGTAGAAATGAGTTGCGACATCACTGGTGCCAAGCTGTATTGGTCAGTGCCTTTCTCTTGGACAATATCAGTGGCATGGACAGGTGAGGCTGGTATACATGGGTGACTGCTGATCTTCCACAAAAAACAAACTGCCCAGGCTTGTGCCTCAGAGGGAAACTTTCTAGGTGCAAAACCATGGTCATTCATGACCGAGTGGGGCCAAAGCATTATAACAATATGACCCTCCTCAAATATAACAATATTTGTTTCAACATACAATTTCATATCAAACACCTTGCAAAACAAATACATCAAATGTTTTTTCTATTTTTAGCTATATTTATATATTAGTTAAGGAATGATTCCTGAGCCTTGCAAAACAAATACATTATTTTTGTTATTTTCTTATAATTTCAGTTTGTGAAAAACCTCTTGAGCGTACTAGTTGTATGAAAGAATGCACTAAATGTCATTTTCTTGAGCCAAATTGTACACCAAAAGGCCCCTTCATATGTGAAACAGGATGTGACTGCCCTTTCAATTTGGTCTTCAATGGAACACACTGTGTCTACCCTGGTTCTTGTACATGTCTTGATAACGAGGAAATCCTTAGAAAAGTAATTATTCATTCATTTACAAATCTCTTCTAATTAATTCAAAACTCCTGTATCTCTACATTTAAGACACCACCTACCTCATATCTCTACATCCAATACAAACCCTACCTCATATCTCTACATCCAATACAGTCCCTACTTCATATCTCTACATTTAATACTCCACCTACATCATATCTCTACATTTAAGACATCACCTACCTTACATCTCTACATTTAAGACACCACCTACCTCATATCTCTACATTTATTACCCCACCTACCTCATATCTCTACATTTATTACCCACCTACCTCACATCTCTACATCCAATACAGCCCATACATCATATCTCTACATCCAATACAACCCCTACCTACATTCAATATAGCCCTGATATCATATCTCTACATTTAATAAACCACCTATCTCATATCTCTACATTTCAAACACCATCTATCTCATATCTCTACATTTAAGACACCATTTATCTCATAACTACATTTAAGACACCACCTATCTCATATCTCTACATTTAAGACACCACCTATACCATATCTCTACATTTAGTATACCACCTACGTCATATCTCTACATTTAGGACAGTGTCTACCTCATATATCTATATTTATAATCCCACCTACTTCATAACTACATTATTGACACCACCTACCTCATATCTCTATATTAAATGTAGTATCTGCCTCATAACTACATTTGATACACCACCTATCTCATATCTCTACATTTAATATAGTACCTTTTGAGAAATATATTTTGTGATCAAATAATTTTTATTTCTATTAAATTTCCAATTTTATTTGACTAATAATCAAATCATTTTAACAACTATTCTTTGCAGCCTGGTGATGTGTGGATCAAAGATTGCTATGAATACACCTGTTTTAACAATTCAATCGTAGAAGTAAAGCCTACTTGCAATATAACAACCACACCAAATATTTGTCAAAATGGCAGCGTTTTTAAAAAGATTGGCTGTAATAATTCCACTCTTATCTGTATATGTTTACATGGTGTTGAAACATGTGTATCAGTTAACCCTGATCCCTGTTCAGTATGTGAAAATGTAAGTATTCACCTATTTTCTTTCAAAATGGCAGTCATCATATTAATTATTGTATTTTTTTAGTAATATGAATTCAATAAATATTTCATTATTATTGTTGTCAAAGGCCTTTTCCAGATCAATGAATGCTAGATATAGGGACTTATTCTAAGCTAGATATAAGGACTTATTCTAAGCTAGATACTTCTACTGCAACTGTCTATCTGGGAAAATGGCATCTGTCGTGCTTTTCCTTGGCAAAAAACCAAACTGCATCTCATCACAATTAAATCTTTCCCTAATTAGTTGTGCAATAAGTTTTTCTGTGACCTTCATACCCTGATCCAACAGTTTGATAGCTCAGTAATTTCCTATCTTTACCCTTTAGCCATTGATACTGATGTTGCTATGACAGTCATTAGGTATGACACCTTTTTGCACTACCTGGTTAAATGTGTAATTATCATGTGACCATCTGAAGACTAGCAAATACTGGGGCTTGTCTGGCTGCCTCCTCTTTGCACCAGTTACTGTCGAGAACTCAGGCATTCTTGGACCCTGTACAGCCGATCTCTTCTGTAAAATCGAAATGTCGGCAGTGTGTCTGAGGAAGGAGTCCCATGAGGTGGAGTGACTATTGCAGTATCATTGGCCATTGCCTGCAGAAATGCTTGCCACAGGGTGCAGCTGAAACACCATCGTGACCTAGGTATAGAGCCTGTCACCCTTTCCTCTCCCCTCTTTCTTTCTCCAGTTACCTAATAGTCCTTGCTCTTTCCCTCCTTTTTTCTCTCAAATTATAGCATTTATATTCCTTTCCTTTACTTTTCAATACACTCAGATCCACCATTCTTAACCCCTCCCCATCTTTTTCATTACTTAATTTTGTTTTTATCCTTTTTTAATATTTCTATCATTGTATAACTTTTGTTCACTAAATAAAATATTTACCAATCTCTACAAAAAACAAAAGAACAAAATAATAATACAATTAGTTATACTCTATCATCATCATCATCACTCTATATTTACATCAAATAGACTCATAGTTATAATGACCCTTTTCAGTCACGAATGACCGTGGGATTTGCGCCTAGAAAGTTTCCCTTCTGAGGCACAAGTCTGAGCAATGTTGTTTATGGAAGACTAGCAGTCGCCTATGCATATCAGTCTCCCCTCTCCATGCCATCGATGTTGTCCAAGGGAAAGACAATGGCTAATACAGCTTGGGACCAGTGATGTCACAACTCATTTCTACAGTAAACTGGAGCAACGTGAAATATAGTGTCTTGCTCAAGAACACAACACATTGCTCTGTTCAGGAATTGAACTCACAACCTCACTATTGTGAATCTAACACTCTAACCACTAAGCCATCTGCCTTCCATAGTTATAAAGTATATGAAAAACATGGGTGGAGGTGGTGAGAGCAGACCTCAGATCGCTGAAACTCATGGAGGAGATGACGAAGGACCGTGACAAGTGGAGAGATGCTGTGCTGAATAGGACCTGTCCCACCCTTGCAAGCAGGGAAAAGCAGACGTAAAATGATGATGATATAATAATATTGAAAATATAAAATATAAATCTTTATTTAGTTGCAAATAAAGAATTTTGTTGTCTTAAGCAGATTCCACCCAGCTTGAAATATTTGGATCAGGTTTTCATGAGAAAGATGTAGACTCTTCCTCCATTTCTCTAGCAATATCAGAGGTCCCTACAATAAGGTCATCAGTACTGGCCTCCTTTTCTTGCTAATCACTGGATGCTGCAGTTAGGACGACAGTCACAGCTTCCGCAGCCGAGCGGAGTAAGACCCTCAAATACTGTGATCTGTCGGCCAGCTACATTTTTCAGCCTGTGGCTTTCGAGACGTTTGGGGGAGTTGGGCCGCTGACAGTGAGGTTCCTCTCTTCACTGGCGGCTCACCTAATAGAGGTAACTGGCGAATCTCGTGAGGGTGCTTAGTTGTTCCAGCGCATTAGCCTCGCCATCACCCGAGGCAACGCTGCGAGAGTGCTGGCTTGCCTCAAAAATCATTAGAGAGGTTGCCCAGTACTCTTTGCGACGCTGCTGTCTTTTGCTCTGGTGTTGGCTCGGTTGTTCACCCCTTCCTTTACATTTTCTTTAATATTGCAACATTAAAAGAATATATCCTACATAAATATACACATCAATTAAGCAAATATTTTATTAGATAATTCTCATCAATTTGTTTTCTTATATTTAGGGAACTATACCATTTCTCCGACAAGACGGCTGTTGTATCTGTTCCCCAGCGCCTTCTACACGTAAGTAACAAATGTTTTTTAAGCAAGGCAAAAATGAAATTTTGTAAGGGTTGGATACCACTGCTTAACCTTTTTAATACCTAACCACCTGAAACCACCCATGTTTCTATAATACAAAGTTGTTTGTTTTAAAGTGTTTATATTTAACTAAAACCCTTCCATCATAATTTTTATGTAAGAACCTTTGTTAAGTTATGTTCCAACCACCCATGTTTCTATAATACAAAGTTGTCTGTTTTAAAGTGTTTATATTTATCTAAAAGCCTTCCATCATAATTTTGATGTAAGAACCTTTCTTAAGTTATGTTCCAACCACCTCTGTCTCTATGATACAATGCTGTTTTAAAGTGTTTATATTTATCTAAAACGCTTCCATCATAATTTTATGTAAGAATCTTTGTTAAGTTATGTTCCAAACCACGTAAAGCCACCTCTGTTTCTATGATACAAACCTGTTTGTTTTTAAGCTAAAAACCTTCAATCATAATTTTATGTAAGATCCTTTGTTAAGTTATGTTCCAAACGACCCCTAGTTTTAAAGTATTTATATTTAGCTAAAACCCTTCCATCATAATTTTATGTAAGAACATTTGTTAAGTTATGTTCCAAACACCCCTGTTTGTATATTACAAACGTGCATAAGATTGTATGTAAGACCCGTTGTTAAGTTATGTTCCAAACACCTCTGGTTCTATAATACAAAAGTGTTTTTTTTAAGTGTTTATATTTAGCTAAAACTCTTCCATCATAATTTTATGTAAGATCCTTTATGTTACAAACATCAGTTTCATCATCATCATCATCATCATCATCGTTTAACGTCCATGTTCCACGCTTGCATAGGTTTGGACGGGAGTTTTCCCACTTGAGGCAAGAGTGGTTGTCTTGCTCGCATAGGACTGTCTGGCGGGTTTTCTACAGTTGGATGCCCTTCCTAACACCAACCACATTTACAGTGTGGGGCTGGGAGGTTTTTACTTTATAGCCTACACGGCCACATTACAGCGTGGACTGTTTGGCGGGTTTTCTACAGCTGGATGCCCTTCCTAACACCAACCACATTTACCTTGTGGGGCTGGGAGGTTTTTACCGTGTTGCCTACACGGCCACATTACAGCGTGGACTGTGTGTTTTTTTTGTCGTGACACCTACACGATCTCATTTGTTTCGGCCTGGATGTTGTGGCACCAACATAACTTTACATTGAAAGGGGCGGTGTGGATGGGGTGTAGGTGGTGGGACGGGGGTGTATTTTGTTAGAGATGCCTACTGACTGTAGTAGGTTTTACTTTGTATTTAGGTAAGGCGGGTCTTCTCTATTACTGAGTACCGCCAAAGATCTCGGTCCAGTGACATTGTCTTGGAGAGGTGTAAGTGTGTGAGGTCGGAATTTATCAGCTCGTCCCAGGTTTTTCTGGGTCTGCCTACTCCGTGGCTACCATCTATCTTTATTGCCCTGCACTTTGCTATACAGCTGTCGTCTTTCATGCGCATCACGTGACCATACCAACGTAGCCTTCTCTCGAGTAAACAACATCTGATCCCTCTTATTTCTAATTTTTTCCTTAGTTTGTTTATGCTTTGCCGTTCATGTATATTACTATTACACATCCAGCGGAGCATGCAAGCTTCGTTCCTCTCTAGTCTGCGTATATCCTCTGCACACAATGCCCAGGTCTCACTGCCATGCAACATTGCTGTTCGTATGCAGGCATAATACAACCTGCCTTTCATTTTTAGGGAGAACCCTTTAGCGGCTAATAGTGGTATAAGCTCTCTGAACTTTTTCCATCCAGTTCTGACTCTAGCTACTGTACTTTCAGAGCACCCTCCCCCACTGCTGATTTTGTCCCCCACGTAACGGAAGCTGTCCACTATTTCTATAGAACCCTCTGCGCAATTGAAAGAGCTAGTATTTTGTGGGCACTTGCTGCTACTTATTGCACCAGAGCACCGGCCACATGTAAAATCTGTGTTCTTAGTTAGCTTACCTGTGATCCCACTACATCTTTTATGCACCCATACTTTGCATTTGGGACATAAAATGGAGTTTCTACCTACGCCTTTCCTACACACTGAGCATGGCCATTTCCCGGAAGGGACCGGTGCCTTATTTTCTTTCCTACAAACTAGAACTTTAGTCTTAGCCAGGTTAATTTTAAGGCCTTTTGATTCTAGGCCGTGCTTCCATGTTTGGAATTTCTTCTCTAGCTCGGCCATTGATTCAGCTATGAGCGTTAGATCATCTGCGTATAGGAGTTCCCATGGGCAGCCGGTCTTGAACTCCTCTGTTATAGCCTGAAGGGCAATAATAAATAGTAGGGGGCTAAGAACAGAGCCCTGATGGACACTAACTTTTACTCTAAACTCTTCACTATATTCGTTGTTAATTCTAACCTTGCTCACTCTTTCTTTATACATGGCTTATATAGCTCTCACAAGCCATTCGTCAACACCTAGTTTTCTAAGAGCCCACCAGATAATGGAACGGGGGACTCTGTCGAAGGCTTTCTCCAAGTCGACTAAGGCTAAGTATAGGGGTTTACTTTTAGCTAGGTACTTCTGTAGTTGTCGTACGATGAAAAGAGCGTCTGTGGTACTTTTGCCTGACACAAACCCGAACTGCATTTCATCTAGATCAATTCTCTCTCTGATTAGTTGCACTATTACTTTTTCCGTGACCTTCATGACCTGGTCGATTAATTTAATGCCTCTATAGTTACTCCTATCTAGGGCGTCTCCTTTAACCTTGTAACAGTTAATGATGATGCTGCTACGCCAGTCCTTCGGAACAACCCCATTCTGTATGACTTGGTTTACTATCCGGGTGACCATGGTGTGTCCCACCGTTCCAGAGGCCTTCAGCATCTCAGCAACTATTTCCGAAGGCCCAGCCGCCTTACCCATCTTCATATCTTTGATTGCCTTACTTATTATACTACCTTCAACTAACACTGCTGGTCCCTCTATTGGATCGATCTGGGGGAGACTATCCTTCTCCCATTTATTCTCCTCATTTAGTAGCCTCTCGTAGTGACACTTCCAAGCGACCTTCTTATCAGCGTCAGTGATGGCGAGTACGCCATCATCATTTAGTACACACTTCTCCCCAACAATATCACAGTTTTCCTTGACACATTGCCTAGCAATCCTGAACACCTCACGTTTTTGGTCCTCGCGTTGTAGAACATGCTTGAACTTTCTTTCCTCCGCTTCCGTTCTTGCGAAGTACACTTGTCTCCTAGCTTCCCTCCTGGCCACTTGATAGTCTTCTCTACTTCCCCCATCCCGCCATACTTTCCAAGCATGCTTTTTGGCCTTAATCGACTCCTCCACCTTACTGTTCCACCACCATGTTACTCTCCTCCTGCCTATAGGCCTGCTCCGGCCACAGACTTCGTCTGCCGCCATCAGCAGGTTTGCTTTCAGGAATTCCCACTGTTCCTCTATATTGTACGACTCTAAATGCTCTTCCTTACTGTCGAAAGCATCAAGTAATATGCTTTGAAATTTATTTCTGGCTGTGGGGTCCTTTAGCTTCCATATTTTTCTCCTGAGGATAGTCCTCTTCTGCTGTCGAGTACGTCTCGTCCTGACTATGAGGTCGCTAATTATCAGTCTATGTTGGGAGGTGCATTCTTCATGGGGGAGGGATTCAGTGTTTACAAGAGTCACTCTGTCACGTCTTCTGGTAAGGATATAATCTACCTGGCTGGTATGTTCCCCTGATCTGTAGGTGATCAAGTGATTGTCTGGTTTTTTTGAAGTTAGTGTTACAGATTGTTAGGTTATTTGCATCACAGAATTCCAGGATTCTGGAGCCTTCCTCATTTCTAGTACCAAACCCATAGCCTCCATGGATTTCATCATAGCCGTCACAATGTTGTCCAACGTGACCATTTAGGTCGCCAGCAATAATTATATAGTCACTGTCGGTTATTTGGGAGGTAGTGAGCATCAGTGTCTCATAGAAAGTGTCTTTTATAGCGCCAGGCAGTCCGGATTGGGGCGCGTACGCAGATATTATCGTCACAGTAGTTCTATTTAGAACAAGTTTTATTTTAATTATTCTGTCGTTTACTCTATTTACGTCTATTATCTTATCCACCCATTTTTCTGCTAACATGATTCCTACCCCACCCAGCCCATTGTCATTTCCCACCCAGAAAAGCTTATAGCATCGTTTTTTACCCACAATGAATCTAGCAGACCCGCCCCTCCACCTGGTCTCTTAGATGCAGCAGACATCAACCTCCTTACGTTCAAGCATTTCTACAACCTCGTTTGAGCGGCCTTTTAAGGTCCCTACATTCATGGTACCAACTCTGAAGTTTTGGATTGCGTTTGGTGGGTGGGGTGCAGGGAGGGGTGAGGTTGATGGGGTTGGGGTTATGTTGGCCATCCGCGGCCGCAACAAAGAGGGTGGGGCTTTGCCCTTTCGTCCGGCAGCATGAGGTGAATTTGTCGTTATCTTTTGCATTGTCTTCGGGTGTCCAGATTCTTCTGACTCTCCAGAAATTCCCTAGTTCATCCATCATATCGAAAAAGCAACCAGAAGTGCTAGCATAGGTCGTTTACTTGTGATTGGTCCAAATAATAAGGTGGAGAGTTGGGGCGGGAGGGAGGGGTATGGGGTAGTTTGCGAGGAGCAGAATTATTTTTAGAACAACGTTGAGACAGAACAGAATTATAGAAAGCCAATTTTGAATACGATTTTTTGATTCTGGGGGATTGTAAGATATATAGATGAATGAACCGAATGTGGAGAGTTGAGAAGAAAATGAAATATGTACGTTACATTTCGTAGAAGAAAACTGAACAAGCGACCATCAATAATAGCAGACAATTTCTGGATTTAGTCCCCCCGTAACAAGACATTTATATTTGGTTGGCAAGGAGTGAGGGGGAGTGTGAGAGCAGCGTATATGATAGTGAGGGTGAGAGGCGATTTCAGCAGGCAGAGAGAGAGAGAGAGAGAGAGAGAGGCCGATCCCTAATTTAATCTGGCATAATTTTTTTCGGCCAAAATGGTTGCGGGAATATTATTTAGAATTATAGAAAGACAAACAATTATGAACATGATTTTTTGATTCTGGGGGATTGTAAGATATAAAGATGCGAGGAGCAGAATTATTTTTAGAACAACGTTGAGACAGAACAGAATTATAGAAAGCCAATTTTGAATACGATTTTTTGACGAGATATCAGAAAGAAAAACAAGGAAATCTTTTGGTGGGATGTGAGCTAAGAACAGTGAAAAACGAAAGTTCAGAGATTGTATAACACTATTTCTAGCCATATAGATGCATAGCTTAGTGGTAAGAGTGTTCAACTTATCTAAACTATAATAAAGTAAGGAGCGCGGGACTGCATACGGTATATAAATTTGTTATCCCATTAGTAAAATAAGCTTGAATAAATAATGAATGAATATTACATAATTTATCTACTAACTTTCGTAGCTGTTGATTAAATATATTTTATTGCTTATTTAAAGATTCACTTCTTTAAAATGTTCAAATGTCAACACTTCCGGTTAGCGATCGCATAAATAAACATTCATATATTTCTGTCACTAAATTTTCTCCTAATGCAGTTTATATATAATATCGTCTTTTTTTAATGTATCATGGATTACGCTACTGATTACATAAGACAGTGTAACGCAGTCTTCGTTCAATTTCTGTTTATATTGTCAATTACGATTTTATTTGATGTATCATATCTACTAGCAGAAAAACCCGTTACAAGGGTGGTTTTTCTGCTAGTGGTCATAATGTTGTGAGTTCAATTCCTGAAGAGGATACTGCATGGTGTTCTTTAGCAAAAACTTCATTTCACGTTGCTGAGTATACTCAGCTAAATACGAGTACCAGCAGTAGTAGGAGCTTTAACCCTGCAATGAATTAGCATCCTGTCCAGGAGAAGCCTTGTACTCTCAGTCACTTAACGTCAAGGAAACTAGGATAAGCACGAAACTGATGAGTCTCAGACTTGTGACAGACTTTAGACTTTTAGACATTTACTTGAAATGATATGTTCTTTGTTGTTGCTGTAGTTTACACTTGCACAGATTTAGTTGAACCCTTGTGAGATCAAGTTCATAGGACGTTTGATAGAGATTTTAATGATAGAGGTCATAGTCCTATCATTTCTCATGGCTGAAGATGGGATTTAAGATTAGAACATACAAAGCATCATATCAGATGCTTTATCAATTCTGCCAATTTACTGAACTGCTACTTGTAGAAAGAAACTCTCAGGAGAGCTGGACAGTAGGTCTTCAGAGAAGAAACTCTCAGGAGAGCTGGACAGCTGAAGGTCTTCAGAGAAGAAACTGTCAGGATAGCTGGACAGAAGGAGATCTTCAGAGAAGAAACTGTCAGGAGAGTTGGACAGAAGGAGATCTTCAGAGAAGAAACTCTCAGGAGAGCTGGACAGTAGAAGGTCTTCAGAGAAAAAAACTCTCAGGAGAGCTTCACAGCAGAAGGTCTTCAGAGAAGAAACTCTCAGGAGAGCTGCACAGCAGGTCTTCAGAGAAGAAACTCTCAGGAGAGCTGGACAGCAGAAGGTCTTCAGAGAAGAAACCCCTCTCAAGCAAGTGTTTCAGTCCTTATTTACTAACCCTGAAACATGCTTGCTAATTCATCGGCTTTCTATGTAATTAGGGAGCACAAAGACTGTGAAGTTAAGCACTAGAATAATAGTTATATGGTTATAATAACAAATGTTTTTTGAGCCTTGTCAAAACACATCATTGAGCTTGAAGGATGAGTATAAGAGGTATGGTGTTGACCCATAAGTCCTGAGAGAGTCGAGGGGTGCCATATTGAAATATGAAGTTTCTTTGGGCACTTTTTAAACCTTGCAGGTCTGAATACAGCAGATTTCTTCCAGAGAAGGATAGAGAGATGGAGAGAGAGAGGAAGTGAGAAAGATATAGAGGAAGAACCGACCGACCCCAGTACTAGACTGGTACTTTTTTTATCTACCTCGAATGGATGAAAGTTTTATTTCATGGTTAAGTGGCTAGATGAGAAAAATGTATTCAGTTATAGAAAAAAATACACAAAGAGGTGAAAAACCAATATAGATGAATAAATATTAACCCTTTAGCATTTATATTACTCTATATATACTATTATATTTCCATGGTAAAGGCTTTACCTCACATACTATCTCACATAACATTTACATTACTCTATATATACTATTATATTTCCATGGTAAAGGCTTTACCTCACATAATATCTCACATAACATTTACATTACTCTATATATACTATTATATTTCCATGGTTAAGGCTTTACCTCACATACTATCTTACATAACATTTACATTACTCTATATATACTATTATATTTCCATGGTTAAGGCTTTACCTCACATACTATCTTACATAACATTTACATTACTCTATATATACTATTATATTTCCATGGTAAAGGCTTTACCTCACATACTATCTTACATAACATTTACATTACTCTATATATACTATTATATGTCCATGGTAAAGGCTTTACCTCACATACTATCTTACATAACATTTACATTACTCTATATATACTATTATATTTTCACGGTAAAGGCTTTATCTCACATAATATCCCACATAATATTGAATCTATGAGATTTTGGCATTATTTATTTTGAGAACAATACCTTAACATCAGTATGAACGGCCGGTTACAGCCAGTTTGAACAGAAAGAGGTGAGAAAATTCTGGCTGGATATAGCCAGTTTAAATGTGGAAGGGTTAAAAAATAAGACGCTGGACAAAATGAAAATAATTTGGTTTATGTTTTTTTTTTTTTGCAGCTGTTGGTTGCTTTTATGACATTGCTTCTTGTAACATTCCCTGTGAAATACAACCAATCACCTGTGAAGATTATATTCTCAGCTCACATTTGAATTATAGTCTTGTGCATATTAGTAAAGGTTGTGAATGCCCTGAAGGTTTTAAAAAAGAAAGCCAAAAAGAAAATGTTCTTATATGTGCCAAGAATGAGGATTGTGACGATTGTATTTTCAATGGACAAAGATATCCTGTAAGTATACATTTATCTTACTACATACATATATTATATATGTATATATAAATATAATATATAAGGACAGGATGGAAGAAGTTTAGGGAGCTGCTTCTTCTGTTGACAACAAAGGATTTCTCCCTATGGACGAAAGGCTGGTTATATGATGCCTGTGTGAGGTGCGCGATGCTGCATGGTAGTGAGACATTGGCTGCAACTGCGGAGGATATGCGACGGCTGGAGAGAAATAAAGCAAGCATGATCCGTTGATGTGCAATGTCAGTGTGCGTGAATGACCAACCATAGATGAGTTGAGAGAGAAACTGTGTATAAGAGGGATAAACTGTAGTGTGCGGGAGAGAAGATTGCGTTTGTATGGACATGTGATGCGCATGGAGGATGACCGCTGGGTAAAGAAGTGCCAAGAAATCCCAGTGGAAGGAAGATGCAGTAGAGGAAGACTAGGAAGAACATGGGTGGAAGTGGTGAGATATAAATATATATATATAGTCTATCAAAGTTCTTTCGTTGCACATCTGCAACATCATCAGTGGTACTATTATATATATATCATCATCATCATCATCATTATTTAACGTCTATCTTCCACGTTAGCATGGGTTAGATGGGAATTGTCCTACTTGAAGCAAGATTTGTCATATAGGACTATCTGGCAGGTTTTCTATGGCTGGATGCTCTGCCTAACACCAACAACATTTACAGTATGGACTGGGAGGTGTTTACCGTGTTACCTACACGACCACATTACAGTGTGGACTGTGTGTTTTTTTGTTGTGACACCTACACAACCTCATTAATTAGAGGATAAAGTGATGCTCTATTTATATGTATGGTTTGAAATGTTTGTATTTTTTTGTATGCAATAATATTTCTACATATCATATATCAGTCAGTAACTTTATTACTTCTATGTATTATCTAATCCTATATATCTAATCCTCCATTTTCTTTTACCTACCTTATTAATTGCTTATAATTTATCTGTACATGTAGTCACATAAAATATCTTTCCACCAAACCACTTAACTCTGCAATCAATCATCACTTAAAACATCTTGAAACGTTTCAAAACTTGCAAAATTCTTACTGAAGCAATTATCTGTGAGTGGCTAAGGTGGAGAAATGTTGGGTTCTTTCTTTCTTTTTTTTTTTTACTTTGTTTCCACATTATTATTATTATTATCAGGGTCACTGTGGCCTTTTAATGGGCTTTCTCCACAAATGTCCTTCCGGAGTCTCCCCCCTATTGGGGAATTTTTCATTGTTATTTTTATTACATCCTCTGTTTTTGTTTTTTTTACACGCAGAAATGCCCATTTGTACCATCCTGTATTGTCCTTAATGTCTACTTTATGTAAACCCTTGTGGTTAATAAAGAAAGTATTATTATTATTATTATTATTCAGGGCAGTGGATTGGCAGTATCGTTAGAGGGTCGGACGCCATGCTTTGCAGCATGGAGTTACGGGCCTTTACGATCTGAGTTCAAATCCCGCCGAGGTTAACTTTGCCTTTCATCCTTACAGGGTTGATAAAATAAAGAACCAGTAATGTACTTGGGTCGATTTATAGACTTTCCCCTGCACCCAAAATTGTTGACCTTGTGCTTCAATCAGAATCAATTATTATTATTATTATTTTTGGAGTCTCAGTCAATATGTTATTTAACATCAATATGTTATTTAACTGGAAAGTTTGTTCAAAAGAACATCAAGCCGCTACCTGCAGCCTCAGATATTCAGGACATATCGGAGGGTTCTTGCTGTTCCTAGCAAGCATGTCTTTTGAAGTGTTCCAAAAAAGGGGGTTGGACTAATGTTCTTTAACCATCCTTGAAAACTCTGCCTATGACAATTGGGACGACCTTGATCTCATGGCAGTTCCAAATCCTTATTAACTCCCACTTTAAATTCTGGTATCGGTTAATTTTATCCTTCTCCTTTTCTTGCACTCTTGTGTCAAAGGTTCAGGTTACATCTACAATCAGGCATGATCTTTTTTCCTTGTCAAAATTCACCAGGTCAGGCCTATTGTGTTCTAATTTCTTGTCTGTCTCTATCCTAAAATCCCATAGCACCTTCACCTGATCGTTTTCTATCACCAACTCTGGCTTATGCTCATATCACTTCTCAGAATGTGGTAAATTATTTAGTTTGCATAAATGCTAGTGAGTCCCCTTTCTTATTATATAATGCCTCCATCATTTATAGTGAGTCTGTATTGTGACACATGTAAAGCTAGTGATGGGATAGAGAAAACAATTCTTCACAACCTGTGATACAAGAGTGCAAGAAAAGGAGGAGAAAATTACCCGATACTAGGATTTAAAGTGGGAATTTAAAAGGATTTTAAATTGTGACATTAGTTATTGCAGCTGTTCCACCCTGATATTATCACCCCGTTCTTTCTATGTAGTTCTCTATTTGTTGACTGCCTATCCCTAGTACACCTACAACAACTGGAATCACTTCTACCTTCTTCATTACACCAGAGATGTCTTATCTCTCTAGCTAGCTTTTTGTATCTTTCTTTTTTCTTCTACTTTGTTGTCTGCAGGGCAGGTTACATCTAAGACCACTACTTTATGTAAACCCCCTCTCCATGCTCTTGTTTCTGTCCTTGAGTTATCCCCAATGTTATCTGTGTCCACTAAATTAAGGATAGGCCTGACTGGTTATACCACATTTTTCGTTACTATGTCTGTGTCCACTAAATTAAGGATAGGAGGGAAAAATCTGAAAAAATTATTGAACTAAAGAATAACTGAAAAATCATTAAGATAGTGTTATGTTGCCAAATGTAAAAATATTCTAATTATTATATTTTTGTTAGCATGGTGGAGTTTTTTACCCAGAAGATGTGGAAGGTCACCGCATACCTTGTACCAACTGTACATGTTTATATGGCAACATTACTTGCAAAGAATATGATTGGTAAGATAACATTGATATCTTTTGAATTTACTAATATCCTAATCATTTGTTGTTGTTGTTAACTTCAGCTTAGTTGTGAGCTCAAATTTAGTTGTTAACTTGAACTTAGTTATTATAAACTTGAGCTTAGTTGTTGTTAACTTGAGCTTAGTTGTTGTTAACTTGAGCTCAGTAGTTAACTTGAGCTTAGCTGTTAACTTGAGGTTAGTTGTTATTACTTGAGGTTAATTGTTGTTAACTGGAGCTTAGTTATTGTAAACTTGAGCTTAGTTATTGTAAACTTGAGCTTAGTTATTGTAAACTTGAGCTTAGTTATTGTAAACTTGAGGTTAGTTGTTACTAGCTTCAGCTTAGCTTTCATTGAGTAGATATACAAAGACAGTGCAACTGGGACCATTTTGTTGTTTTTGTATATCTAAAACAACATTATTTAATGTGTTCTTCCATCTTCTAAGATAACAGGGAATATCACTACCCCAGTCCTAGTCAGTGTTGAGGAATATTCTTTTGTGTGTGTGGGAGCCCATGTACAGGACACCTCCTGGTCCCTGTGGACAGAATAGAGAAAATATTGCCACAGAGAATAGCAAAGAAGACATGTTGGAATAGCCATTCCAACTCATGGGGCTCGCTCCTGCAGGAAACAAACTCTGCTCTATTAGTAGTAAATAGAGAGGTGGTTTTGTGGCTAAAGATACCAGAAGTCTCCTCTGCTACATGTTCGACCACAAATTTATTAGAGAGTAACTGATAAATTAATTAATTTTATTCTCTTTAAAATCCTGTTTGTTTTTCTTTTCTTTTTTTTAACAAATTCTAGCTTTATTTTTTATGTGGACTATTTGAGAAAGTGAGCTGCTTTCTGAGCTTGTGGAATTAGTTCTTAAAATGTTTACATGAAGGGATTCTTGCTGATGATAAATGAATAATTCTATGCAGTATTTATCTTTGTTTATAGTATGAATACCACCACAGCTGCAGCAACTACATTCCCAGCTACCACCTTATCAACTGAGACTACAACTACTAATTGTTATGATGGTTGTTTTGCTCAAGCTCTTGGCAGCTGTGTTGCAGTAAGTATCAACAGATTTAGAAACTATCTCACATTCCTTAATTTTGTTTCTTATAACATCACCACCACCACCACCACCACTACTACCACCATCACCATCACCATCATCATCATCATCATTTTTATGGCCACACTTGTATGGGTTGGATGAGTCCTTTGCAGCACAGCATCTCTCCCCATGTCATGATCCTTTGTCATCTCTTCTGTGAGTTTCATCAATTTGAGATCAGCTTTCACCACCTCAGCCCAAATATTTCTTGGCCTTTCTCTACTGTGGCTTCTTTCCACTGGGGTTTCATAGCACTTCTTCATCCAACAATCACTATCCATGCAGGGCCAAACTTTTACCTGCTGAGGCCCTAGGTTATCTGAAATTTGAGGCCCTTTTCTAAAAACATTTTGGCAAATAAATTTTAAATAATAATTGTTTCTACTTTTGGCACAAGGCCAGTAATTACCCAGTGCAATACTGGTACTTTATTTTATCGATATAGTACCAGTAATGTACTGGGCTCAATTTAATTGACTTTCTCCTCTCCTCAAAATTGTTGGTCTTGTGCCTAAATCAGAAACCCTTATCATCATTATTATTATTAGCTTTTGGGTTTGGTGTCAATGAAGATCAGATTGGGAATTCCTCAGTAATATATATTCAAGTCTTCTAGAGTAAAAGATACCCACTCACTTCCACTGGCCACTTTTTTCTGTCTCTAAGGATATTTTATTCAATTTTCTAAGGCTATTATTATTTATAGTTATTTCTGCATTTGGATTCCAGCATTTCAAATCTTCCAAAGGCCTCATTAAACCCAAAGAATAAGCCCTAAATCATAAACCAATGTAGGTTACAGAATAGCTAATATGTATAGCTATTTTAATAATTATTATTTCTATTTCAGGTTAATGATACCTGGAGGGTTGACGATTGCAAAAACTGTACATGTGTTGGGGTGAATAGCATTGATTGTTTGAAGATGGTTTGTGATGTCGAGTGTTTCCCACCATATAAGAAATTCTACATGTTTGGAAAATGCTGTCCTTATTGTGGTAAACATTTATTTCTTAAAATATTAAGGTAACAAGTTAGCAACAATGGTAGAGAACTAGAATAAAAGTTTTAGTTTTTAGTTTTCTGTTGTGCTCATAGATTTTGGCAGTAGTATATATACTGGTTGGATGCCCTTCCTAACACAAGAACCACTTTACAGCATGGACTGGGTGCTTTTATTCGTGCCACCAACACTAGAGAGGTTGTCTTTAATAGAAATTCAAATCCAA
Source organism: Eledone cirrhosa (assembly GCA_964016885.1). NCBI lineage: Eukaryota > Metazoa > Mollusca > Cephalopoda > Octopoda > Eledonidae > Eledone > Eledone cirrhosa. The sequence continues at coordinate 399,805,408 of OZ024741.1, read as the reverse complement.
CTTTATTTAGTTCAACCATTTTGATATTAACCTGACCAAAACTGTCCCTGGTTCTATGAAACCAAACCTCCCATTTTAAAGGATTCTTGTTTAACCCTTTAGCATTTAAACTGGCCACACCCGGCTAGAATTCTCTCACCTCTTTCTCTTGAATATCATACTGATATTAAGGTATTATTCTCAAAATAAATAACATCAAAATCTCGTAGATTCAATATAATGTGAGATTATTATGTGAGGTAAAGCCTTTACTATGAAAATACAATAGTATATATAGAGTAATGTAAATGATAAAGGGTTAAATAAAATCTTCCAATATAAGTATATAATAGAGCCATATGTTAACCCTCTAGTATTAACATTACTCCATATATGCTATTGTATTTTCATGGTAAACACTTTATCTCACATAATTATCTCATGTTATATTGAATCTATGAGATTTTGATATTATTTATTTTGAGAACAATACCTTAACATAAGTATGAGTGGCCAGTAATGGCTGGTTTCAACAGAAAGTGGTGAAAGAATTCTGGCCGGATATGGTTAAGTTATTATTTTAGTAAGGAAATAATTAATAACTTTGGTAAATTTTTCATTAATTAATTAAAATAGAATATATTTTATTTGAAATATGATCACAGAAGGGTTAATCTTCAGGCATCTGGATTTGATGAAATAAAATCTAATAATGTAGGGAATTTGATTCAAGCCCTTTTCCTCAACAAATATTTTCTTTCAAATCCAATATAATCCAGGGCCTTCTCACTCCTTATTGGAGGAACTCTTCCCTGGTTGACCTCCACCACTTTCTGTTTGGTTTTGGTCATGTCAGGGGTATAGTTGTATTCACCATGCTTGGCCAATTGTGGGTTAGTGAGGCTATTTACTCCATAATTTGAAGGGATGGTCATTGACTCTGAGGAGTTCATATTCTCTTATGTTCAATCTATTTCTTACAAACAGTCTTAAAATTAATCTTTGAGCCGTCGGCATCCGTCCGTCTTTGCAAGACGATGGAGTAGCTCCGCGTGGGTCTCAGCGGTTTCACTTGCATGAGTGGCTGAACAACCCAACACGTGAGTGGCAGTCCTTGGTGCACTTAGTGCAAATATATGCTGTTGGTTGCTGAGTCTTGGATTCTTTGCCGATCCTCTTGGACCTCCTGTCAGCGAGAGCCGCATTTCTCGCATCGTCGGCTTCCCACACACCTCTCCTCACAGTGGAGCGCCAGGATGAGCAGTCCTCAGTGAGGGTCTCCCACGAGGCAATGTTGATGCCACACAGCTTTAGGTCCTTCTTGCAAATGTTTATTGGTAAATAGGTTTATAGTTTGTCATTCTCCATCATTATCATAATCATCATTTATTGTTCACTTTCTCTGCTTGTAAAGGTTGGACAGGTCTACATAGTCCAGTTCAGTACTGGAGTGGGGATACTAACCTCCCAGACAGGCCAGGGAGTCTGTATCTCACTTATATATGGTCATATGTTCTATTGAGTGCAGAGAAGTTCTCATATCTTTGACACAGTTAACGAGTCCTCCCAAGCCTTTGTTTGGCAGGCCTTCAGCAGCTGGATGCTCTTCTTATCACCAACCCCTTTACAGAGTATATTTGGTGTATTTATCATGTAGATCACCAACACTAGGGAGGGTTGTCATGTCCTCCTAACCCTTTGTCTGGCAAGAGTTTATGGCTGGATGCCCTTCCTATCACCAGCCTCTTTACAGTGTGTACTGGGTACATTTAACATATATCAATCAGAGCGTTTAATATGATCCATCATAGACTATACAATCTTATTCTATAGGAATGGTTGCAGGCAAGGGGGACTTAGACATCAACTAGAAATGAAAGACATTTGTAGATGTACATTATAAAATCAACTATATTACTGTTGATAAATAATGGCTTTTAAATAAATACATCTCATGTTTTGGTCAGCAACTGACAGAAATATTAAATGCTGAGGAAAAGAAAACTAGTAAATATCTGTTTTTAGCACACTAAGTGTTTTTGAAGACTGAAGTATGATTAAGACATTTAAACTACATCAACATGGAAAAGTAAGTGTAGGAGTTAGGCTTATTATATTACTTGAAGATGGAAGTAAATACTGACTTTAAAACAACAATGTGGTATTTGTCAATGAAGAAAACACTAACTGTAAACTAAAAACGAAAATACACAAAATTCTGCTCAATATTCTGTTTGGTTCCTCTCACCAAGGCCTATGAGGAGGGGTCCAGCCAGTACTTTGTTCCAGGGACCAAGAGATAAGAAGGCCCCATAGTAACCATGCAACACCCATTTTGAGAAAACTCTTTGCTTGTTTCAAGCCCCAAATTTATCTTGGAGGCCCTGTCTCTCACTGTAACTAAAGCCCTAAAATTTATTTTTCAAGATGTCTTTTATATAGTTATTTGGGTAATTAGTTTATTTCACAAATATGCTTTAAAAAAAACCTAAAAAATAACATCATCTTTTGGAAGGAGGAAATGTGTATTAAGCATCCAAATCTTTGGATATTTTGCCCACTAAATAATGTCAAGATGATCACATATAAAATGGTGATCGAGCTTTGAAAATGTATGTAGCAGGTAAATCAGAGACACATATCTTTGAAACTGGATATATATATATATATATATACACACAAAAAGTAAAAGGAAAATAACACAGCAAATGATGCAGTGTAACAAAATATATATTAGTTTAATGCTTGATATATTAGGAAAAGAATCTTAATGTTTCGGACTCTAGTCCTTCATCAGAAGATATAATGAGAAACAAAGGAAGAAAATAAGAAATAGAAAGCTAGAGGCAAGTGAGAAGAGGAAGAAACAGTACACACACACACATATATATATATATACATATATACAGAGTCCAGAAATAGCCGTCGAAACGGCTTCAGTTCTGCTGTCGGGTTTAAACATTTTCCTATATATATATATATATACATATATATATATATATATATATATATATATATATATATATACATACATACATATATATATATATATATATATATATATATATACATACATACATATATATATATATATATATATATATATATATATATATATATACATACACATACACATACATACCTATATATGTGTGTGAGTGTGAGGATAGTGTGGATATACATACATGTAGGTAACATTTTATATTTACAGGATCTGTATGTACAAAAGTATTCAACTGTGATAACAGATGTGACTGTCCTGACTGCACAGATGAGTTAGAAAATTGTGAGTATCTTGTATTTATCTTCTTATTTTCTTCTTCTTCGCCCAATTATTCCTGAGAAGGTCATGAGGGCAGAGTCCTTAAACACACCTCCCAGCAGGTCCTGTCAGATAACCATCTCCAACTGATCCAGCTGGATACTGAAGTGAGACAAGTCAAGCTCATGGATATTATCCAACCATCTTGCTCGAGAAGTCTACCCTTGGGTCTCCTGCCAGTTAGTTTTGCCTGTAAAACTGTCCACCAATTCTTTTCTGAGACATTCTAACCACAAGTCCATAGTATCGAAGCTGTGATCTCTCAATTTGGTGAAGTAGCTGTTCTATCCAGAGTGACTCTCTGATGTAGTGGCTCTACCTGGAGTGACTCACTCTCTGTTTTCCGAGCTACAAATCTGTCCAGTGATTCTTTCCTGAGACATTCTAACCACATGCCTATAATACCAGAGCTGTGATCTCTAAATTCGGAGAAGTAGTGGCTCTACCTGGAGTGACTCACTCATCTCTGAGCTACACATTCTATCGAGTAACGTTGTCAAAGATCCTTCAGAGGAACCCTATTTCGGCTGCTTGTATTCATGATCGTATTCTTTGTGTGCGAGTATTTTGGAACCTTGATTATTATTATTTATTGGCAGTATCGGTAGAGGGTTGGATGCCATGCTTTCCAGCATAGTTACGTCCCTTTACGGTCTGAGTTCAAATCCCGCCGAGGTTAACTTTGCCTTTCATCCTTACGGGGTCGATAAAATAAAGTACCAGTAATGTACTGGGTAATTGCTGGCCTTGTGCCTAAAGTAGAAACAATTATTATTTATTCCTTTAACATTAAATACAGTTTGTTATTAATATGTGAAGAAGAATTGTCAGCATGGGTCTCTAGTTTAAAGGTTCATAATGGGATTACTCTCTGGTCTCAATGATGGTGTTGATGGTGATGATGATGGTGATAGTGATAGTGATGGTGTTGATGGTGATGTTGATGATGATGGTGGTGATGTTGATGTTGGTGATGGTGATGATAATGTTGATGGTGATGTCGAAGATAGTGATGATGTTGATGATGTTGATGGTGATTGTGATGGTGATGATGGTGATGATGTTGTTGATGATGATAATGATGATGATGATAATGATGATGTTGATGGTGATGATGATTTCTAATATTTCTTTTTTTCTTTCATTTCAGGTAATTGTAAGTATTAGTTTGATGTTAATTATAATTATCTGCTAATTAAGTAAGTATATAATTAATTGACAGTCATTAGAACGCCAGATAGAATGATTTGCAGTATTTATTTCGGATCTCTTCTCTCTGAGTTCAAATCCTGCTGAGGTCAACTTTGGCTTTCATGAGAGAGGAGGAGGGGGGGTCTGTGTGGATGAGAGAGGGGGTGAGAAAAAGGGTGAGTTTCAGAGATAGAGAGTGGAGAGGGGGAGACTGTGTGGATGAGAGAGGGGGTGAGAAAAAAGGGTTAGTGTGTAAGAGGGAGATAGAGAGAGAGAAACTGTGAAAATGAGAGAGAGAAAGAGAGAAAGAGAGACAGGGAAAATTTGCTAATTGTAAATTACAATGATGACCATATACACATAGACATACAGGCACACATAAACACACACACACACATAAACAGATACACACACACATATACACACAGACACACACACACATAAACACACACACATATACACACAGATACACACACACATAAACACACACACATATACACACATATACACACACACATAAACACACACATATAAACACAGACACACACGCACATAAACACATACACATATACACACAGATACACACACATAAACACACACACATATACACACAGACACACACACACATAAACACACACACACACATATACACACATAAACACATACACATATACTCACAGATACACATAGATACACACAAACCAACACATACTTCCTCCCCCCCACATATATATATACACATAAACACACACAAACACACACTTCCCTACACACATATATATACAGATACACACACTCCCATATATATATAGAGAGAGAGAGAGAATAGAAATGGCTGTGTAGTTGCTATTTAAGGTAACTTAAAATGCAGTGGAAATACGAAGAAAGCAAGAACGGAAGGGGGGGGGGTCTTCATTAGTTGTCTACTGGGGGTCTAGGATATTTCTACGCTTTAAAGACAAGATACCACTTCACCCCAGGGCGTCAATAACTGGATAAGTTATTGGGACAATGAAGGAAGGAGGGAAGGAAAGCAAAGGGGAAGAAAAGAGAAACAATAACAAAACAGCGAAAAAAAAACACAAACCGAGCAATGTGCGAGCAACTATAGGTCGGAGATCCAAGACCACTTGATAATAGAACTTAAGTTTGAGACCGAGTGGTCGAGAGAAAAGACACACGTCCGATCGCCACTGTTGTAAGTGAGAAGAGAACTGCTAAACGGTCAGACGAGGGGGTGAAAGTGAGAGGAAGAAAGTAGGGTAAGAGTAGATAGGGAGAAAGGGAGGGGAAGAAAGAGGGGTGAGGGTAGATATGGAGAAAGGGGGTGAAGAAAGAGGGGTGAGAATAGATAGGGAGAAACGGAGGGGAAGAAAGAGGGGTGAGAGTAGATAGGGAAAAAGGGAATATATATATAAAAAAAAAAAAAAGAAAAAACAAGATGGCGTAGGACAGAACAAAGGAGAGGCACAAAAACAAAGAAAAGAATCCCCAGTCACTGAAGAGGTCAGAGAATGTGTGACGAAAGAACTTTGACAATATATGAACAACCGTCCGGTTGTCGAACCAACCAACCGGAAATTTATAAATTCTTAAATTTATAAATTTAATTTATAATAAATTGGAGTGAAAGCAACTGGTGCGTGTGCTTCTTATTGGCAACATGACCCTCTCAAAGCATAACAATATATATATATATATGAAATATTTCCGTAGGAAGGGTAAAGGAAAGGAGAGTGCTCTATGTAGGCTACAGAGCTATTTAATTATGTAATTATGTAACAACATAAGACAATTATTCCATTTACCAAAGGTTTCACGAAGACACAAGCTCAACAGAGACGTCTGAAACCTTTGGTAAATAGAATAATTGTTTTATGTTGTTTATTACATAATTATATATATATATATATATTTATTTACAGATGCACACACACACACATATATATATATACACACACAGATACACACACACACAAACAAACACATACTCCCACACACATATATATATATACATACACACACAATTGCTGCTAATTTATTCATTATTATGAGCCCCTCGTTAATATTTTCATTTGTTTCTGTTTATTTCAGCAACTCGTAAGTATCATTATGATGTTAATATTAATTACCTAGTAATTATGTAATTATGTAAGTATAACTTATTTTTATCCGTTCGCAATATTTTTAATATTATTGATCTACAAGCTTCCAGAACTCCTTTGATTACTGAGCAAGGTAGAACTCATCAAATCTGACCAAGGAAACAATGTTTCCATTGGTCTTTCCATTACTGATACTATCTACCGAGTGAAGTAGAACTCATCAAATTGGACCAAGGAATCAATGTTTCCATTGGTCTTTCTAGTTGCTGATACTATCTACCTGTTGCAACTCCTGACAGAAAGAGCAACTTGAAATAAAGTATCTTGCTCAAGGACACAACACATCACCCACCCTGGGAATCAAACTCACAACCTCATGATCATTAATTCATCTCTCTAACTACTAAACTACTAAGGCAAGTAGTAGTAGGCTTTGAATGTTTTTTAAGTGGGGAAAGGCCTTGCACTCGACCAATCCCACTCTCTGAACATCAAAAACACTACACGAAAAGGAGAACTGGTCAACATCATCAGATGCTTCTGAAGCCGCAGGTTTTTTTTCAGAGTTTCCTTCTCCTAGAAAGGTGTTGTGACAAACTCTGGGGGTCTTTCACGCCCAGGTTAAAAAAAAAAAAAGTACTATTTCGATGGCCGTTGACTCTGCTGAGTTTCTCCGCTCTTTGCCGGGTCTTGTATTTCATCATGCAGGGTTCAAACATCACCCACCTCACCAAGCAGGCTTGGTGGGGTTGTTGGTTTAGTTGCTGACGACTCGACCATGAGACAGGTTGTACTAGGTTACATGTTGCCAGTAGCACTCGAGAGTGACCTGACACACACACACACACACACACACACACACATATATATATATATATATATATATGCATATATATATATATAAATTGATTTTAAAATGGTGTTGTGTGGTTACATATTATAAACAAATACATGGGGAAAAAAAGAAAACAGAAAACATGGAAGACACAAACACAAGGACAATTAGTCCACACTGTAAAGTAGTTGTGTAGGTGACATGACAAAAAGCACCCAGTCCACACTGTAAAATGGTTGTGTAGGTGACATGACAAAAAACACCCAGTCCACACTGTAAAGTGGTTGTGTAGATGTCATGACAAAAAGCACCCAGTATACACTGTAAAGTGATTGTGTAGGTGACATGACAAAAAGCACCTAGTCCACACTGTAAAGTGATTGTGTAGGTGTCATGACAAAAAGCACTTAGTCCACACTGTAAACTGATTGTGTAGGTGACATGACAAAAAGCACCTAGTCCACACTGTAAAGTGGTTGTGTAGGTGACATCACAAAAAGCATCCAGTCCACACTGTAAAGTAGTTGTGTAGGTGACATAACAAAAAACACCCAGTCCACACTGTAAAGTGGTTGTGTAGATGTCATGACAAAAAGCACCTAGCCCACACTGTAAAGTGGTTGTGTAGGTGACATGACAAAAAACACCTTGTCCACACTATAAAGTGGTTGTGTAGGTGACATGCAAAAAACACCTTGTCCACACTGTAAAGTAGTTGTGTAGGTGTCATGACAAAAAGCACCCAGTCCACACTGTAAAGTAGTTGTGTAGGTGACATGACAAAAAACACCCAGTCCACACTGTAAAGTGGTTGTGTAGATGTCATGACAAAAAGCACCCAGTATACACTGTAAAGTGATTGTGTAGGTGACATGACAAAAAGCACCTAGTCCACACTGTAAACTGATTGTGTAGGTGACATGACAAAAAGCACCTAGTCCACACTGTAAAGTGGTTGTGTAGGTGACATGACAAAAAACACCTTGTCCACACTGTAAAGTAGTTGTGTAGGTGTCATGACAAAAAGCACCCAGTCCACACTGTAAAGTAGTTGTGTAGGTGACATGACAAAAAACACCCAGTCCACACTGTAAAGTGGTTGTGTAGATGTCATGACAAAAAGCACATAGCCCACACTGTAAAGTGGTTGTGTAGGTGACATGACAAAAAACACCTTGTCCACACTATAAAGTGGTTGTGTAGGTGACATGCAAAAAACACCTTGTTCACACTGTAAAGTAGTTGTGTAGGTGTCATGACAAAAAGCACCCAGTCCACACTGTAAAGTAGTTGTGTAGGTGACATGACAAAAAACACCCAGTCCACACTGTAAAGTGGTTGTGTAGATGTCATGACAAAGAGCACATAGCCCACACTGTAAAGTGGTTGTGTAGGTGACATGACAAAAAACACCTTGTCCACACTATAAAGTGGTTGTGTAGGTGACATGCAAAAAACACCTTGTTCACACTGTAAAGTAGTTGTGTAGGTGTCATGACAAAAAGCACCCAGTCCACACTGTAAAGTAGTTGTGTAGGTGACATGACAAAAAGCACCTAGTCCACACTGTAAAGTGATTGTGTAGGTGTCATGACAAAAAGCACCTAGTCCACACTGTAAAGTGATTGTGTAGGTGTCATGACAAAAAGCACCTAGTCCACACTGTAAAGTGATTGTGTAGGTGTCATGACAAAAAGCACCTAGTCCACACTGTAAAGTGATTGTGTAGGTGTCATGACAAAAAGCACCTAGTCCACACTGTAAAGTGATTGTGTAGATGTCATGACAAAAAGCACCCAGTATACACTGTAAAGTGATTGTGTAGGTGACATGACAAAAAGCACCTAGTCCACACTGTAAAGTGATTGTGTAGGTGTCATGACAAAAAGCACCTAGTCCACACTGTAAACTGATTGAGGTTTGGTGACATGACAAAAAGCACCTAGTCCACACTGTAAAGTGGTTGTGTAGGTGTCATGACAAAAAGCACCTAGTCCACACTGTAAACTGATTGTGGTTTGGTGACATGACAAAAAGCACCTAGTCCACACTGTAAAGTGGTTGTGTAGGTGACATGACAAAAAGCACCTAGTCCACACTGTAAAGTGGTTGTGTAGGTGACATGACAAAAAGCACCTAGTCCACACTGTAAAGTGGTTGTGTAGGTGACATGACAAAAAGCATGCAGTCCACACTGTAAAGTGGTTGTGTAGGTGACATGACAAAAAACACCTTGTCCACACTGCAAAGTAGTTGTGTAGGTGACATGACAAAAAGCACCTAGTCCACACTGTAAAGTGGTTGTGTAGGTGACATGACAAAAAGCACCCATTATACACTGTAAATAGGGTTGATGTTAGCAAGGGCACCCAGCTGAAGAAACCAGGCCAAAATTAGTCTTTTGTGAGCAAAACATGGTCATCCGCCCTGTCTTGTCTCACAACAGGACAACTCATCTAACCCATGCTAGCATGGAAAAATGGACGTTAAACAGTGATGATTTCAAATAATATTGAAATGGTCCAAAGACATTCCTGAGATCTCATCCAAAACAACATTGCTATCAGAGTTACTAAGTATATTTCTGTTGTCTTTACAAATAAATTGATCTTCATCTTTTATGTATATTATGATCTCTATAAGTCTCAGTAGATCATCAATCAACACATGGAAAACTCACCCACCTCCTCCTGCTCCTCACCCCTCTTCCTCCCCCTCCCCCTCTTTCTCTTTCTCATCATCGTCACATTATATATATATATATATATATATATATATAAGAGATGTCAACATGAATGGACCTGTTATTTTTATCTAAAGACATTTTTTCCAATTCCTCCCCCCCCCCCCCGTCCCCTCAATCTATCCTATTTCTCATTCTTTCTTCTGATGAAGGATTAGCGTTCGAAACGTTAAGACCCTCTTCCTGTTATATCAAGTGTTAACCTAATATATCCCTTCTATATACTGTACTGATTGTGTTGTTATTTCTGTTTACCTTTTACATACATATATATATGACCAAAAGTTTATATGGTTTGTTGATTATTCAACAAATTCAATTTTACAATAGATTAGAAGCACTCGACAGATATTTAATATTATTCAAAATATTAATAAATGAAAAATATTCTCATAAGCAAAATATATATTTTATTATACCTATTTCAAAGGTACAATGGTGTTTAAGTACATTTTCATCAGATAAAATATATAAGAGATTGGATATGCAACATTGGGTATGTCGCATATCCAATCTCTCATATATTTTATCTGATGAAAACGTACTGAAACATCATTGTATCTTTGAAATAGGTATAATAAAATATATATTTTGCTTATGAGAATATTTCTCATTTATTAATGTTTTGAATAATATATATATATATATATATATATATATATATATATATATATTAATTCAAAATATTAACAAAATAGATATTCTTGTGATCAAGTATATTTTATTATACATATTTCAGAGGTACTGAGTTAACTTCAACAGTACGTCCTCATCAGATAAAATAAGATTATAATAAAATATACTTGATCACAAGAATATCTATTTTGTTAATATATTGAATTAAAATTAATAACTCTGGAAAACCATACTGTTGAGCGCTTCTAATCTATTGTAAAACTCATTCTTTGATTTATTCATTGAACCTTGTTTAACCTTTAAATATATATATATATATATATATATATATATATATATATATGTTTACCTAACTGTCTATCTACCTTTGTACAATAAAAACAACAACTCTCTCTCTCTCTCTCTCTTTCTATATATATATATTATATATATATATACATATATACATGTATATATATAACTGTCTATCTATCAAGCTACCTACCTATTTGTCTACCTCTATATCACGTATCATTAATTACTTGCAGAAACATGTGATGAGGATGGTTATGACTACCCATCAAAGATATGTTCCGGCTGTAGGACAGAAGTGTGTCACAGTGACAGATACTTCTGTTATCCTAAGACTGACAACAGCTGCTGTGAATGTGGTCATAAGACAGTCTTCAATGGGTCATCATGTATAGACAAAAATGAATGTAATTGTCAAGATGAGTTTGGTAATATTCGTAAGGTTAGCAGTTTTTATTACACTAAATACTAGATAAGACAAAGTGACTGTTGGGTTAAGAGGCTAGGACACTGGAAACATGGTTATGAGTTCAACATCTCTCTCTCTATATATACTTATAATAATATATATATATATATTATTATAAGTATATATCTCCACACAATACAATATAGTTAGCACACTGAACATTTAATTAGGAATATACTCAGATATTTCCTAATGCTTGTTGAGTGAGTTGGAATTTGGCCGGAGTATCGCTATTAGCTTTCTCCGTTTATGTATTTATATATATATCGATCGACTTTCGTCAAATCGGACCGAGTAAACAATGTTTTCGTCAGTCTTTCCAGTTGTTAATACTATCTATCAGTCGCAACTCCAGGTAAAAGGAGCAACATGAAATAAAGTGTCTTGCTCAAGGACATAATGTATCGCCCGGTCCAGGATTCAAACTTACAACCTCAGCCACACGCCTTCACACACACACATATATAAATATTGTTTGTATTTATCGTTGTGTGTTTATATGGCCACATGTATTTGGTCACTTTTCTTGTCATACTTTCTTAACTTTGTGTTTACTCTGGACAAAAATGTCTTGTGACTGCCTCAAACAATCAGCTACAACTTGAATTTATAACTATTATTATTATTATTATCGGTGGTTTGGCAGTATCGGTAGAGCGTCAGACATCATGCTTTACAGCGTAGTTATGGCCCTTTGCATTCTAAGTTCAAATCTGCCAAGGTTATCTTTGCCTTTCATCTTTACGGGGTTGATAAAATAAAGTACCAGTAATGCACTGGGGTAATTATTGGCCTTGTGCCAATAGTAGAAACAATTATTATGTATATGTATCATCATCCTCCTCATCAGGCCTCTATAGCAACGACCAGGCCAGGAACTTTTCAGTTCCCCTCTTATAATAATAATGAATACAAAGAACAAAATCCAATAAGGACTCAATAAGGATTGTATATATATATAAACCTGTAGAGGAATTATTTATTATTAGTACAGATTAACCCTTTAGCATTTACATTACTCTATATTTACTTTTATATTTTCATGGTAAAGGCTTTACCTTTCATAATTCTCTCACATAATATTGAATCTATGAGATTTTGATATTATTTATTTTGAGAACAATACCTTAACATCCGTATGAACGACCAGTTACAGCTGGTTTGAACAGAAAGAGTTGAGAGAATTCTGGCCAGATATGGCCGATTTAAATGCTAAAGGGTTAAGCAAAGAATTTCTGCCTTCACCCTATATGATCGACAAGATCCCAGACCTCATTCACCCACTAAGTGGGGTGGAACTGTCTTGTTTAAGGACTTAATGCAATGCCTAGTCCAGTAATTGAACTCACAATCTCATGATTATGAATCCAATTCTCTAACCATTAAGCCATGTTCCTACACCATTAACTGCTGATATCACAGTTAGTTGAATTAAAAAAAAGTAGAGTGGTGATGGCATGAATGTGAGGGTGATTGTGAGAGTATGGGTGTTTGGTGATTGGAGTGTGGGTGTTTGGTGATTGGAGTGTGGGTGTTTGGTGATTGGAGTGTGGGTGTTTGGTGATTGGAGTGTGGGTGTTTGGTGATTGGAGGTGGGTGTATAGTGATTGGAGTGTGGTTGATGATGTTAATGATGATAATGATATTGATCAAGTTGATGATGATGATTTAAGATGTGTATATCTACCTGTATATCTACCTGTATATCTACCTGTATATCTACCTCTATATCTACCTCTATATCTACCTCTATATCTACCTGTATATCTACCTCTATATCTACCTCTATATCTACCTGTATATCTACCTGTATATCTACCTCTACATCTACCTGTATATCTACCTGTATATCTACCTGTATATCTACCTGTATATCTACCTGTATATCTACCTGTATATCTACCTGTATATCTACCTATATATCTACCTGTATATCTACCTGTATATCTACCTGTATGTCTACCTGTATGTCTACCTGTATATCTACCTGTATATCTACCTGTATATCTACCTGTATATCTACCTCTATATCTACCTGTATATCTACCTGTATATCTAACTGTATATCTACCTGTATGTCTACCTGTATATCTACCTGTATGTCTCTATATCTACCTCTATATCTAACTATATGTCTACCTGTATATCTACCTGTATATCTACCTGTATATCTACCTGTATGTCTACCTGTATGTCTACCTGTATATCTACCTGTATATCTACCTGTATGTCTACCCCTATATCTACCTCTATATCTAACTGTATATCTACCTGTATGTCTACCTGTATATCTACCTGTATATCTACCTGTATATCTACCTCTATATCTACCTCTATATCTACCTCTATATCTAACTGTATGTCTACCTGTAATTACCAGCCATATGAATACTGGAAAGATGTCAATGACCCTGACTGTGTGGAGTACTCCTGTATTGGGAATAAGATCCAGAAGACCAACACCTCGGACAATTGTGCAGAATTGATTTGTAAACCTGTGAGTATTAATATTACTTTTATACATGTCATCATCACCATCATCATTATGATTGTCATCACCATCACTATCATTGTCATGATCCTGATCATCATCACCATCATCCACCTCATCATCATCACCACCACCACCACCATCATCATCATTATGAATGTCATCATCATCGCCAAATATCATCACCATCATCATCAGCATCGTCAAGATCATCATCATCATCATCACCATCAACATCACCTCCCCCCCCCCATCATCATCCTACACATTCACATCTCCATACATTCATACATTGGATATATTCTTCCTTACACTTTAACCATTCTTCTATTGGATTGGCAATACCGGTAGAGAGTCGGACGCCATGCTTTGACGTATAGAGTTACGGCCCTTGCCATTCTGAGTTCAAATTCCTCCGAGGTTGACTTTGCCTTTCATCCTTATGGGATCGATAAAATAAAGTACCAGTAATGCACTGGGTAATTGCTGGCCTTGTGCCTAAAAGTAGAAACAATTATAATCTCTTCTATGAGGTTCAATGTTTTAAGATCAGCTCTAACCCACCCTCCCCAGGGTTTTCTCAGTCTTCCTCTACTGCAGCTTGCTTCCACTCCAATCTCCTGGCATTCTTCATACATTTATATATAGTATTTACTTATATTTGCTTCACATTCTGAGTTCAAATCCTGAGTTTCTATCAGAAATGGCTTGGAATTGTCAATAACAGAAGTAGCAGTCACAGACCAGGGTCTATATAATTGAATATAATTGTTTCTACGTTTGGCACAAGGCCAGCAATTATGCCAGTGCATTACTGGTACTTTATTTTATCGACCCCATAAGGATGAAAGATAAAGATAACCTTGGCGGGATTTGAACTCAAAATAGAAAGGGCCATAACTCTATGCATCAAACCATGGCGTCCGACCCTCTACCGATACTGCCAATCCACCATTAAATATAATGCTGATAGGAAAGGCATCCAGCTGTAGACAGCTGGCTAAACAAAGGGTCGGGAGTACCCTTCAATAACAACCTCCCTAGTGCTGGTGATCTACACAATGAATGCCCCTAGTACACAACTCTAAAGTGGTTGGTCTTAGCTGTAGAAAGATTACCAGACAAAGAGTTGGGAGGACCTTTTAGTTGTATCAAAGACATGACAACCTCTCCTGTGTACTCAGTAGAACATGAAACCATATGTAAGTGAGATAACAGACCTGAAGCCTCTCTAGGAAGTCAGTAGCTCCACTTCAGTACTAACCTGGTCTGTGTAGACCCTTCCAGCCCTTGCTAGCAGGGAAAGTGGATGTTAAAGTGATGAAAATGTGATGATGATGATGGTGATACCATCAAGTTTGTGACTCAGGGCCTCTATTTAACAATATAATATAAATGAAGGTGCTGAATTGACAGAAGCAGTAGAGCGTCAGACAAAATACCTTGTGATAATTGTTCTGCCTCTTTACATTGTAGAAATAAACCCTTTCAAAGCTAACTTTACCTTTTATCCTTCTATGGTCGATAAAATAAATTACCGGTCAAATATTGGGGTTCAATATAAACAACTATACCTTTCTCATTAATTAAGGGTCTTGTGAGGGCAATGGATTGGCAGTATTGGTAGAGAGTCGGTCACCATATTTGGCAGCATAGAGTTACGACCCTTTATGATCTGAGTTTAAATCCCACTGAGGTTAGCTTTGACTTTCATCCTTACGGGGTCGATAAAATAAAGTACCAGCAATGCACTGGGGTCAATTTAATCGACTTTCCCTCCCCTTCAAATTACTGGCCTTGTGCCTATACTAGAAATCATTAATTAAGGGTCTTGTACCTATGTTAGGAATTAACATGTAAAGACATATATACGTTAAAATAAGAACCAATTCAAACCATGACAATCTGTCCAGCTATTTCTGGACATTATTAAGTTTTAATATCCTTATTCAGATTATATTATGTTCAGATTAAGGGTGGTGGATTGGCAGTATCGGTAGAAGGTCTGACGCCATGCTTTCCAGCATAGAGTTACCTCCCTTTACAGACTAAGTTCAAATCCCGCCAAGGATAACTTTGCCTTTCATCCTTATGGGGCCGATAAAATAGAGTACCAGTAATGCACTGGGGTAATTGCCGGCCTTGTGCCAAAAGTAGAAACAATTATATAAAAGACATTTAGTTAAGAAATCCACTACTTAATCTATTCATATCTAAGTACCAGGTTGACTTACAAAACCTCAATTCAAAATATATAATACAGTGTCTTCACTTTTTACATGCTGATGCATTTGTGAACATGGCGTGTACAGCAAATTTGCGTAATTCAAGTCTAATTTTCTGATAAATAAATAAATTAAAAATCACATGCATTATAGCGCATTATTCACGCAAAGTGAATATTTAATAATATATTTTCAAGAGGCGTTAAAGCGAATTCGCGTATTTCAAGTTGGCGTAAAAAGTGAACAGACTGTAGATTATAAATATTATATACAGTGAGTTATTACAACACCAGATAGAATGTTTTGTGGTATTTATTAGGGCTCTCTACTCTCTGAGTTCAAGTCCCACCTAGGTCAACTTTGTTTTTCATCCACTCAAGGTCAATAAAAAAAGTACCTGTCTAGTACTGGGGCCAGTTCTTTCTCATTTCCATTCTCTCTCTCTCTCTATCATTCTCTGGAAGAAATCTGCTGTATTCAGACCTGGAGAGGAGATGGGCTCCGTCAGGTTTTAAATAATATCCTAAGAAACACTGTTAGTTAATATGACACCCCCACGATTCCCTCAGGTGTCAAAACCATACCACCCTTATGACTCCCTCAGGAATTACAGGTCAATACCACCCCTACCACTCCCTCAGGAATCAATACCATACTATTATATGTAAAACTGAGGTGTAACAGGAGTATTGATATTAACAACAGTGTGTTGTATTCTTTTTGATAATTTAGGGTTTTATTCTCCAAAATGTCAAAGGTGAATGCTGTCCAAAATGTTTGCCTGCTGAAAGTAAGTTTTCATTTGTTCTTTATCAGTTTTCAGCCTTTTATTTATATTTTCACCCTTTTGTTACCAAACTACCTGAAACTGTCTCTGGTTCTATGTTACATAACAGTTTATTTTAAACAACTACCTGAAACTGTCTCTGGTTCTATGTTACATAACAGTTTATTTTAAACAACCACCTGAAACTGTCTCTGGTTCTATGTTACATAACAGTTTATTTTAAACAACTACCTGAAACTGTCTCTGGTTCTATGTTTATTTTAAAGTGTTTATTTATATCTACGAATCTTCCATTTTAATTTTATATAAGAATTTTTGTTGAGTTGTATTCCTATATTCCAAACACCAGCTTAATAATAAGAAAATTAGTTATACTAGTAAATTTTTTCAAATTCTTAATTATTTGAACATCATAAACAGTGCATTTCATTAGCCATGTGGTACCTAGGTGTGGGGATCACACTAGAGGCCTCTAGATCGAATTTGATCCTTTCTGTCACAGAGCATCCCATCGCCACAGGGCTTGGAAGGAAAATGTAGGGATGAGTCCTCATAGATGAGTAGATTCCAGTGAGGTGGGGGAGACACAAACACTTGCTGCACAAACTTGATCCCCATAGGATTGTTCTGATAGTTCATTAGAGATATTGTAATGAAAGGGTTATGTTAGGTGCTTGAAAGAAATATGTTATATTATTTTAAACATAATAGGTAGTGTATTTAATTAGAGATACTAGCAGAAAAACCACCCCTCGGGTGGTTTTTCTGCTAGCATGTGTAGTGTGCATATTGATATAATATGCAAGTATATATACATGTAGATATGATACATCAAATAAAATCATAATTGACAATATACACAGAAATTGAACGAAGACTGTGTTACACTGTCTTATGTAATCAGTAACGTAATCCATGATACATTAAAAAAGACGATATTATATATAAACTGCATTAGGAGAAAATTAGTGACGGAAATATATGATTGTTTATTTAAGCGATCGCTAACCGGAAGTGTTGACATTTGAAAATTTTAGGTAGTATATTGAAAAATGGCTGTTACTTTCAACATCATCATCATCATTTTACGTCCACTTTTTCCCTCCTTGCGAGGGTGGGACGGAAACTGATTCTAGCTTGATTTCTACAGCTGGATGCCCTTCCTAACTCCAACCTCATTTACAGTGAGTGCTGGGTGCTTTTTTGCAGTGGAATGATAGGGACCCCAGTCCCTATCATCTCATTTCTACATCTGAGTAAACTGGAGCAATGTGAAATAAAGTGTCTTGCTCAAGGAAACAACACATCACCCGGTCTGTGAATTGAACTCACAACCTTTCGATTGCAAGGCCAATGCTCTAACCACTAAGCCATGTCCATCCAACAGTTAGATATAAAGTCAAGGCCTGCTCCTTATTACATTGACTGTAAAGTGGGCGTGTAGGCGCCACGGAAAAAAAGCTCCCAGCACTCACTGTAAATGAGGTTGGTGTTAGAAAAGGCATCTAGCTGTAGAACTCAAGCCAGAATCAGTTCCAGTATGAGCAAGACAAGGTCAGCCAACTGGACACTGCCCACAACAGGACAACCTGTCTAACCCATGCTAGCATGGAAGAACGGACGTAAAACGGTGATGATGATGATGTGTGTGTGTGTTAGGTAATTCCGAAGAAAAAGCAAAAGAAAAAGGGTGCTCTATGTATAGAACAGAGCTATTTAATTAGAAAGTAAGCAACACAAAATATAACTACTCTATTACCAAAGGTTTCTGGATCCCAGACAAAAATAATATACGTCAGGATCGGTCATCAGACAGAGATGCTGGGTGCTTTTTTTGCCGTGGCACCTCCATGACCACTTTGCAGTGGAATGATAGGGACCCCAGTCCTATCATCTCATTTCTACAGCTAAATAAACTGGAGCAATGAAATAAAGTGTCTTGCTCAAGGAAACAACACATCACCCGGTCTGAGAATTGAACTCACAACCTTTCGATTGAAAGCCCAAAGCTCTAACCACTAAGCCATGCGCCTTCACACACACACACACACACACACACATATATATATATATATATATATATATATATATATATATATGTGTGTGTGTGTGTGTGTGTCTATATATAGAAACAGAGTGTGAGAGAAAGAGATTAATTGGCACTAATTATAAATTGGTAGTTGTTGGTGAAACAGGAATCATATTCTTTCTCAAAGATGGGTATATATATATATATATATATATATATATATATATGGGTATATATATATATATATATATATATATATAAGAAGGTAGCTGATAAGAAGGTAGCTTGGAAGTGTCACTACGAAAGGCTACTAAATGAGGAGAATAAATGGGAGAAAGACAGTCTCCCCCACATCGATCCAATAGAGGGACCAGCAGTGTTAGTTGAAGGTAGAATAATAGGTAAGGCAATCAAAGATATGAAGACGGGTAAGGTGGCTGGGCCTTCGGAAATAGTTGCTGAAATGCTGAAAGCATCTGGATTGGTGGGGCACACTACGGTCACCCAGATAGTAAACCAAGTCATACAGAATGGGGCCGTTCCGAAGAACTGGCATAGCAGCATCATCATTAACTGCTACAAGGGTAAAGGAGATGCCCTAGATAGGGGTAACTATAGCGGCATTAAATTAATCGACCAGGTCATGAAGGTCACGGAAAAAGTAATAGCGCAACTAATCAGAGAGAGAATCGATCTAGATGAAATGCAGTTCGGGTTTGTGTCAGGTAAAAGTACCACAGATGCTCTTTTCATTGTACGACAACTACAGGAGAAGTACCTAGCTAAAAGTAAACCCCTATACTTAGCTTTTGTTGACTTGGAGAAAGCCTTTGACAGAGTCCCCCGCTCCATTATCTGGTGGGCGCTTAGAAAACTAGGTGTTGACGAATGGCTTGTGAGGGCTATACAAGCCATGTATAAAGAAACAGTCAGCAAGGTTAGAATTAATAACGAATATAGTGAAGAGTTTAGCGTAAAAGTTGGTGTTCATCAGGGCTCTGTTCTTAGCCCCTTACTATTTATTATTGCCCTTCAGGCTATAACAGAGGAGTTCAAGACCGGCTGCCCATGGGAACTCCTATATGCAGATGATCTAACGCTCATAGCTGAATCAATGGCTGAACTAGAGAAGAAATTGCAAACATAGAAGCATGGCCTAGAATCAAAAGGCCTTAAAGTTAACTCGTCTAAGACTAAAGTTCTAGTTTGTAGAAAGGAAAATAGGGCACCAGTCCCATCTGGGAAATGGCCATGCTCAGTGTGTAGGAAAGGAGTAGGCAGAAACTCCATTTTATGTCCCAAATGCAAAGTATGGGTGCATAAAAGATGTAGTGGGATCACAGGTAAGCTAACTAAGAATATAGATTTTATATGTGGCCGGTGCTCTGGTGCAATAAGTAGCAGCAAGTGCCCACAAAATACTAGCTCATTCCATTGCACAGATGGTTCTATAGAAATAGTGGACACCTTCCGTTACCTGGGTGACAAAATCAACAGTGGGAGGGTGCTCTGAAAGTACCTTAGCTAGAGTCAGAACGGGATGGAAAAAGTTCAGAGAGCTTATACCACTATTAGCCGCTAAAGGGTTCTCTCTAAAAATGAAAGGCAGGCTGTATGATGCCTGCATACGAACAGCAATGTTACATGGCAGTGAGACCTGGGCATTGAGTGCAGAGGATATACGCAAACTGGAGAGAAACGAAGCTTGCTGCTCCGCTGGATGTGTAATAGTAATATACATAAACGGCAAAGCATAAATGAAATGGAGAAATTAGGAATAAGAGGGATCAGATGTTGTTTACTTGAGAGAAGACTACGTTGCCATGGTCATGTGATGCGCATGAAAGACGACAGCTGTATAAAAATGTGCAGGGTGATAAAAATAGACGGTAGCCACGGAGTAGGCAGACCTAGAAAAACCTGGGACGACTTGATAAATTCCGACCTCACACACTTACACCTCTCCAAGACAATGTCACTGGACCGAGATCTTTGGCGCTACACAGTCATACAGAAGACCCGCCTTGCCTAAGTACAAAGCGCAACCTACAGTCAGTAGGCACCTCTAACAAAATACACCCCGTCCCACTACCCCCACCCCATCCACACCACCCCCTTAAATGTGAAGTTATGTTGGTACCACAACATCCAGTCCGAAACAAATGAGGTCGTGTAGGTGTCACGACAAAAAAAAAACACACACAGTCCACGCTGTAATGTGGCCGTGTAGGTAACACGGTAAAAACCTCCCAGTCCACACTGTAAACGTGGTTGGTGTTGGGAAGGGCACCCAGCCGTAGAAAACCCGCCAGACGTGTAGGTGTCATGACAAAAAAACACACAGTCCACGCTGTAATGTGGCCATGTAGGTAACACGATAAAAACCTCCCAGTCCACACTGTAAACGTAGTTGGTGTTAGGAAGGGCATCCAGCTGTAGAAAACCCGCCAGACAGTCCTATATGAGCAGGACAACAAATCTTGCCTCAAGTGGGAAAACTCCCGTCCAAACCCATGCAAGCGTGAAAGAATGACGTTAAACGATGATGATTATGATGATGATGATGATAAATATACATATATATATATATATATATATATATATATATACACACACATATATATATATATACATATATATATATATACATATATATATATATATATATATATATATATACATATATATATATACATATATATATATATATATATATATATATATATATATATATATATATATATATATATACACACACACACACACATACATACATACAGGGTGCGGGACGATATTTGTTTGCAAGATTACTGTCTAGGAAAAAGTAACACAGTAGTTTTATTTTTTAAGATATATTTATCAAACTTGGGTCAGTTTGTCTTCATGACTTGTTCTTTCGATCTCACTCGATAAACTCGCCATTGGCTTTGATGACAGCCTCAAGGCGGCCTCGGAATCGGCTACAGGCCTTCGTCACTATCCCCCGACTTAGGCCCCTAAAGGCACTTGTGATCCTGGCCTTCAGATCGTCTTTCGTATTGCAGCTAGATCTGTTGGTGTCTTGTTCCACTGCGCCCCACACAAAGAAGTCGAGGGGGTTGCAGTCAGGCGAGCTTGGAGGCCAGATGTCAGGTGAAGTGTGGTCAACGAAGTTCTCTGACAGCCAGGCATGGGTCTTTCGGCTGGTATGGCAGGGCGCTGAATATTGCTGCCACACGTACGGCCTACCTGCAGCTACCTGGTCGATCCAGGGCTTTACTACCTCGCTCAGAACATGGATGTAGCCATCGGTGTTCAGTTTGATGCCCTCAAAGAAGAAGTGAGGTGGCATGACGTCACCTTGACTGCTGACGACACCTAAGACCAATGTTGTCGCTGGAAACTTTGTCTGCATGACTCTGGGCACGTCTTTGGATGAGACAGCGAGCTACCTGTTGTTCTGGGACTTTATCTTCTTGTCCTTATTTGTCCTCCCGGCACGGATTCCAAGAAGAACTCCGTGTCTCTTCGACAAATTTGGAGGTTCAAAATTATTCATAATCAATTATTCTGAAAATAAATAATGGAAATATAGTCACTGTTTTTATGAAGACAAGAGTGACAACGGAAGTAAAAAAAATTTGCATAAAATTAGCAGTTAAAAATTGCAAACAAATATCGTCCACACCCTGTATATATATATATATATATATATATATATATATATATACACGTATATATAGAGAGAGATAGATAGATATCTTTCTTTATTTCAGATAGATATATAGATATGTATGTTTATAGAATGTCTTTAGTTTAGATCAGCTGTCTCTTGAGATAAAGGTCTTCAACATATTCTATAGAATGGCAACACAGTTTGTATATATTGGATTATTACTTGGTTTTTCAGTGACCACACAGGTTCCTACGAGCACGACAATTGCAGGTAAGTGTCATTAGCATTTTATTTCAGTCTAATTATCCAACAAATTATTGGGCTTTAGAAAACTGAAATTTGTAAATATAGACAGATAACTATAATAATAGTTGTTGTTGTAGTTGTATGAATATATTTCATTCACTTTCTTATAATTATATATATATCACAATGTGTCATTTAAACTATAGTGCTTTAGTTATAATTCTGTTGAACAGATTGAAAAATTTTCTGTCTCCAAGGGTACTTTAGCTGATTTATTCTAATATTATTTATAGCCATCAGCTATTATTATGGCAAGAATCATTAAACTCAGACTAGTCCTGAATAAGACAATTACCACAATAATATCAGCTTACGCACCCCAATCGGGGCTGCCAGACGAACTTAAGGATAGGTTTTACGAGTCCCTAATACACACTACTGCTCTAACAGACGACAAGGACTTCCTAATCATTGCAGGAGATTTTAACGGACACGTAGGTAAACACTGCGACGGCTTCAATAGAGTACATGGAGGCCATGGAGTTGGCACAAGGAATGAGGAAGGATTCAGACTTCTAGAATTCTGCGACGCCAATGACATGTCGATATGTAACACAAACTTTAAAAAACCCGACAACCACCTGATCACCTATAGATCAGGGGAGCACTCTAGTCAGTTAGATTTTATCCTCATCAGAGGACGTGACAGATGGACGGTCGTAAACACAAAAGCCTTCCCTAGTGAGGAATGTACATCCCAACATAGCTTAGTTGTCAGCGACCTCACGGTCAGAACTAGACGAGCCCTGAAACAGAGGCCAACCTGGAGAAGAAAGATCTGGAAGCTGAAAGTCCCCTCAACCAGTAACAGATTTAAAGATATTTTACTCAACGCCTACGACAGTAAAGAAGAACAGATATAGACATTTAACGTAGAAGAGAACTGGGAGTTCCTAAAAAATAACTTACTAGAGGCGACGGATGAGGTTTGTGGCTGGAGTAAGACCACAAGCAGGAGGAGAGTGACTTGGTGGTGGAACAATAAGGTAGATGAAGCAGTCAAGGCCAAGAGACAGGCATGGAAAGAATGGAAGAACGGGGGGAGCAGGGTACATTACATAGAGACCAAGAGGGAAGCTAGGCGACAAGTATACTTAGCTAGGAGGGAAGCAGAGGATAGAAAATTCAAGCATGTTTTACAACGTGAGGACCAGAAACAGGAGGTATTCAAGATTGCGAGGCAGTGTGTCAGAGATAGTTGTGATGTCATTGGAGAGAAGTGTATCCGGAATGATAAAGGTGAGCTTGCCCTCACAAGTGCTGAGAAGAAAGATGCATGGAAGAGTCATTATGATAGATTACTAAATGAGGAGAATGCATGGGAAGAAGAGACCCTACCCCACGTAGACCCTATAGAGGGACCAGCAGTACAAGTCAGCGGCAGCGTAGTAAGTAAGGCAATCAGAGATATGAAGATAGGGAAGGCAACCGGTCCATCGGGTATAGCTGCCGAGATGCTGAAGGCATCTGGGTCTGTAGGTCACACTATAACCACACGTATCGTTAACCAGGTAATACTAGAGGGGGCCATACCAAAAGATTGGTGCAGTAGCATCATTGTCAACTGCTACAAAGGTAAAGGCGATGCACTAGATAGAGGAAACTATAGAGGTATAAAGTTGATGGACCAGGTCATGAAAGTAACAGAAAGAGTTATAGCACAGCTGATTAGGGACCGGGTGAATATAGACGAGATGCAATTTGGGTTTGTACCAGGGAAAGGCACCACTGATGCCCTCTTCCTTGTGAGGCAATTACAGGAAAAGTACCTAGCTAAAAGTAAGCCACTCTACTTGGCATTTGTCGACCTTGAGAAAGCCTTTGACAGAGTTCCACGTGCAGTAATCTGGTGGGCTCTTAGAAAACTAGGAGTAGATGAATGGCTTGTGAAAGCGGTACAAGCCATGTATAGGGGAGCAGTCAGCAAAGTTAGGATTGGCAATGAGTATAGCGAGGAATTTAGCGTACAGGTTGGGGTCCACCAGGGCTCTGTTCTTAGCCCTCTCCTGTTCATCATAGTCCTGCAGGCAATAACGGAGGAGTTTAAGACCGGATGCCCATGGGAACTCCTGTATCCTGATGACCTCGCACTCATAGCTGAATCTATGGTAGAACTAGAGAATAAATTCCAAACCTGGAAGCAGGGACTAGAGAGAAAGGGCCTCAAAGTCAACATGACAAAGACTAAGGTCCTTATAAGTAGACGAGAAAACAGAACCCAGATCCCCTCAGGGAAATGGCCTTGCTCAGTATGTAGGAAAGGTGTAGGTAGGAACTCCATTCTCTGCCCCAAATGCAAACAATGGGTACACAAGAGATGTAGCGGGATCTCAGGAAGCTTAATTAAGAATGTAGGATTCACATGCAGCAGCTGTGCTGAAACAGCAAGCAAACAGCCACAGGAAACAAGTACCACCAATCTCTGGGAGGGCCCTGTAGAAACAGTAGACAGCTTCTGCTACCTAGGTGACCGAATTAGCAACGGAGGTGGGTGCTCAGAAAGTACAATAACTAGGGTAAGAACGGGATGGAAGAAGTTTAGGGAACTACTACCACTGCTAGCTGCAAAAGGCTTCTCCCTCAGAATGAAAGGCAGACTGTATGATGCGTGTATCCGAACAGCGATGTTGCATGGTAGTGAGACCTGGGCGCTGAAGGTGGAAGACTTACGTAGATTAGAGAGAAACGAAGCCTGCATGCGCCGATGGATGTGTAACAGTAATATACGTGAACGACAAAGCATAAAGGAATTGAGAGAGAGACTGAGCATAAGAGGAATCAAATGCTGCGTGCAGGAGAGGCGGTTACACTGGTATGGACATGTGATGCGTATGAAGGATGACAGCTGCATAAAAAGGTGCAGAGCACTAGAAGTTGATGGAAACCGCGGAGTGGGGAGACCCAAGATGACTTGGGATGAGGTGATAAAAGCCGACCTTACCCAACTACACCTCTCAAAGTCAATGACACACGACCGTGACTTCTGGCGTCACGCAGTAATACAGGGTACCCGACCTCCCATGGGTACATGCTGAAGCATATAAACAATATGCCCCCCCCCCCCCCCACCGCAAGGTGGTCGTGGAGGTGCCACGGCAAAAAAGCACCCAGCCCTCACTGTAAAGTGGACGTGTAGGCGCCACGAAAAAGCACCCAGCACTCACTGTAAATGAGGTTGGTGTTAGGAAGGGCATCCAGCTGTAGAAATCAAGCCAGATCAGTTCCTGTATGAGCAAGGCATGGTCAGCCGACCAGACACTGCCCACAACAGGACAACCCGTCTAACCCATGCTAGCGTGGAAGAACGGACGTAAAACGGTGATGATGATGATGATGATCTGCAATGTGGCGACTATATTTTCAAATTTATTTGTCCTTTTTTATTTTTATTTTCCATCCTCTAAATTCTTAGCAACACAGGTTTTTTTTTTACAGAAATGAATTACCTGTTGTAAAGACAGAGACACAGTGGTGCATCTTCCTCATCAAGACATTTCAATTCTGCTCTATCAACTAATAAAGCAGTCATTAACTTATAACAATGCAGCCACTACCTATAGCAGCTTGCTGCACCACCTTCTGGTAGTCATTGGCTAAAGGGTTACACATTTCTAAGTTGCTTTTCACTATCTAGGTAAACTTAGCAATATATAACAAAAGCACCTAGACCATCCTGTAAGCTGGTTGTGCTGGTGACATGACAAAAATCAGCCAGTCCACACTGTAAAGTGGTTATGCTGGTGACACGACAAAAGTGCCTAGTCCACTCTGTAAAGTGGTTGTGCTGGTGACACAATAAAAAGTGCCCAGTCCACACTGTAAAGTGGTTGTACTGGTGACAACAAAAGTACTCAGTCCACACAGTAAAGTGGTTGTGCTGGTGTCACGACAAAAGGTCCAGTCTTGTTACATATTGTATCATGCTTTAAATTACATTCAATGAAGATATATTTATAGAGTAATCAACCATTATAAGCCAGACATTTTGGGGGATGAAACAACTAAATTTGATCATCAAAACTGATGAACGATCTATCATATATCATTCAAATATAAATTTGTCTATGAATCCCAATGTTTTACAGAATGTCCTAACAATTTGTTACTGCCTTCTCTGGGGCCGTGGGGTAGCCAGCGTGTGGGTCCCCATTTGCTTATAATAGTGAGAGATGGGGTGAGTGAGAGAGACTGGAGCTGTGACGACACACACATACATAAATATACATACACATTCACACACATACACAGCCATTTATCAAGATCTGGATCTGAAATTATTATACTGATGCTACAGCTAACACACTATTTGTTACTGTGATATGGAGATTTATGACATCGGAGAAGATCTATCATATATATTTTAAATATATATATAGAACTCTGTGAATTTATGTTTTACAGAATGTCTTAGCAATTTGTTACAGTGGTTTAGATATTTATGACAATGAGGAAAGATTTATCATATATATTTTAATAATAATGATAATAATGAAATTATTGTGTACAGTGCTCAGGTGCACTACAACTCATCAAAGGTGCATGTATAGTACAAAGAATAATATACAATGTCAGGAAAATGAACAGTGTACGAGTCATGATATACATGTGTACGTGTGTATGGAGGGGAAATATTAGGTGTAGTGTTTGCGAATCTCAGGAAGCATGAAGATTTTAAAGGATGCAGTGTCTCGACAGCTAACAACTAATGCAGGTAGTTTGTTCCATGGTGGTTTTAAGGGATGCAGTGTCCCGACAGCTAATAACTCATGAAGGTAGTTTGTTCCATGCTTCAGCATGGAACAAACTACGTGAAAACTGAGCGTGAAAAAATGTTTCTGAAAGTTATGGAAGCTGTGCTGTTTTCTGACTTTGTTGGCATGCCCACGTGTGTTAGACACAGAAATCAAAAAGGTACTCAGGGTTGTTGTTGGCAAGATGGTTAATAATTTTGTGGGTGTTTACGAAGTCAGTTGCCAGGCGTCGGATTTTTAATCTAAATCTTTCTCTGAATTTGTTTTACAGAATGTCCCAGCAAATGTTACTGTGATTTGGATACTTGTGACAGCGACTGTTCTGCTTCTTTGGATTGTCAAGAGATATGTAGTTGCAAAGAAGGATATACATTCAAGAATGGTGTTTGTATTAGTAAACCTCCATTCTGTACATGTGAGTTCAGACTATTTTCAGTTTTAATATCAGTAAATATAAAATATTGCTCTTTTGTTTACATATCTATCTAGGGCGGGTAAAATTCCTGAGATCCATGGATGAGTTCTCTCCAGCGGTCTCTGTCCCTCATTATCGCTGCCATGTCCTGTGTCTCCAAGAGACCAGTGTCTGTCCTTAGGACATCAACATATGTTAACCTCGGTCTTCCTCTTCCAGTGTGTCCATGCAAGGGCTCCCACAGGAGCACTGACTGCAGTGTCAACTCTGGATGTCGGTGAACATGTCCAGCTAACTTCAGTCTCCTCTGTGTCACTTTCGAACTGACTTTTGGGAGGCTCCCGTACAGCTCTGAGTTCTTTATCCTCAGTATATACTGATTAATGTTCAGAGCCATCCTCAGCATTCTCGTGTAGCACCCATCCACCATCTGAGTGAGTTTCTTGGTCAGTGTCCAAGTCTCAGACTCGTACAGCAGCACAGACTCCACTACAGCATGTGTAATGTAAATGTTGGAGAAAGGCAGAGCTTGGATGAGGTGAAAGAGAAGCTGGGCTTAAGGGGAATCCAAGATGGTGTGCAGGAGAGAAGACTGCATTGGTAAGGACATGTGATGTGTATAGACAATGACTGATAGTTGAAGAAATGTCAGGAAATCCCAGTGGAAGAAAGCCGCAGTAGAGGACCTGAGTAGAGGTTGCGAGGGTGGACCTCAAATTGCTAAGACTGGCAGAGGAGTTGATGATGGAACGCAGCAAGTGGAGAGATGCTGTGCTGAGAAGGACCTGTTCAACCCATACAAGCATGGAAAGGTGGATGTAAAATTGATGATGATGATGAACCTTGTTGATTCGGCTTTAACTACAGGCACTGCCACTCCCAGTGCAGAGGAGACTTCCAAACACCATCTTTTTCATGCTGGTTACTGTCAAGACTTCAAGTGTCCTAAGTCCCTGGACAGCCATTCTCCTGACCTCCAAAAGCATCTCCAGTTCTGTTAGAAAATATTTTTCCTCATTTTTTTGTATGTACTTTCAACTAATCTGACCTCCAAAAGCATCGCAAATGACTTTTTTTTCTGGGAAGGGATGGGGGAGAGTGGGGGGGATGCCTGGAGTTTTCCACCCACAAAGTTTTCTTTGGGGGATTTTTTTCTTTTCCAGATTATTTCGTTGGGTTTGTAGTACTACCCTTCTTTTTCCAGAAAAAGAAGGGTTTGTAGTACTACCCTTCTTTTTCCAGAAAAAAGTTGTTTGCATCTCTTTTAGAGATCAGTTAGTTGAAAGCGCAAGAAAAAAAATGGTTGGGGAACAGTATTTATAACAAAATTGAGGATGGGTGTTTTTTTCAAAAGGAAGCTGCTACTAGGTAGCTCAACATGCTAGAAATAGCAACCAAATCTTTCCGTTTTAGAGAAAAGGAGTCATTTTTGCATGATTTTGAAGTCTGATTCAGTGAAAGAACATGAAAAAACCTAAAAAAGATTTAAAAAATCCCACGAAAGAAAACTCCATAGGTGAGAACTCCGAGTATCCCCCTCCCCCTAAAAATAAAGGGTCATTTGCATCGCTTTCAGAGGTCAGCACAAGGGAAAAAAATGGAGAAGAAAAAATTTCTAACTGAACAGGAAACAAGATTTTATTGAAAAATTACCAATTTATTTTATGTAATTGATTTTTGTTGTTATTTCATATAAAATTAAGTTTAGTAAATAAACTAATTATTGATTTGATTTCATATCAATAAATATTGGAAGGTTAATGATTAAAATTTTATATTTTCCAGCAACAATTTCAACAACTCTTCCAACAAGGGCTTCAACAGCATTACCACCACGTAAGTTATTAAATAGAATATTTCTTTGATTTCTTTTATATCTAGTGTTGGTGATCTACACAACAAAAGCACCCAGTACACTCTGTAAAGTGGTTGGTGTTAGGGAGAGCATCCAGTTATAGAAAGTTTGTCAAACAAAGGGTTAGGAGGACCCTTCAGTTGTGTGAAGGACATGCTCGGCTCCCTAGTGGTAGTGACCTACACAATAGAAGCACCCAGTACGCTCTGAAAAGTGGTTCGTGTTAGAAAGAGCATCCAGTTATAGAAGGTTTGTCAAACAAAGGGTTAGGAGGACTCTTCAGTTGTGTGAAGGACATGCCTGGCTCCCTAGTGGTAGTGACCTACACAATAGAAGCACCCAGTACACTCTGTAAAGTGGTTGGTGTTAGAATGAGCATCCAGCTATAGAAGGCTTGCCAAACAAGTGTTTAGGAGGACCCTTCAGTTGTGTTAAATGACATGACAACCTTGCTTTTGCACTTGATATGCCCATTAGTGGGACACAGACCCCCTTGTCCTGTCTGGGAGATCAGTAGCCCTTCTTCAATACTGACTTGGTCTATGTAGACCTGTCCAACCCCTGCTAGGAAAGAAAGCAGATGTTAAATGATGATAAAGATGATGATGATTTTCATGTATTTTCTTACAATAAATACTGAATTTCAATGTAGTAGTAAGTTTAATTATAAAAAAATAATGCTTTTTGTAATCTAAGATGGTTGAATGATTCTAATCAATACTTACTGTATATACTAGAATATAAGCTGACCCCCCCCCCTTATTTTATGTCTTAGAAGTGGGCAAGAACTCAAACCCTATTTATGTAGAATTTGAAGTTGGTGAAATCATCAAAATATTGACCCCAGATATAAGCTGACTCCTCCTCCTTTCTACCATCAATATTGATTAGCAGTGTCGGTAGAGGGTCGGACGCCATGCTTTGCAGCATAGAGTTACGGCCCTTTGTGATCTGAGTTCAAATCCCGCCAAGGTTAACTTTGCCTTTCACCCTTACGGGGTCGATTTAATCAACTTTCCCATCCCCCAAAATTGCTGGCCTTGTGCCTATATGAGAAACTAATATTTTGGTCACATATTCCTCAGGTTATATTCAAGTATGTACGGTAGTTTGTCAGACGTAGCAATACTTGCTTTGGAATATATTGACTTAATTGTTAGCAATTTAGATATTTTTAATTGTATTAATTTTTAATTATGTTAAACCTGTATGTCAATATGGCATCACTATGACTCCCTCCAGAATTATGGGACCATGCATTCATAAGCACAGTTGTAATAAAAACATGTTTCATCATTTAAGTATCTAAAGCAAATGTCATTCAATACTAAATGCTAAGTCCTATCATAAAACAGAACCATCTATATTTGTATCAAACATTTGTTTCAAACAATTGTATCAAACACTTGTGTCAAACACTTATGTCAAATACTTGTCAAACACTTGTATCAAACACTTGTGTTAAACAGTTGTACCAAACACTTGTATAAAATATTTATATCAAACATTTGTATTAAACACTTGTATCAAATGTTTGTATCAAACATTTGTATCAAATATCTGTTTCAAAAGGTTGTATCAAACAGTTGTATACAATATTTGTATCAAATATCTGTTTCAAAGGGTTGTATCAAACATTTGTATCAAACAGTTGTATAAAATATTTGTATCACATTTTTTATACAAATATTTGAAGAACTCTATAAATAAATAATTTATGATTTTAAAAAAAAAATGTCAAAACCTTTGTGAGGAATAATATAAATACATCTTTCATTTCTATTTTAACAGCTTGTGAATTAATTGATGGTCTGGAAAGCCCAATATTTATCCCTGATAAATTTATTACTGCAACACCTCTCAGTCATATGGATACTGCTGTGAATATACGACCAGGTAGAGGAGGTTGGCAGGTACCTGTACCTTCTGATTTGGAATCCCAACCATCAATCACCATCAAATTAACAGATACTTATAAAGGCATTCCAATCTCAGAAATTATGGTCAAAGGAAATGTCAGAAGCTATATTATACAGTTGAAACTGGAAAATAAATTCAGTTTTGAGTCTTTGGGTTCTTTTATCAATGGTAAATCTCAATTTAAGACCAGCGAACTGATAAATGTCACACAAATTCGTATTCTACTGGAAACAGTCAAACCGTTGGATATTAATGTTTACCCTAAAGAATATGATATCAGAGTGTCTGTCATTGGTTGCTTTGAACCAAGTAAGTGTTCTAACTTGTTTTATATTTATCATGATTGTGACCACAGTCAAACATTCCTCACAAAGTCTCTCCATAATTCCCTATTTATCATTGCTCTTCACAACTCCTCTGATGTCTGTATCTTCTGAGAGTTGATTGAAGAAGATTCAAGCAAGTCTTCATCTACTGTGCCTCCCATCAGTTAGTTCTCTCACTAGGCTGTGTATAACTTCCTGCTTACTTCTCCAGTAAAAAAAAAAAAATATATATATGTATGAAGGCGCTTGGCTGAGCGGTGAGAGAATTGGATTCGCAATCAATTGTGAGTTCGATTCCTGGACCGAGCAATGCGTTTTGCCCTTGAGCAAGGCACTTTATTTCATGTTGCTCCTTCTACCTGGAGTTGCGACTGATAGATAGTATTAGCAATTGGAAAGACCCATGGAAACATTGTTTTCTCAGTCAAATTTGACGAAAGTCGATCGAATATATATCATCACCATCATCATCATTTTACATCTGCTTTTCCCTGCTTGCAAGGGTGGGACGGGAACTGATTCTGGCTTGATTTCTACAGCTGGATGCCCTTCCTAACACCAACCTCACTTTACAGTGAGTGCTGAGTGCTTTTTTGCCGTGGCACCTCCACGACCACTTTTGCAGTGGAATGATAGGGACCCCAGACCTATCATCTCATTTCTACAGCTGAATAAACTGGAGCAATGTGAAATAAAGTGTCTTGTTCAAGGAAACAACACATCACCCGGTTTGAGAATTGAACTCACAACCTTTCAATTGCAAGGCCAATGCTCTAACCACTAAGCCATTTGCCTCCATATACGTGTGTATATATATATATATATATATATGAACGAGTAGGACCCCAACGGCTGAGCTCAAGCCGTTTCGACGGCTAATTCCGGACTAAAAAAAAGGTCCGGAATTAGCCGTCGAAATGGCTTGAGCTCAGCCGTCGGGGTCCTACTCATTCCTATTACCCACTCTACTACCCTAAGTATTGAGTACTTTGGTGCGTTATAGTCCACCTGGTTCCTTACCACATTTCCTTCATTATATATATAGGGCAATGGATTGGCAGTATCAGTAGAGGGTCGGATGCCATGCTTTCTAGCATAGAGTTACGTCCCTTTACGGACTGAGTTCAAATCCCTCCAAGGTTAACTTTGCCTTTCATCCTTACGGGGTCGATAAAATAAAGTACCAGTGATGTACTGGGTAATTGCTGGCCTTGTGCCAAAAGTAAAAACAATTATATATATATATATATATATATATATATATATATATATATATATATATATATATTAGATGCTGATAATACATTGTATCTATACTCAGTAAACTTACATAGATCAATAACGGAATATAGATACAATGTATTATCACCATCTAGAAACGATCGTAAAGCAGTGAAGTATATCTCTAATGACTTGATTTTTTATTTCATTGTTTTAACTTATATCATGACTCTGTTTTCCTTTTAATGTTTTATTGTTTTCTGAGATTTATCTTAACTTACAACATTTTCAACATATGGATTACATTAAGTTCTTCATGCAGAATAGACCCCACAACTTACTGTGGATACCTCTGTGTATATATATATATATATATATATATATATATATAGAGAGAGAGAGAGAGAGAGAGAGAGAGAGACTACACTTCCACTCCAAACAGACCCACCACTCAACTGTAGACTACACCTCCACTCCAAACAAACTTACCACTCTACTGTAGACTACACCTCCACTCCAAACAGACCCACCACTCTACTGTAGAATATACCTCCACTCCAAATAGACCCACCACTCTACTGTAGAATATACCTCCACTCCAAATAGACCCACCACTCAACTGTAGACTATACCTCCACTCCAAACAGACCCACCACTCAACTGCAGACTACACCTCACTCCAAACAGACCCACCACTCTACTGTAGACTACACCTCCACTCCAAACAGACCCACCACTCTACTGTAGACTACACCTCCACTCCAAACAAACCCACCACTCAACTGTAGACTACACCTCCACTCCAAACAAACTTACCACTCTACTGTAGACTACACCTCCACTCCAAACAGACCCACCACTCTACTGTAGACTATACCTCCACTCCAAATAGACCCACCACTCTACTGTAGAATATACCTCCACTCCAAATAGACCCACCACTCAACTGTAGACTATACCTCCACTCCAAACAGACCCACCACTCAACTGTAGACTACACCTCACTCCAAACAGACCCACCACTCTACTGTAGACTACACCTCCACTCCAAACAGACCCACCACTCTACTGTAGACTACACCTCCACTCCAAACAAACCCACCACTCAACTGTAGACTACACCTCCACTCCAAACAAACCCACCACTCTACTGTAGACTACACCTCCACCCCAAACAGACCCACCACTCAACTGTAGACTCTGTTTCTTATCAAATCTCCACCATCTCCTCTGAAATTTACCTCCACAACACCCCCTTCCCAAACTGTTTTGCTATCAAACCACCTATAATCATACCTGCTTCTACAATTTAAACTTTATATTTATCTAAAAAATTCCATCATAATTTTGTGTAAAACCTTTTTTTTAACCCTTTAGCATTTACATTACTCTATATATACTATTGTATTTTTGTGGTAAAGGAATTATCTCACATAATATCTCACATACCATTTACATTACTCTATATATACTATTGTATTTTTGTGGTAAAGGAATTATCTCACATAATATCTCACATACCATTTACATTACTCTATATATACTATTGTATTTTTGTGGTAAAGGCTTTACCTCACATAACATTTACATTACTCTATATATACTATTGTATTTTTGTGGTAAAGGAATTATCTCACATAATATTGACTCAATGAGTATTTGGTATTATTTATTTTGAGAACAATACCTTAACATCTGCATGTGTGGCCAGTTACAGCTGGTTTGAACAGATAGAAGTGAGAGAATTCTGGCCGGATATGGCCGGTTTAAATGCTAAAGGGTTAAGTTGTGTTCCAGACATGAGTTTATTAATGAGAAGATTTATTATATTACTAAATCACTTCAAATTCTGGATTATTTTCAAAATTATTTTAAAATCCTAGGTAGTGTTTTTTTATTAGAAATATCGCAATGATAGGGTGAATACCATAATTTAATTTAACGTTTTAAAAACATCAAAGATTAAAAAATAGGCAATCAAAGATTGATGACTTTTGTTTTTTTGTTTTTTCATGAATTTTCTATTGTTTAAAAATATTTACCTAAAGTCTGTTATGTATTTTTCCCTTACCAGAATTCACAACACCTGCGGCCTCAACTACCAAACCTTCTACATCACGTAAGCTATTTTATTCCTTAATTATATCTTTTATTGTTGTTTATCTTGGATATTATTGTTGGAATATCATCATTATTATCACTAGGGCAGTGAATTGGTAGCAGAATTGGTAGAGCATCAGACAACATGCTTTGTGGAATATAGTTACAGCCCTTTATATTCCAAGTTCAAATCTGGCTGAGGTTAGCTTTGTCTTTCATCCTTATGGGGTCGATAAACTAAAGTACCAGTAATTCACTGAGGTCGATATAATCAACTATCCTTATTCCAAAATTGTTGGTCTTGTGCCTAAATCAGAAACCATTATTATGACCAGCTTTAAGGGCGGTGGATTGGCAGTATCGGTAGAGGGTCGAATGCCATGCTTTGCAGCAAAGAGTTACGGCCCTTTACGTTCAAAGTTCAAATTCCGCCAAGGTTAACTTTGCCTTTCATCCTTATGGGGTCTATAGAATAAACTACCAGTAATACACTGGGATGATTGCTGGCCTTGTGCCAAAAGTAGAAACAATTATTATCACCAGCTTTTTATATCTACTTTCCCTGTTGTTATGGGATAGGCAGGTTGTTTCAGTTTGAGTCAGTTCTTATTTGGAGTTATTTCCCCCTTAGATGGGCCCGTGGGGTGGAGGGGGGGGGGAGTATGTCTTGTTCATACACTTCAGTTTTTAACACATTTTCTGTGGTTGGATTCTATTGATAATGTGTCAACCAGTTAATACAGTGTAGTGAAAAAGAAAGAGCGCTGGCCCCCTCTAGGATCCTCAAAGTGGAACCTCAGAATACCTCACATCACAAACAAATTGGTTCATGAGCAATTTTTCTGAACATCTCTGTATGGACATGTGATGCGTATGAAGGATGACAGCTGCATAAAAAGGTGCAGAGCACTAGAGGTCGATGGAAGTCTTAGAGTGGGGAGACCCAAGAAGACCTGGGATGGGGTGATAAAAGCTGAACTTACCTAATTACACCTCTCAAGGGTGATGACACACGACCGTGACCTCTGGCGTCACGCAGTAATACAGAAGACCCGACTTCCCATGGGTACAAGCCGAAGCTAAAGCATATAGACAATATGCCCCCACCCCCACACTGCAAAGTGGTCATGGAGGTGCCATGACAAAAAAGCACCCAGCCTACACTGTAAAGTGGACACATACGTACCACGGAAAAAAAGCACCCAGCACTCACTGTAAATAGATTGGTGTTAGGAAGGGCATCCAGCTGTAGAAATCAAGCCAGAATAGGCACATGGCTTAGTGGTTAGAGTATTGGCATTGCAATCGAAAGGTTGTGAGTTCAATTCTCAGACCGGGTGATGTGTTGTTTCCTTGAGCAAGACACTTTATTTCACATTGCTCCGGTTTAATCAGCTGTAGAAATGCGATGATAGGGACTGGGGTGCCTATCATTCCACTGCAAAGCGCTATGGAAAAAAAAGCACCCAGCACTCACTGTAAATGAGGTTGGTGTTAGGAAGGGCATCCAGCTGTAAAAATCAAGCCAGAATCAGTTACTGCCCCACCCTTGCAAGCAGGGAAAAGCGGACGTAAAATAAAATGATGATGATGATGAATCAGTTCACGTATGAGCAAGACAAGGTCAGCCGACCGGACACTGCCCACAGCAGGACAACCCGTCTAACCCATGCTAGCGTGGAAGAATGGACGTAAAACAGTGATGATGAGGATAAACTGTCTTGGTTCATGAATGGTGTCTTGAGTAACATGCAAGCCAGCAACAACAGTTAGCAACAAGCTTGGAGTTTCACCAGGAAAGTGTCACTTGTTGTCATCATCATCATCATCATCACCGTTTTACGTCCGTTCTTCCACGCTAGCATGGGTTAGACGGGTTGTCCTGTTGTGGGCAGTCTCTGGTCGGCTGACCATGCCTTGCTCATACAGGAACTGATCTGGCTTGATTTCTACAGCTGGATGCCCTTCCTAACACCAACCTCATTTACAGTGAGTGCTGGGTGCTTTTTCGTGGCGCCTACACGTCCACTTTACAGTGTGGGCGGTGGGGGGGGGGGCATATTGTTTATATGCTTCAGCATGTACCCATGGGAGGTCGGGTACCCTGTATTACTGCGTGACGCCAGAAGTCACGGTCGTGTGTCATTGACTTTGAGAGGTGTAGTTGGGTAAGGTCGGCTTTTATCACCTCATCCCAAGTCATCTTGGGTCTCCCCACTCTGCGGTTTCCATCAACTTCTAGTGCTCTGCACCTTTTTATGCAGCTGTCATCCTTCATACGCATCACATGTCCATACCAGCGTAACCGCCTCTCCTGCACGCAGCATTTGATTCCTCTTATGCTCAGTCTCTCTCTCAATTCATTTATGCTTTGTCGTTCACGTATATTACTGTTACACATCCATCGGAGCATGCAGGCTTCGTTTCTCTCTAATCTACGTAAGTCTTCCACCTTCAGCGCCCAGGTCTCACTACCATGCAACATCGCTGTTCGGATACACGCATCATACAGTCTGCCTTTCATTCTGAGGGAGAAGCCTTTTGCAGCTAGCAGTGGTAGTAGTTCCCTAAACTTCTTCCATCCCGTTCTTACCCTAGTTATTGTACTTTCTGAGCACCCACCTCCGTTGCTAATTCGGTCACCTAGGTAGCAGAAGCTGTCTACTGTTTCTACAGGGCCCTCCCAGAGATTGGTGGTACTTGTTTCCTGTGGCTGTTTGCTTGCTGTTTCAGCACAGCTGCTGCATGTGAATCCTACATTCTTAATTAAGCTTCCTGAGATCCCGCTACATCTCTTGTGTACCCATTGTTTGCATTTGGGGCAAAGAATGGAGTTCCTACCTACACCTTTCCTACATACTGAGCAAGGCCATTTCCCTGAGGGGATCTGGGTTCTGTTTTCTCGTCTACTTATAAGGACCTTAGTCTTTGTCATGTTGACTTTGAGGCCCTTTCTCTCTAGTCCCTGCTTCCAGGTTTGGAATTTATTCTCTAGTTCTACCATAGATTCAGCTATGAGTGCGAGGTCATCAGCATACAGGAGTTCCCATGGGCATCCGGTCTTAAACTCCTCCGTTATTGCCTGCAGGACTATGATGAACAGGAGAGGGCTAAGAACAGAGCCCTGGTGGACCCCAACCTGTACGCTAAATTCCTCGCTATACTCATTGCCAATCCTAACTTTGCTGACTGCTCCCCTATACATGGCTTGTACCGCTTTCACAAGCCATTCATCTACTCCTAGTTTTCTAAGAGCCCACCAGATTACTGCACGTGGAACTCTGTCAAAGGCTTTCTCAAGGTCGACAAATGCCAAGTAGAGTGGCTTACTTTTAGCTAGGTACTTTTCCTGTAATTGCCTCACAAGGAAGAGCGCATCAGTGGTGCCTTTCCCTGGTACAAACCCAAATTGCATCTCGTCTATATTCACCCGGTCCCTAATCAGCTGTGCTATAACTCTTTCTGTTACTTTCATGACCTGGTCCATCAACTTTATACCTCTATAGTTTCCTCTATCTAGTGCATCGCCTTTACCTTTGTAGCAGTTGACAATGATGCTACTGCACCAATCTTTTGGTATGGCCCCCTCTAGTATTACCTGGTTAACGATACGTGTGGTTATAGTGTGACCTACAGACCCAGATGCCTTCAGCATCTCGGCAGCTATACCCGATGGACCGGTTGCCTTCCCTATCTTCATATCTCTGATTGCCTTACTTACTACGCTGCCGCTGACTTGTACTGCTGGTCCCTCTATAGGGTCTACGTGGGGTAGGGTCTCTTCTTCCCATGCATTCTCCTCATTTAGTAATCTATCATTTAGTAATCTATCATTGTGTAGTTAGTTACTCACTGTAAATGAGGTTGGTGTTAGGAAGGGCATCCAGCTGTAGAAATCAAGCCAGATCAGTTCCTGTATGAGCAAGGCATGGTCAGCCGACCAGACACTGCCCACAACAGGACAACCCGTCTAACCCATGCTAGCGTGGAAGAACGGACGTAAAACGGTGATGATGATGATGATGATGATATCTAGCTATCTTTCATACACAGTCTCTCTCTCTCTCACTGTATTCTCTCTCAACATTTCATATGGGAAAAATAGTTTTGGTTTACGAATATTTTGGGTGACGAATGACCTTGTAGAACCGAGGTTCCACTATCCTAAGTTGAACATTACTTAACTTCAGACAAGAGCTAGGGGTTGTTAAAATGACAGGGACATAAGCAGAAGATTTAAAAAAATAGAAATTGCCTGCCATACAGCATCATTGAAGAAATAGAGATATGTCAGATGTAAAGTTAATGAAATTTAGTACAAGATTTAATGGCAGAACATTTAAAGAGGATTGGAGCTTAGAAACTCAGAAATAACTGAAACTTAAAAAAAAATTATTATTGAATTGAACATAAAAT
Organism: Eledone cirrhosa; assembly: GCA_964016885.1. NCBI lineage: Eukaryota > Metazoa > Mollusca > Cephalopoda > Octopoda > Eledonidae > Eledone > Eledone cirrhosa. The sequence continues at coordinate 399,765,340 of OZ024741.1, read as the reverse complement.
AATTTTTTCTTTTGATATTAAACGAAATTTACAAAGTCAATTTAAAAAAAAAAGATTTTGTTGATATAAAATAGGAAATCAGAAGCACACCTTCAGTATAATTTAACAAGTATTTCATTCCCATAAAATCAGACAACAATGAGTCACAAGAAAGCAAAATGTATGATTTTAGGAAAAATAGGCATATTCAGGAAAGGGAAAATGAGAGCTAACCAAGACAAATGGATGTTACTTTTAGATTCAGCACCACAAAATTACTAAAAAACAGTTCAAATAGTGCTTGCACCAAAATGTGTGTTGGCACTGGGTAATTGCTGGCCTTGTGCCTAAAGTAGAAACAATTATTAAAACATATCATTAAAAAAACAGTTTAGTGTTAAGCTTTCCTGGATGTTTCTAATATAGGTATGTTTTATAGATGTTGATATGATATAATTTATAATTATTATTAATTACTTAAGGGCGGTGGATTGGCAGTATTGGTAGAGGGTCGGACGCCAAGCTTTGCAGCAAAGAGTTACGGCCCTTTATGGTCTGAGTTCAAATCCCGCCGAGGTTAACTTTGCCTTTCATCCTTACAGGGTCGATAAAATAAAGTACCAGTAATACACTGGGATAATTGCTGGCCTTGTGCCAAAAGTAGAAACAATTATTAATTACTTATACACACATTATAGATATCAATCATCCATGAATTGCACATTTACCTGATTATATGACTAACAAAAACAGCTTGCCCATATGCAGGCTTGTTAGCTCATGAAATCCTTAGTTGCAATGGATTATCATGTATATGAATCATAATAAAAAATAGCTGTATATATATATATGTTAATAGGAAAAGGTTCAGGACCCTGACAGCAGAGCTCAAGCCGTTTTGACGGCTATTTTTGCGTCCAGAAATAGCCGTTGAAACGGTTTGAGCTCTGAAACTCAGGTGATCCCGTTAAGGATGAAAGCAGTGATTCTTTGATTAAACTTTAATCTGTTATTTTAATAAATATATATATATATATATATATATATATATATATATATATATATATATATATATATAACAAAGAGGGTGTGGTAAGATACCAGGTGAACCATAACACACTAGAGTACTTAGAGTCGTAGAGTGGGTAATAGGAAAAGAGTCAGGACCTCGATGGCTGAGCTCCGGCCATTTCAACAGCTAGATATGAGCGTTCGGATCTAGCTGTGGAAACACCCGGAGCTCAGCCATCAGAGTCCTGACTCTTTTCCTATTACCCACTCTATATATGGTAACTTGATACTTTAGCTAGTTCACAAGCAGCAACGCCAATTGGAATGTCTATATCCCACACATATAAGAACTGCTGCTTGAGAATTTTGGACATATGCTTACTGGTCAGCGAAGAGAATAACATATATGAGTGGTAACATATCAATAGATATTTACATCTCGTTTGGATTGTGGTCTGAAGAGAACATGTATGGCAGATGTTATATAACTGCTATATGTCTTTGAAATACGTATAAGAAAATAAATAGAGATGTACAATTGAAACCGTCTTTCTTGTTTATTATTATATATATGGCTTAGTGGTTAGAGCATTGGCCTTGCAATCGAAAGATTGTGAGTTCAATTCTCAGACCGGGTGATGTGTTGTTTCCTTGAGCAAGACACTTTATTTCACATTGCTCCAGTTTACTTAGCTGTAGAAATGAGATAATAGGGACTGGGGTCCCTATAATTCCACTGCAAAGTGGTTGTGAAGGTGCCACGGCAAAAAAGCACTCAGCACTCACTGTAAAGTGGACGTGTAGGCACCATGGAAAAAAAGCACCCAGCACTCACTGTGAATGAGGTTGGTGTTAGGAAGGGCATCCAGCTGTAGAAATCGAGCCAGAATCAGCTCTCACCCCACCCTTGCAAGAAGGGAAAAGCGGACATAAAATGATGACGACAACGATATATACATATACATATATATATATATACATGTCTATTGTATTTATATCATGCATGTTAATAAGTATATTTCTAAATTATAACATTTACCATTTTATAATTCTTAAATTACAGCATATTTTACCTCAGTATCGAGTTTGTTACCAACAATAGGAACACATCCACAACCTACAACACAAGGTATATGTGACTTTATTTAAATACAATTATATATTTCCAATTCTTTATACAACTTTAATTTTCAATTTGAAATTTTTAGATAGTTTTTCTCTGTAGTGAATGGAACATAAGTGTAAATATTCAACGTTGAACTTATTTTTAAAAATATTTTATTTCATTCATTGTTAAGCATATGTCTTGGGTTACAAAAATCAAACCAGTAGCTTGGAAATTTGGGCGAAGGGGTTGCAAAATTGGGGAGGAGGGGTTACAAAAATCAAACCAATAGCTAAGAAATCTGAGGGAAGGAGTTTCAGAAAATAAACCAGTAGCTAGGAAATCTGGGGGTAGGGGTTACCAAAACAAAACTAGTAGCCAGAAAATTTCTGTAGGATTTACCGAAAGGAAACCAGTAGCCAGGAAATTGAGGAGGAGGGGGTTACAAAAATCTAACCAGTATGTGCCTCTCTATTTAACATTGAAGGGTGTGATTTGAGAAAGATTTGGTTGCTATTTCTGGTTGTTCTACCAACTACACGTGGGATACTTTTGATTGCAATAATGAAGGTGTTGTTGTTGATGATGATGATATTGTGTATTAGGCTGTTTAAAATCTAATTATTTACATCAACTTCAATTATTTTCAGTTCCTTGTGTTGTTACTGATGGAATGGAACAAGCTGTACTAATCCCAGACACTGCCATCATTGGATATCCAACTTTTGAAGATCACAGCATTACTAACGTTCGTCCTGGTAGACCAGGATGGTTGGTTCCAGTCCCTACTAGCAATGAAAAACCAACTCTTTTTGTAACTCTTACAAACAGCTCAGCTGGAGTAACACTAGTTGAAGTGATTGTGAGCGGCAATGTTCAAACTTTCTCCGTCAGTTCATGGGATGAAAAGACACAGACATACAATCTTTTAGCAGCAGATGTAACAGAAAGTCTTTTATTAAAGACGGAAATGAAAGCACAAAAATTGAAAATTATTCTTGAGTCTCCAAAGCCAATGGTTACAATTTATCAAGTGTGGATATCTATTAAAGCCTGCTTTCCAGGTATTTATCTTTTTATTTACCTAGTTCCCTTTAAAATAAATATAATCAATGATAGTATATTTTCCATTTTTTTTTATAGCAACATTTTTCATAGACATTGTCTACATAAAGACCCCCTTCAGACCACAGGATTTGTACCTAGAAAGTTCTCCTCCAAGGCACAAGTCCGGGCAAGGTTGTTTGTAGAAGACCAGCACTCACCCATGTATACCAGGCAATGGCCAATACAGCTTGGCACTGGTGACATTAAAACTCGTTTCTACTGCTGAGTGAACTGGAACAATGTGAAATAAAGTGTTTTTCTCAATAACAGAACACACTGCCTGATCTAGGAATTGAACTCCCACCTTCCTGATTGTAATCCAGATTGTATTCCTGATTGTAATCCAGATTGTAATCAGTATGTAGGAAAGGTGTAGGTAGGAACTCCATTCTTTGCCCCAAATGCAAACAATGGGTACACAAGAGATGTAGCGGGATCTCAGGAAGCTTAATTAAGAATGTAGGATTCACATGCAGCAGCTGTGCTGAAACAGCAAGCAAACAGCCACAGGAAACAAGTACCACCAATCTCTGGGAGGGCCCTGTAGAAACAGTAGACAGCTTCTGCTACCTAGGTGACCGAATTAGCAACGGAGGTGGGTGCTCAGAAAGTACAATAACTAGGGTAAGAACGGGATGGAAGAAGTTTAGGGAACTACTACCACTGCTAGCTGCAAAAGGCTTCTCCCTCAGAATGAAAGGCAGACTGTATGATGCGTGTATCCGAACAGCGATGTTGCATGGTAGTGAGACCTGGGCGCTGAAGGTGGAAGACTTACGTAGATTAGAGAGAAACGAAGCCTGCATGCTCCGATGGATGTGTAACAGTAATATACGTGAACGACAAAGCATAAATGAATTGAGAGAGAGACTGAGCATAAGAGGAATCAAATGCTGCGTGCAGGAGAGGCGGTTACGCTGGTATGGACATGTGATGCGTATGAAGGATGACAGCTGCATAAAAAGGTGCAGAGCACTAGAAGTTGATGGAAACCGCGGAGTGGGGAGACCCAAGATGACTTGGGATGAGGTGATAAAAGCCGACCTTACCCAACTACACCTCTCAAAGTCAATGACACACGACCGTGACTTCTGGCGTCACGCAGTAATACAGGGTACCCGACCTCCCATGGGTACATGCTGAAGCATATAAACAATATGCCCCCCCCCCCCCCACCGCAAGGTGGTCGTGGAGGTGCCACGGCAAAAAAGCACCCAGCCCACACTGTAAAGTGGACGTGTAGGCGCCACGAAAAAGCACCCAGCACTCACTGTAAATGAGGTTGGTGTTAGGAAGGGCATCCAGCTGTAGAAATCAAGCCAGATCAGTTCCTGTATGAGCAAGGCATGGTCAGCCGACCAGACACTGCCCACAACAGGACAACCCGTCTAACCCATGCTAGCGTGGAAGAACGGACGTAAAACGGTGATGATGATGATGATGATGATGATGTCCTAACTACTAAGCCATGTGCCTTCATATTTGCTATATATACTGTATATATGAGCATGATGTGGTCTCTGGACCTGATTTGTCACATAACATGACAACTCGTCTAATCGATGCAAGCATGTTAAATGGACATTAAATGGTGATGATGACTAGGCTTTGAAATACCACCTGATCAGCAAGAAATAATTTTAAAATCTCAGAATAACAGTGAAGAGTAATCTCAGTTATATGATAAACTCTCAACTATGGTATTGAGCACTTTGTCCTCATTTATGCCGATCCACACATGTGCTTATTCACTGCTGGGTGTAAATCCTTAGTAAACATATTGTAGTCTAGTTGATATTAAGCCATTAGAGTCAGACATGTTTACTATTAATGTGTTTAGTAAGTTCAACTTTATTTATTATAGATTTTATGTATTTATAGTTTTATTGTTATAATTATTACATGTGTATATGGTACTAAAAGGATCGATTGACTTTTATCAAATCAGACCGAGGAAACAATGTTTTCGTCGGTCTTTCCAATTGCTAATACTATCTATCGGTCGCAACTCCAGGTAGAAGGAGCAACGTGAAATAAAGTGTCTTGCTCAAGTACATAACGCATTGCCTGGTCCAGGAATCAAACTCACAACCTCAAGATTGTGAATCCAATTCTCTAACCACTCAGCCACATACCTTCACTATATGGTACTAAACAAATCTAAAATAAAATCAGGAATATATCCAACTACAGGCAACCATTGATACCTCTGAACCCAACTTCATGTAGGAATATAGAACTTCTCAAGAAATATTCTCAGGATTTTATTACTGAAAATCTTTTAATAATTGTTTCTACTTTTGGCACAAGGCCTGCAATTACCCCAGTGTACTACTAGTACTTTATTTTATCGACCTCGTAAGGATGAAAGGCAACGTTAACCTCGGTGGGACTTGAACTCAGATCATAAAGGGCCGTAACTCTATGCTATAAAGCATGGCGTCTGATCCTTTACCGATACTGCCAACCCACTGCTAACTTCTTTTAATAATGACTCTAAGCCTATAAATACAATCTTTGAAAGTAAAATTCCCTATAATTGTAACAAAATAGAATTCTCTCTAATTCTCACAAGCATGGTCACCCGACAGCATTGCTAAACTTGAACTATTTTTGAATGGCTTTATGAAATTATTTTTGAAACTACTTTTTAAAGAATTCTTTGAAATTTTTGGAATTTTTAAAGATATAAAAAATATTCCTGTAATCTTTTACCATAATGAATGATGAATGAACACTTTAACCCTTTAACATTTAAACCGTCTGTATCCGGCCAGAATTCTCTCACCTCTTTCTGTCCAAACTGGCTGTAACCGGCCAGTTATACTGATATTAAGGTATTGTTCTCAAAATAAATAATATCAATATCTCATAGATTTGATATTATGTGAGATAATTATGTGAGGTAAAGCCTTTACTATGAAAATATAATAGTAAATATAGAGTAATGTAACTGCTAAAGGGTTAAAATAGTGAACTTCTAACTTATGTGAAATATTGGTGATGCCTAAATAAACTCTGATGAATCCGACTCTGAATCAACACATGAAGGTTAAGTTATAAAATCATAACATTTTTCAAGGGAGGAGATTTTAAGCCAACAGAAACATATATCAGTTTGATAATGCATTGAATCTTCGGTGATTTTGAAATTTATATAAGACAGCTCTGTGTGATCTCCACTGCATCGAGCTTTTAATAAAAATAATGAAATTATTGTGTACAGTGCTCAGGTGCACTACAACTCATCAAAGGTACATGTATAGTACATAGAATAATGTACAAATGTCAGGGAGGTGAATAGTGTATGAGTCATGATATACATGTGTGCTTGCATATGGAGGGGGAATATTAGGTGTAGTGTTGGCGAATCTCAGGAAGCATGGAGGTTTTAAAGGATGCAGTGTCTCGACAGCTAATAACTGATGCAGGTAGTTTGTTCCATGGAGGCTTTAAAGGATGCAGTGTCTCGACAGCTAACAACTGATGCAGGTAGTTTGTTCCATGGAGGCTTTAAAGGATGCAGTGTCTCGACAGCTAACAACTGATGCAGGTAGTTTGTTCCATGGAGGTTTTAAAGGATGCAGTGTCTCGACAGCTAACAACTGATGCAGGTAGTTTGTTCCATGGAGGTTTTAAAGGATGCAGTGTCTCGACAGCTAACAACTGATGCAGGTAGTTTGTTCCATGGAGGCTTTAAAGGATGCAGTGTCTCGACAGCTAACAACTGATGCAGGTAGTTTGTTCCATGGAGGCTTTAAAGGATGCAGTGTCTCGACAGCTAACAACTGATGCAGGTAGTTTGTTCCATGGAGGTTTTAAAGGATGCAGTGTCTCGACAGCTAACAACTGATGCAGGTAGTTTGTTCCATGGAGGTTTTAAAGGATGCAGTGTCTCGACAGCTAACAACTGATGCAGGTAGTTTGTTCCATGGAGGTTTTAAAGGATGCAGTGTCTCGACAGCTAACAACTGATGCAGGTAGTTTGTTCCATGGAGGTTTTAAAGGATGCAGTGTCTCGACAGCTAACAACTGATGCAGGTAGTTTGTTCCATGGAGGCTTTAAAGGATGCAGTGTCTCGACAGCTAACAACTGATGCAGGTAGTTTGTTCCATGGAGGCTTTAAAGGATGCAGTGTCTCGACAGCTAACAACTGATGCAGGTAGTTTGTTCCATGGAGGTTTTAAAGGATGCAGTGTCTTGACAGCTAACAACTGATGCAGGTAGTTTGTTCCATGGAGGTTTTAAAGGATGCAGTGTCTTGACAGCTAACAACTGATGCAGGTAGTTTGTTCCATGGAGGTTTTAAAGGATGCAGTGTCTCGACAGCTAACAACTGATGCAGGTACTTTGTTCCATGGAGGTTTGTAAAGGATGCAGTGTCTCGACAGCTAACAACTGATGCAGGTAGTTTGTTCCATGGAGGTTTTAAAGGATGCATTGTCCTGACAACTAACAACTGATGCAGGTAGTTTGTTCCATGCTTCAGCAACTCAGAGCGTGAAAAAATGTTTCCGAAAGTCATGGGAGCTGTGCTGTTTTCTGACTTTGTTGGCATGCCCACATGTGTTAGACACATGGAAATCAAAAAGGTACTCAGGGTTGTTGTTGGCAAGATGGTTAATAATTTTGTGTGTTTACCAAGTCAGTTGGTAAAGCAGTTTAACTACTCTAGTTAATCATATTATTGTTACTACTATTATATATATATATAGAGATTTTGAGTATATGTTGGTTGTATACCAACAACTCAGTATGTAGATTGGAGCACTCGACGAAGTGCGCAGGTTGGTTTGGTTACTCCGGAGTAATGTAAAATAAGATAAAATAAATGTCAAATGTTTAAAATTTAGCTTCGTTTATTACTGCTATATATATTTCGGTGACAGCCATCTTTGGTTGTGACCTCTTCAGGCAGTCCGAATTAGTGTGGTATAGACAAGTACATATGTTGTTGAGGTGTATAACTTTGTCAATACTCTGATATGCCCAGTTCCTGGTTGGGTTGTTATTTCACTGAGGAACTGGAATCATATGAATTCAAACAAACGAATTTCAGTGTCAAAGGGCTTCTTCTCCTCTCATTGGTCAGTTCTTAGAACATTCCTCATTCAAAAGTCTATAGAAATTTGTTCTGAGGCAAGCCAATCTGCAGTTGTTGTTCTTGTTATTGTTAGGTACATCTGACCTCAATTCTTGTGTTGGTAGTGTTGTTATTGTTGGAGTTAGCTCAAAAAAATTGATAAAGTGGTAGAAGGAATAAGATGGTAAATGAACAAAATAACAAAAATATGTCAAACTTCCCATTGGTCAGTTTTGAGAGCATTCCTCAGTCAGAAGTCTATAGAAATTCTTTCTAAGGTGAGGCTCCCTGTAGTGTTTGTGTTTGCTATTGTTAAGTACATCTGACCTCTACCTTTATTTTGGTAGTGTTGTTGGTGTTGTGGTCAGCTTATGTCTTGCTGCTGCTGACAATTTAGAAGTATCTATGTGTGTGTTTTTTCATCCCTCCTGCCACCATCTCCTGAGGTGGTGGTGGTGGTGGGGAGGGGGGGGGGGGGGTTCTTCGATGTATATGAAGAAATATAAGGCAATAAAATGAAGAAAACAGAAAATAAATAATAAATAGAGAATAAAGAATGAATGAAAAATTAATGAAAAAGTAATGAAAATGAATATGGAGAAGTGAAAAATAAAATGAAGATTGAAATAAAGTAAGATAAAGTGTGTGTGTGCTATAACCAATCTCAAGGTCAGAAATATGTTGGATATATTGGTATGAGAAACAAGATGGTAAAAGAATAAAAGAATAAGATAATCAAATAAAATGTGTTTGTGTTATAACCAATCTCAACTTAAAAATAAATATAAGGTGATAAAGTGAAGAAGAGAACAGAAAACAAATAACAAATTAATAAAGAGAAATCAAGTAAAATAAAATGTGTTTGTATTATAAAGATGTTGGCCAAATTATAATGGCTGTGTCCGAATCAATCTCTAGGCTATCATGGTGTCAGCTCAGCCTGGGTTGGTCCCTATGGCTTGAGGGGAGTTCTCAACCTAGGGTGTTGTTATTGCCCATATAGCTGGCTGAGAGGTGTCTACATGTTCTGGAGAAGTCCCTATCGCTTGAGGGGAGTTCACATCTTCTTGTGTTGCTACTTTCCATATATCTTGAGGAAGGTCCCGGATCTGAGGTGTCTGCATGTCCCAAAGAAGTCGGTTCTGAGGTTTATCAGGCCGCTTCCACCTCTTAGTATCTCGAGGGTCTCGTTCAGGCATAGTTTGCATATGCAAGATCCCCTTTATCGGGTGGTACTTTCCTGATTATGTACCAGGCCTGAGAGTACTGTCCAGCTTAAGCTTCCAGATCAGGTCAGAGAGAGCCGTGCTTTTCTTTTTGGCCTCCTTATTGAAGGAATGGCGATGGTTGTACCAGCGGTCTTTAAAGCTCGTTGATGTGGCTCCTATGTAGAGGTGTTCGGAGTTGGGGTTTTTAACCCTACAACCGTATACTAGGTTCTTCTTAAGGCATTCATTACCAAGGGGGCATGATTCGGGGTTTCTGCAGTTCCAGAGGGTGTTCGACCTCTGCGTGCCTAGAATGGGGTTCCCGTTAGGTGTTACATGGTGGTCTTCCCCCAGGCACGGTGGGGGGTCCCCGGGTCTGTTTGGGTTTCTTGGGTGGGAACTAGGTCCCCCTTCCCTCCTTTCACATGTTTCTGCTGAGTGCTTGTATTGCCATCTTATGGTTGTGTGTGGTTTTTAAGCCTACTCCTGTTGATGCTAACTATGTGTTGGGCCAGATTTCTCGTTGTGGAATACGAAAACTTCACCGTGTGTCTGTTGAAGATCCTGTGGTATCTATGGTCCCTCGGGAAGCATTTATCAAGTGCTCCAAAGAATGATCGGGCCAAGCTGTTCTTTAGGGCCGCTGAGTAGGGTGGATTGTACCACGTGATTTTTCTGTGTCTCCTCCTATATGTGTGGGTCGGGGCGTCATGAGTTGTTGGAGATTTGTTGGGTTGCTGGTGGTTCCCGCACTGTTGCTTCCCCTTTGGACGCTATGCGTCTTGCTATCTTCACCGCCCGAATCTGTGGGGTGGTCGTTGCCCGCGCTGGGAGATCTATCGCGGGGTAGTCCCCCGTTCCGCCCCCACGTGTCCTGCGGTTGGGGGTCGTCGGTCTTGGGGTGGTTAGCGTCACCCCTGAGACTGCTACTCATATTGGGTTTCATCTCATGGTTAAGCGTACTAGTCACCAACGCCCGTGTGGTGGTGTCGGGCTCATGGTGCCTATTTGTTTTTGTTCTGCCTTTATTGTTAGGGTTCGCCTCCCCCGGGCAACGCGGATGCGGGTGTCCATTGGGCCATCCCCATCCCGGCGTTTCGGACTATATGTTATATTTTGGCCATGTGCCGCCTTATTTAGAGCTGCGTTGTAATATTCCGCGTTGTTATCGAATATTTCCTTACTTGCGGACAGGCTGGAGATCCTGTCCGAGACACTCTTCACCACGGCCTTGGTTATGGATCTAGGGTGGTTTGATTTGGCGTTAACATATACGAGTTTCTCGTTGGGCTTGTGGTAGGGGTATTGTTCGGTGTTCAGGTTTAGGGTGGTGTCTAGGAAGTTAACTACCTTCCTATTTGGGTCTAGTTCGATACTGAGCCCCTGGTTCTTAAAGAAATGGCGAATACGCCTTCTCATTCCCTCCAACATATTGGTGCTGTGGTCATATACTGTGAATAGAGCATCGTCACGATATAATCCGCTGCCCAGGCAGGGGATTTCATTTTTTATCTGCTTCAGCAGGAAGAGCCCAACCAGGTCCGTTACCTGCGCTGAGTCGCTGGAGCCTATCGTGATGTCAAAGTTATTTGGCCAATCACTCCTGGTCCAAAGGTCTCCATCGAAACGGATTAAGGTCTTTCTTGCGGCGTGGATGATGCTCACCTCCTCTCGGGTTAGGTCCGTATTGGACATCGTTAAAAATAGGGGCTTATTGAGTGAGATTGCGGAGTAGTAGCTTGCGATATCCAGTTGTATAAAGCTGGTCTTACTTCTCTCATGTAGTATCTTAAACCATTCTATTACTTCTCCCGTGCATGACCATTGCTGTAATTTAGTTTTCTTCCGAAGCTTGGGCAAAATCCTATCTAGTATTCTTTTACTGACGATCCCTAGGTCAGATCTGGAGGGGGCTATTAGTCTGACAGGGAGGTTGGACTCAAAGTTTGGCTTGTGATCTTTAAGGGTAATCCGCGGCTCCCTTGGTTGATATGGGGCCGTCCTGTCCTCTTTGCCGAGTCTAGATATAATCCTGTAAGCTGTGGCATTGATCTCATCCAGGGTAAATCCAGGTGTTTTTTTGTAGCACTTCCCCAGTTCCCTGAGAATTAGCTTATTATACAGTTCAGTGTTCATGTTGTAGAGGTTGTTGGTTTTGTCAGCATGGACAAGTATTCCAGTTGTCTCTTTAAGTACTGTAATCCGGTTTCTCAGGTGTCTGAGGTACTCCTGACTTCTGCTTGGGTTTCCGGAGAATTTGAGGTTGGATATGATGTTAATCATCTCGTTTTCAAACTCCTCCATTAGTCTGTTGTGGGGGAGGGGGGATTCCTCCTTGATCGAAAAAGGTACTCCATGTTTTGTGTGTTGGTAATTTTTTGCGTTCCTCTTTCGAAGTGGAACGCCTTCCATCTCATCCTACGGACGAGGGAGTCCGTACACTTGATTAGATCACTGGTGTATTCTCGTTTGTCAGGTAGGCGGATGACCTTCAGTGACGCTAAGGTTGCCAGTTTATCCATAGTGACTTAAGTCCGCTAATGTTTGAAGCGCTCAACCCGTGTGGGAGCTAGATAGATTTTGAGTATATGCTGGTTGTATACCAACACCTCAGTATGCAGATTGGAGCACTCGACGAAGTGCGCAGGTTGGTTTGGTTACTCCGGAGTAATGTAAAATATTCTTTTATTCTTTTACCATCTTGTTTCTCATACCAATATATCCAACATATTTCTGACCTTGAGATTGGTTATAGCACACACACACTTTATCTTACTTTATTTCAATCTTCATTTTATTTTTCACTTCTCCATATTCATTTTCATTACATTTTCATTAATTTTTCATTCATTCTTTATTCTCTATTTATTATTTATTTTCTGTTTTCTTCATTTTATTGCCTTATATTTCTTCATATACATCGAAGAACCCCCCCCCCCCTCCCCACCACCACCACCACCTCAGGAGATGGTGGCAGGAGGGATGAAAAAACACACACATAGATACTTCTAAATTGTCAGCAGCAGCAAGACATAAGCTGACCACAACACCAACAACACTACCAAAATAAAGGTAGAGGTCAGATGTACTTAACAATAGCAAACACAAACACTACAGGGAGCCTCACCTTAGAAAGAATTTCTATAGACTTCTGACTGAGGAATGCTCTCAAAACTGACCAATGGGAAGTTTGACATATTTTTGTTATTTTGTTCATTTACCATCTTATTCCTTCTACCACTTTATCAATTTTTTGAGCTAACTCCAACAATAACAACACTACCAACACAAGAATTGAGGTCAGATGTACCTAACAATAACAAGAACAACAACTGCAGATTGGCTTGCCTCAGAACGAATTTCTATGGACTTTTGAATGAGGAATGTTCTAACAACTGACCAATGAGAGGAGAAGAAGCCCATGACACTGAAATTCGTTTGTTTGAATTCATATGATTCCAGCTCCTCAGTGAAATAACAACCCAACCAGGAACTGGGCATATCAGAGTATTGACAAAGTTATACACCTCAACAACATATGTACTTGTCTATACCACACTAATACGGACTGCCTGAAGAGGTCACAGCCAAAGATGGCTGTCACTGAAATACATATAGCAGTAATAAACGAAGCTAAATTTTAAACATTTGACTTATTTATTTTATCATATTTTATATATATATATATATATATATATATATATATATATAGAGAGAGAGAGAGAGAGAGAGAGAGAGAGAGAGAGGGAGGGGAATAGAGTCATGACCCCGATGGCTGAGCTCCGGCCATTTCAACAGCTAGATCCAAGCTCAGGCATCGGGGTCCTGACTCTTTTCCTATTACCCACTCCACTACCCTAAGTATTGAGTACTCTGGTGTGTTATGGTCCACCTGGTATATTACCACACCCTCTTTGTTACATATATATATATTTAAGTGTGTGTGTATGTATGAGTAAGTGAGAGTGTCCGTAAATTAATGTCTTTTAAATAATGCTGTTTTAATTATAAATTCAAAATTTTTAAAATATTCACATTTTTTAACATGAATTTCCATTTCAGAAATTACTTGGTCAACAATGTTATCATCTACAGGTATGTTTCTTCTTCTTCTTCTTCTTCTTCTTCTTCTTCTCCTTCTCCTTCTTCTTCTCCTTCTTCTTGAGATGGTCGTTAGGGCAGAATCCTCAAGCACTCCTTCCCCCAGGTTCCGTCAGAACTAACCGTCACCAACTGATTCGGCTGGATCTGCAAGGGCAACCTAACCAGGCTCATGGATGTTATCCAACCATCTTGCTCAGGAAGTCTAACCCTGGGTCTCCTGCCAGTTGGTTTTGCCCATAAAATCTGTCCAGTGATTTTTTTTTCCCTGAGACATTCAAACCACATGCCCATAGTATCGGAGCTGTGATCTCTCAATTTGGAGAAGGAGCAATTGTACCTGGAGTGACTCTCTGGGCTACGAACTCTATCAAGTAACGTTACTCATTTCAAAAATATATAATTGTGATAATGTATTATTTATTGGCTTTGTGTTATTCACTCTGGATCTCTAATCTCTCAGTTCAAATCCTACTGAGGTCAACTTTGCCTTTCATCTAGTCAAGGGTGATAAAAAAGTACCAGTTTAACTACAGTTGATTCTTCCTCTATATATCTTTCTCACTTCCATTCTATCACTCTCTCTCCTTTTCTGGAAGATATCTGCTGTATTCAGACCTGGAGAGGAGCTGGGCTCTGCCAGGTTTTAAATACTCTAGAAACGCCATCTGTCAATACGGTGTATCTACCAGGATTATGGAATCATGTATGAATGTATTATATTCAGAGGATTAAATAAATAAATCAATTATTTTGCAGCAACATTTAGTGGTACAACAGAAGGAAGTGCATCGGCATATACTACAGAAAACACCACACCAAGCAGAGTGACGCAAAAAACTACACCAACAACTAGGGAGACACCAGTTGTAACAACAGCATCAGTTGTACCACCAACCAGTGCAGTAGTCACAAGAGAAAGTACACCAGCGACAACAGAAATCACAGAGAAACCTTCAGCAGTTGTTACTAAACCAACTAGTGAGACACCAGTTGTAACAACAGCATCAGTTGTACCACCAACCAGTGCAGTAGTCACAAGAGAAAGTACACCAGCGACAACAGAAATCACAGAGAAACCTTCAGCAGTTGTTACTAAACCAACTAGTGAGACACCAGTTGTAACAACAGCATCTGTTGTACCACCAACCAGTGCAGTAGTCACAAGAGAAAGTACACCAGTGACAACAGTAATCACAGAGAAACCTTCAGCAGTTGTTACTAAACCAACTAGTGAGACACCAGTTGTAACAACAGCATCAGTTGTACCACCAACCAGTGCAGTAGTCACAAGAGAAAGTACACCAGCGATAACAGAAATCACAGAGAAACCTTCAGCAGTTGTTACTAAACCAACTAGTGAGACACCAGTTGTAACAACAGCATCAGTTGTACCACCAACCAGTGTAGTAGTCACAAGAGAAAGTACACCAGCGACAACAGAAATCACAGAGAAACCTTCAGCAGTTGTTACTAAACCAACTAGTGAGACACCAGTTGTAACAACAGCATCAGTTGTACCACCAACCAGTGCAGTAGTCACAAGAGAAAGTACACCAGTGACAAAAGTAATCACAGAGAAACCTTCAGCAGTTGTTACTAAACCAACTAGTGAGACACCAGTTGTAACAACAGCATCAGTTGTACCACCAACCAGTGCAGTAGTCACAAGAGAAAGTACACCAGCAACAACTACAGCTACAACAGTTGTACCAACAACTGGTCATCCAACACAAGAAAGTACACCTAAAACAACAACAGCACCATCAACAACAGCTGTACCATCAACAACAACTGCACTGTCAGCACAAACAACAGCTGCAACACCTGCAGAAACAACAGCTGCACCAGTAACAACAACAACAGCTACACCATCAGTAGTAACAACTTCACCTGTAGAAATTTCCTCAAACCCAACAGTGACAGCTGTACCAACAACTGGTCAACCAACTGTAGAAAGTACCCCTAAAACAACAGCCACAGCTGTACCAACAACTGGTCAACCAACTGTAGAAAGTACCCCAAAACCAACAGTTACAGCTGTACCAACAACTGGTCAACCAACTGTAGAAAGTACCCCTAAAACAACAGCCACAGCTGTACCAACAACTGGGCCACCAACTGTAGAAAGTACCCCAAAACCAACAGTCACAGCTGTACCAACAACTGGTCCACCAACTGTAGAAAGTACCCAAAAACCAACAGCAACAGCTGTACCAACAACTGGTCAACCAACTGTAGAAAGTACCCCAAAACCAACAGCCACAGCTGTACCAACAACTGGTCAACCAACTGTAGAAAGTACCCCAAAACCAACAGTCACAGCTGTACCAACAACTGGTCCACCAACTGTAGAAAGTACCCCTAAAACAACAGCAACAGGTGTACCAACAACTGGTCAACCAACTGTAGAAAGTACCCCTAAACCAACAGCCACAGCTGTACCAACAACTGGTCAACCAACTGTAGAAAGTACCCCTAAAGCAACAGTCACAGCTGTACCAACAACTGGTCAACCAACTGTAGAAAGTACCCCTAAAGCAACAGTCACAGCTGTACCAACAACTGGTCCACCAACTGTAGAAAGTACCCCTAAAACAACAGCAACAGGTGTACCAACAACTAGTCAACCAACTGTAGAAAGTACCCCTAAACCAACAGCCACAGCTGTACCAACAACTGGTCAACCAACTGTAGAAAGTACCCCTAAAGCAACAGTCACAGCTGTACCAACAACTGGTCAAACAACTGTAGAAAGTACCCTTAAAACAACAGTGACATCTGTACCAACAACTGGTAAACCAACTGGAGAAAGTACCCCTAAACCAACAGCCACAGCTGTACCAACAACTGGTCAACCAACTGTAGAAAGTACCCCTAAAACAACAGCCACAGCTGTACCAACAACTGGTCAACCAACAGTAGAAAGTACTCCTAAATCAACAGCCACAGCTGTACCAACAACTGGTCAACCGACTGTAGAAAGTACCCCTAAACCAACAGCCACAGCTGTACCAACAACTGGTCAACCAACTGTAGAAAGTACCCCTAAAACAACAGCCACAGCTGTACCAACAACTGGTCAACCAACAGTAGTAAGTACTCCTAAACCAACAGCCACAGCTGTACCAACAACTGGTCAACCAACTGTAGAAAGTACCCCTAAAACAACAGCCACAGCTGTACCAACAACTGGTCAACCAACAGTAGAAAGTACTCCTAAACCAACAGCCACAGCTGTACCAACAACTGGTCAACCAACTGTAGAAAGTACCCCTAAAACAACAGCCACAGCTGTACCAACAACTGGTCAACCAACTGTAGAAAGTACCCCTAAAACAACAGCCACAGCTGTACCAACAACTGGTCAACCAACTGTAGAAAGTACCCCTAAAACAACAGTCACAGCTGTACCAACAACTGGTCAACCAACAGTAGAAAGTACCCCTAAAACAACAGTCACATCTGTACCAACAACTGGTCAACCAACTGTAGAAAGTACCCCTAAACCAACAGCCACAGCTGTACCAACAACTGGTCAACCAACTGTAGAAAGTACCCCTAAAACAACAGCAACAGGTGTACCATCAACTGGTCAACCAACTGTAGAAAGTACCCCTAAAACAACAGTCACAGCTGTACCAACAACTGGTCAACCAACAGTAGTAAGTACCTCTAAACCAACAGCCACAGCTGTACCAACAACTGGTCAACCAACTGTAGAAAGTACCCCTAAAACAACAGCCACAGCTGTACCAACAACTGGTCAACCAACAGTAGAAAGTACCCCTAAACCAACAGCCACAGCTGTACCAACAACTGGTCAACCAACTGTAGAAAGTACCTCAAAACCAACAGCCACAGCTGTACCAACAACTGGTCAACCAGCTGTAGAAAGTACCCCTAAAACAACAGCCACAGCTGTACCAACAACTGGTCAACCAACAGTAGAAAGTACCCCTAAACCAACAGCCACAGCTGTACCAACAACTGTTCAACCAACTGTAGAAAATACCTCAAAACCAACAGCCACAGCTGTACCAACAACTGGTCAACCAACTGTAGAAAGTACCCCTAAAACAACAGCCACAGCTGTACCAACAACTGGTCACCCAACTGTAGAAAGTACCCCTAAACCAACAGCCACAGCTGTACCAACAACTGGTCAACCAACTGTAGAAAGTACCCCTAAAACAACAGCAACAGGTGTACCAACAACTGGTCAACCAACTGTAGAAAGAACCCCTAAACCAACAGCCACAGCTGTACCATCAACTGGTCAACCAACTGTAGAAAGTACCCCTAAAACAACAGTCACAGCTGTACCAACAACTGGTCAACCAACAGTAGAAAGTACCCCTAAAACAACAGTCACATCTGTACCAACAACTGGTCAACCAACTGTAGAAAGTACCCCTAAACCAACAGCCACAGCTGTACCATCAACTGGTCAACCAACTGTAGAAAGTACCCCTAAAACAACAGTCACAGCTGTACCAACAACTGGTCAACCAACAGTAGAAAGTACCTCTAAACCAACAGCCACAGCTGTACCAACAACTGGTCAACCAACTGTAGAAAGTACCCCTAAAACAACAGCCACAGCTGTACCAACAACTGGTCAACCAACAGTAGAAAGTACCCCTAAACCAACAGCCACAGCTGTACCAACAACTGGTCAACCAACTGTAGAAAGTACCTCAAAACCAACAGCCACAGCTGTACCAACAACTGGTCAACCAGCTGTAGAAAGTACCCCTAAAACAACAGCCACAGCTGTACCAACAACTGGTCAACCAACAGTAGAAAGTACCCCTAAACCAACAGCCACAGCTGTACCAACAACTGTTCAACCAACTGTAGAAAATACCTCAAAACCAACAGCCACAGCTGTACCAACAACTGGTCAACCAACTGTAGAAAGTACCCCTAAAACAACAGCCACAGCTGTACCAACAACTGGTCACCCAACTGTAGAAAGTACCCCTAAACCAACAGCCACAGCTGTACCAACAACTGGTCAACCAACTGTAGAAAGTACCCCTAAAACAACAGCCACAGCTGTACCAACAACTGGTCAACCAACAGTAGAAAGTACCCCTAAAACAACAGCCACAGCTGTACCAACAACTGGTCAACCAACAGTAGAAAGTACCCCTAAAACAACAGCCACAGCTGTACCAACAACTGGTCAACCAACAGTAGAAAGTACCCCTAAAACAACAGCCACAGCTGTACCAACAACTGGTCAACCAACTGTAGAAAGTACCCCTAAAACAACAGCCACAGCTGTACCAACAACTGGTCAACCAACTGTAGAAAGTACCCCTAAAACAACAGCCACAGCTGTACCAACAACTGGTCAACCAACTGTAGAAAGTACCTCAAAACCAACAGCCACAGCTGTACCAACAACTGGTCAACCAACTGTAGAAAGTACCTCAAAACCAACAGCCACAGCTGTACCAACAACTGGTCAACCAGCTGTAGAAAGTACCCCTAAAACAACAGCCACAGCTGTACCAACAACTGGTCAACCAACTGTAGAAAGTACCCCTAAACCAACAGCCACAGCTGTACCAACAACTGGTCCACCAACTGGAGAGAGTACCCCACTACCCACAACAATAACACCACCGTCGACAACAACAGCAATTGCTGCATCTTCACCAAGCATGTCAACAATGACCTCAACACCAATTACCTCTGGAACGTTTTCAACAACATCCATCACCTCAACAGGTTATCTTTAAATTTCAATTCTTTTCAAAAAATGTTTTTCCTATTAGTGTAGTCAACAATTTTTTCATATATAATAGTCCATATTTGATTGGCCAGAATATATTATATTTACAATATCCAGCATTTGATTGGTCAGAATATATTATACATAAAATATCCAGCATTTGATTAGTCGGAATATAATATATCTAGAATAACAAAGTATTTGATTGGCTGGAATATAATATTTCTAAAATAACAAAGTATTTGATTAGTCAGAATATGATATTCCTACAATATCCAGCAATTGATTGGTCGGAATATAATATGACCATTTTCCCATCCTGCCGATGCCACTTGCAGCGACATATTCTCAGCCGCAACCTGGTGCCGTCTGCGACTAGCCTAGGTTCTGCTACACTTCAGGCTGAGGAGGGTAATCTCTCCAAGTATTGATCTCTCTCTGGCAGGTTTGCAGTTGAGCTCCTAGGAGTGAAGACTTCTGGTGTCCTTGGGCCTAGGGCTACCTCTTTACTTACCACCACATGTGCTGAGCTGGCTACCCCTAGCAGTTGAAACTTCTGGTGTCCTTGGGCCTAGGGCTACCTCCTTACTTACCACCACATGTGCTGAGCTGGCTACCCCTAGCAGTTGAGACTTCTGGTGTCCTTGAGCCTAGGGCTACCTCCCTACTTACCACCAGAGGCCTGAGCTAGCTAGTCGCAGGTGTGAGCCTCACAAGATGGAATAGCTCTTCCAGCACATCGCCCTTACTATCCTCCGGGGGAACTCCTTCTACATTCTGTCTGCCGGGGCTTTGGGACAGCCAACACGTGGGACCCTTTTGTAAAATTGTTTTTCCCTTCCCCCCAAAATATAGTAGGAAGATGACTGGCACATTTAATCAGATGCCACAACAAAAGGGGCTAGAGTTTCACCTCTGATAATTACTTAAGTAAGCTAGCGCACCTGTAGCATTGATGCAGGTGATAGTGAGGCTAAGGCACTGGAACAACCAAGCACCCTCATCCACAGACATCACCTGATACCTCAGTAAGGCTGGGTTATAGAGAGGCTAAGACACTGGAACAACCAAGTCCCTCATCCATGAGCATCATCTGATACCTCGATAAGGTTGGGAGATAGCGAGGGTAAGAAGCTGGAACAACCAAGCACCCTCATCAATGGGCATCACCTAACACCTCTGTAAGGCTGGGTGATAGAGAGGCTAAGACACTAGAATAACCAAGTACCCTCACAGATACTTTGATAAGGCATGTCATCAACAATGACAAGAACCTCATTTTCAATAACCCAGTTCCTCCCAGAATGTCTCAAAAATAGACAGTACATTTAACTTGAAACAAACCAATATTAGTTAAAATAAAAATTACAATCTTTATTTTATTCACTTTTACAGCAACTATTGAAACTACTACTTCTCCACTGACACCAAAATACAGTAAAATGACAACAGGTTTGTGATTTAAATCTTTCTGACTATTAACCCTTTCATGACCATATTTCTAATGAAATACCCACTATTTTAATTAATTAATGAAGAATTTTGAGGGATTTACTAAAATTATTAATTATGTCATTACTAAGATAGTAACTTAATGTAAGGTTCTTATATAACATTATGTTGGAGGATTTTAATTCAAATTGGAAACCTTTAAAATAGAGTTTCTACTTTTGGCACAAGGCCAGCGATTACCCCAATGCATCACTGGTACTTTATTTTATCGACCTCGTAAGGTTGAAAGACAAAGTTAACCTCGGTGGATTTGAACCCAGAACACAAAGGACCATAACTATGCTGCAAAGCATGGTGTCTGGCGCTCTAAAATAGGTGACTTTATTTCACAGAACCAGAGCTGGTTTTAGTTACTTTGGTAACTGAAGGGTTAATGTTACTTTAGGAATTGATTGACAAGTTCCCAGACCTCATTAGATTACTGAGTGGGGTGGAACTTATAAAATCAGACCAAAGATTCAATGCTTCCATTAGTCTTTTCAATGCTGATACTATCTACTGGTTGCAACTCTGGCAGAAAGGAGCAATGTGAAATAAAGTGCCTTGCTCAAGAACATAACGCATTATCTGGTCTAGGAATTGAATCCAATTCTCTAACCATTAAGCCACATACTTTCACAAGGTTACTTTAAATTGTTAATATACTGGAATATATAAGTCATATCAAAATGAATACAATAAAATCAATAACAAATTATAAATAAACATTAAATAGCAGTCATTGGCAACTTCTTTAGCCTTCTTTAAAGGTCTTCACCCTATTAAATAAGTTATTGTAATATAGGCTGCGAATTGGCAGAGTTGTTAAAACATTGGATAGAATGCTTTATGGTATTTATTCCAGCTCTCTGTTCTCTCAGTTCAAATCCTGCCAAGGTCAACTTTGCCTTTCCTCCATTTGAGGTCAATAAAAAAAGTAGCCGTCTAGTAATAGGATCGATTCTTCTCTCTGGAAGAAGTCTGCTGTACTCAGGCCTGGAGAGGGTTGGGCTCCGCCAGGCTTAAAAAATACCCAAGAAATACTGTATGTCAATACAGCATCTCTTGTCAATACAGCATCCTTATGACTCTATCAGGAGTTACAGGACCATACCATAGCACTCCACACATGAGCACACCACTCTTTATATTAATTGTTTCTATGTTTGGCACAAGGCCAGCAATTACTCAGTGCATTACTGGTACATATTACATCTACAGTAAACATACTTTAAATTAATGTAGATAATATACTATACACAGGATGATGGCAACTTCTTTATCAATCTTTAAGGATCTTCACCCTGTTTTATAAGTTATTTTACAGCATCTCAACACGTGAGCATACCAGTCTTTATATCAACATTAAATATTGTTTGAAAGTTATTAATCCATTCATGAATCCTTTAACATCTTTAAAGAAAATAATACACTCTCTTATGCTAACTTATCTTGGCAAACATTGTAACATTCTATCTTCTTCCCATACTCTAATCAGATCTGAAATATGGATTTGAGCATTTTTATTCACTTCATAATGGCAATCATTTGGTGGATTGGCAGTATTGGTAGAATGCTTAGCAGCATAGAGTTACGGCCTTTACATTCTGAGTTCAAATCCCACTGAGATTAGCTTTGCCTTTCATCCTGACAAGGTTGATAAAATAAAGTACTAGTAAGAACTGGGGTCGATTTAACTGATTTTCCCCTTCCCTTCAAATCGCTGGCCTTGTGTAGAAACAATTATTATATAGAGTGATGGGCAATGAATTAGCAGTCTCAGTAGAGTGTCAGACATCATCATCATCATCACCTTTATACGTCCGTTCTTCCACGCTAGCATGGGTTAGACGGGTTGTCCTGTTGTGGGCAGTGTCCGGTCAGCTGACCTTGTCTTGCTCATACGGGAACTGATTCTGGCTTGATTCTACAGCTGGATGCGCTTCCTAACACCAACCTCATTTACATGAGTGCTGAGTGCTTTTTTTCCGTGGCGCCTACACGTCCACTTTGCAGTGGGAGGGGGTGAGGACATATTGTCTATATGCTTCAGCTTTGGCTTGTTCCCATGGGAAGTCGGGTCGTGTGTGTGACCTCTAGCGTCACGCAGACATGTTTTGTGGTATATAGTTACAACCTCTCAAGTGATGGCTCACAATGAAACACATTCAGTTTCCTACACCTCTATAATGTGGAGGATGAACAGACCAAGACAGCATAGAATGGACACACTGAAATTGTCAAATACCTGACAACCTCTCTAGTACTGATGTGACAATAAAATGTCAGCCAATATATTCTGTAATGTAGTTGGCATTAAGAAAGGCAACTAAACACAGAAACCATGGCAAATATGGAATGTATGAACTAGATGAGGTTTCTCTAAGTTGTTTAGTCTCAGTTTGAGACAACTTAACCAATTTGTGACAGCATGCAATGTGGACATAAAATGATGCTGATGCTGATGGTGTGGGCTATAGTTTAAAGTACTGAACTGAAAAACTTCAAAGAGTTACAATAACTTGCAATCAGGGTCAGATTTAATTGTTTCTACTTTTGGCACAGACCAACAATTACCCAGTACACTACTGGTACTTTATTTTATCAACCCTGTAAGGATGAAAGGCAAAGTTAACCTTGGCGGGATTTGAACTCAGATCATAAAGGGCCATAACTCTATGCTTCAAAGCATGGCGTCTGACTCTCTACCGAGACTGCCAATCCACCGCCCTTGTCAGATTTAATGGAGGACAAATAGAGCAATTGCCCTGGCAATCCTGCAGTGGGGGGCCCCGATAATGACAGCCGTAGCAATTTATTTGTGCCCTTAGCTGGGCTTTTTAGTTTTAGGATGGTTAGAATTTTTGAATATAATACTTGTATGTATAACTTTTTAATTCCAATTACTGGTGCCAAGCTAACTTTGATATGTAAAATTGTTGGGTTAGGGAGTTGCTGTGCATTCTAATTTTTGTGTATGAGCCCCCAACTTGAAGTGCCCTGGGCTCCCCACGGTCTCAATACCATCCTACCTGCCATTCCTATCCACGAAATAAGAATATATGTCACATATTTACTTACACTAAAACACATATTCTTGATGTTCACCATCCAATGTCTGATACACAAATCTTTATTCACCATCACTCATCAACTACTTTCCTACTATTGAGCTTCTAATCCCACAGACTTTATATGTTTAAAGTTGCTTTTTTTTTTATTCATGTTTCTTAACAGTAAGCTATTTATGGTTTGACCTGTATATTAAAAGAATAAAGAAGAGGACAAGAAGTCAAGCAAATACCAGGGCTTGTCCAGCTGCTTCCTCTTTATGCCAGTCACTATCGAGACACTCAGGCATCCTTGGACCTTGTACAGCTGATTTCCCCTGTAAAATTGTAATTTCAGCAGCCTATCTGTGGAAGGAGTCCCACAAGGTGGGGTGGCTGTTGCAGTGGGTATCGTTGGCCATTGTTCACAAAAATGCCTTTGCAGTTTTGTCTGCAGAACACAGCTGAAACACCAGCCCGACCAAAGCGTTGAACCTGTCACCCTCTCCTCTTCCTCCTCTCTTTCTTCCATGGACTTATAGTCCTTGTTCTTTCCCTCCTTTTCCTCTTATTTATGGCATTTATAGTCCTTTCCTTTACTTTCCTATACAGTCAGATCTGCTATTCTTTACAACCACCTCTTCTTTTTCATTATTTATATAATTAAGTTACGTCCTTTTGTGGTCTGAGTTCAAATCCCGTCGAGGTTAACTTTGCCTTTCATTCTTACGAGGTCGATAAAATAAAGTACCAGTAATGTACTGGGTAATTGCTGGCCTTGTACCAAAAGTAGAAACAATTATTTATATAATTAATTATGAAAACTTAATAAATAATTAATTAAATACTAATAAAAAAAAGCAAAAGAAAAAAAGCAAAAAGCAAAAAGAAAAAGAAAGCTTTCATTGAGACAAAATGTCCCTTGAAAAATAAATC
Organism: Eledone cirrhosa; assembly: GCA_964016885.1. NCBI lineage: Eukaryota > Metazoa > Mollusca > Cephalopoda > Octopoda > Eledonidae > Eledone > Eledone cirrhosa. The sequence goes on along the minus strand of OZ024741.1, from coordinate 399,740,522 downwards.
AAAATTGAAAATGCAAAATAATTATTTTCTCAACATTTGTATTTCAACATAAAATATGTTGAACTGAAAAAGAAAGAGCAGCCTCACAGCAATATTTTTCATTATGACATAGTCTAAAAATTGGGCGGACAAACCCACCAACTGGAAAACAGTGGGTATTAGCATGCATGATACCCATCTTTTCCCGTTTGGTAGATTAGTGAGCCCCATTATTAGTCTGCACCTTCACAAGGTGCATGGCTTAGTGGTTAGAGCATTGGCCTTGCAATCGAAAGGTTGTGAGTTCAATTCTCGGACGGGGTGATGTGTTGTTTCCTTGAGCAAGACACTTTATTTCATGTTGCTCCTGTTTTCTCAGCTGTAGAAATGAGATGATAGGGACTGGGGTCCTTATCATTAAATTACCCAAGACACCTCCAACGAAATATACCTTGGAGGAGGCCAACTAAACCTGCATAGATGTGAGCTGTCACACATTATTCATCATCATCACCGTTTTACGTCCGTTCTTCCATGCTAGCATGGGTTAGACAGGTTGACCTGTTGTGGGCAGTGTCTGGTCAGCTGACCATGCCTTGCTCATACTGGAACTGAGTTGGCTTGATTTCTACAGCTGGATGCCCTTCCTAACACCAACCTCATTTACAGTGAGTGCTGGGTGCTTTTTTCTGTGGCACTTCCACGTCCACTTTACAGTATGGGCTAGGTGCTTTTTGTCGTGGCACCTCCACAACCACTTTGCAGTGGGAGGGTGTGGGGGCATATTGTCTATATGCTTCAGTTTGTACCCATGGGAGGTCGGGTACTCTGTATTACTGCATGACGCCAGAGGTCACGGTCGTGTGTCATCGCCTTTGAGAGGTGTAATTGGGTAAGGTCGGCTTTTATCACCTCATCCCAGGTCTTCTTGGGTCTCCCCACTCCGCGGTTTCCATTGTCTTCTAGTGCTCTGCACCTTTTTATGCAGCTGTCATCCTTCATACGCATCACATGTCCATACCAACGCAACCACCTCTCCTGCACACAGCATTTGATTCCTTTTATGCTCAGAATAAAAAAATATTGCTGTGAGGCTTCTGCTTTGGTGTCAGTTCTGAACTTTGCTCACCAAGTTCCAAACATCGTTCCTTTATTTAAAAAAAAATGTATTTTTTATTTCATATCTAGAAACTACAATAATGCCAATAAGTGCTGGAACAACAACTATTTCTACAAAAGGTAGGTATCCAGTAATATGTCCCTCACTGCCCAAAAAATTGGTTTAAAGATCTTTCAACGCATCTCCGTCACCATCCTCTGGGGAAACGGCTTCTCTATTCTGTCTGCTGGGACCACAGGGCAGCCAGTGAATGGGGTTCCATTTGTATATGATAGTGAGGCAGGGAGTGAAAGTGAGAAATGAGGAGAGTGAGAGAGATGAGGAGAGTGAGACAGATGGAGAGAGCGAGAGAGATGGAGGCAGGGAATGAAAGCGAGAGATGAGGAGAGTGAGAGAGATGGAGGTAGTGAGTGAAAGAGAGAAATGGGAGAGTGAGAGAGATGGAGGTAGTGAGTGAAAGAGAGAGATGGGAGAGTGAGAGCGACGGAGGTAGTGAGTGAAAGAGAGAGATGGGAGAGTGAGAGAGACGGGGTAGTGAGTGAAAGAGAGAAATGGGAGAGTGAGAGAGACGGAGGTAGTGAGTGAAAGAGAGAGATAGGAGAGAGAGGGTTGGATGCTATGCTTTGCAGCAAAGAGTTACGGCCCTTTATGGTCTGAGTTCAAATCCCGCCGAGGTTAACTTTGCCTTTCATCCTTACAGGGTCGGTAAAATAACGTACCCGTAATACACTGGTATAGTTGCTGGCCTTGTGATAAAAGTAGAAACAATTATTTCATGGTCTTGTGCCTAAATCAGTAATTATTAGTATTATTATTATTATAAAATACCAGTAACATACTGCTTTCTGATTTAGGCACAAGGCCAACAGTTTTGAAGGAGGAAAGAGTTGATTAAATTGACACAGTACATTACTGGTACGTTATTTTATCAACTCTATAAAGATAAAATGAAAATGGTGATATTATATATACACTGTTGATAAATATACAATGGTGATATTATATATACACTGGTGATATATATACAATGGTGATGTTATATATACAATGGTGATATTATATATAGACTGGGGATATTATATATACACTGGGGATATTATATATACACTGGTGATATTATATATACACTGGGGATATTATATATACACTGGTGATATTATATATACAATGGTGATATTATATATACACTGGTGATATTATATATACAATGGTGATATTATATATACAATGGTGATATTATATATACAATGGTGATATTATATATACACTGGTGATATTTTATATATACACTGGTGATATATATACAATGGTGATATTATATATACAATGGTGATATTATATATACACTGGTGATATTATATATACAATGGTGATATTATATATACACTGGTGATATTATATATACACTGGGGATATTATATATACTCTGGTGATATTATATATACACTGGGATATTATATATACACTGGTGATATTATATATACAATGGTGATATTATATATACAATAATGTATTATTTTTACAATTATTTACTGTAGGTTCAACAAAGTTGAGTTCAATGACACCATTCACAGCAACACCTAACAGGAGTACAACAGCAGCAATAACAACAACAGCTGCAACACCAGTAACAACAACAAGTACAACACCTGCAGAAACAACAGCTGCACCATCAGTAGTAACAACATCAGCAGTACCACCAGTAACAACAACAACAGCAGCTGCACCATCAACAACAGCTGCACCATTAACAACAACTGCACTGTCAGCACAAACAACAGCTGCAACACCTGCAGAAACAACAGCTGCACCAATAACAACAACAACAGCTGCAGCATCAGTAGTAACAACATCAGCAGTACCACCAGTAACAACAACTTCTACAGTTAAAAGTACCCCAAAACCAACAGCCACAGCTGTACCAACAACTGGTCAACCAACTGTAGAAAGTACCCCTAAAACAACAGTCACAGCTGTACCAACAACTGGTCAAACAACTGTAGAAAGTACCCCTAAAACAACAGTCACAGCTGTACCAACAACTGGTCAAATAACTGTAGAAAGTACCCCTAAAACAACAGTCACAGCTGTACCAACAAATGGTCAAACAACTGTAGAAAGTACCCCTAAAACAACAGCCACAGCTGTACCAACAACTGGTCAACCAACTGTAGAAAGTACCCCTAAAACAACAGTCACAGCTGTACCAACAACTGGTCAAACAACTGTAGAAAGTACCCCTAAAACAACAGCCACAGCTGTACCAACAACTGGTCAACCAACTGGAGAAAGTACCCCTAAAACAACAGCCACAGCTGTACCAACAACTGGTCAACCAATTGTAGAAAGTACCCCTAAAACAACAGCCACAGCTGTACCAACAACTGGTCAACCAACTGTAGAAAGTACCCCAAAACCAACAGCCACAGCTGTACCAACAACTGGTCAACCAACTGTAGAAAGTACCCCTAAAACAACAGCCACAGCTGTACCAACAACTGGTCAACCAACTGTAGAAAGTACCCCTAAAACAACAGCCACAGCTGTACCAACAACTGGTCAACCAACTGTAGAAAGTACCCCTAAACCAACAGCCACAGCTGTACCAACAACTGGTCAACCAACTGTAGAAAGTACCCCAAAACCAACAGCCACAGCTGTACCAACAACTGGTCAACCAACTGTAGAAAGTACCCTTAAAACAACGGCCACAGCTGCTGTAACAACACCTGCACCATCAACAACAACTGCACTGTCAGCACAAACAACAGCTGAAACACCTGCAGAAACAACAGCTGCACCAATAACAACAACAACAGCTGCACCATCAGTAGAAACAACATCAGCAGTACCACCAGTAACAACAACTTCTACAGTTAAAAGTACCACAAAACCAATAGCCACAGCTGTACCAACAACTGGTCAACCAACTGTAGAAAGTACCCCTAAGACAACAGCCACAGCTGTACCAACAACTGGTCAACCAACTGTAGAAAGTACCCCTAAAACAACAGTCACAGCTGTACCAACAACTGGTCAAACAACTGTAGAAAGTACCCCTAAAACAACAGCCACAGCTGTACCAACAACTGGTCAACCAATTGTAGAAAGTACCCCTAAAACAACAGCCACAGCTGTACCAACAACTGGTCAACCAACTGTAGAAAGTACCCCAAAACCAACAGCCACAGCTGTACCAACAACTGGTCAACCAACTGTAGAAAGTACCCCTAAAACAACAGCCACAGCTGTACCAACAACTGGTCAACCAACTGTAGAAAGTACCCCTAAAACAACAGCAACAGCTGTACCAACAACTGGTCAACCAACTGTAGAAAGTACCCCTAAACCAACAGCCACGGCTGTACCAACAACTGGTCAACCAACTGTAGAAAGTACCCCAAAACTAACAGCCACAGCTGTACCAACAACTGGTCAACCAACTGTAGAAAGTACCCTTAAAACAACGGCCACAGCTGCTGTAACAACACCTGCACCATCAACAACAACTGCACTGTCAGCACAAACAACAGCTGAAACACCTGCAGAAACAACAGCTGCACCAATAACAACAACAACAGCTGCACCATCAGTAGTAACAACATCAGCAGTACCACCAGTAACAACAACTTCTACAGTTAAAAGTACCCCAAAACCAATAGCCACAGCTGTACCAACAACTGGTCAACCAACTGTAGAAAGTACCCCTAAAACAACAGCCACAGTTGTACCAACAACTGGTCAAACAACTGTAGAAAGTACCCCTAAAACAACAGCGACAGCTGTACCAACAACTGGTCAACCAACTGTAGAAAGTACCCCTAAAACAACAGTGACAGCTGTACCAACAACTGGTCCACCAACTGTAGAAAGTACCCCTAAACAAACAGCCACAGCTGTACCAACAACTGGTCAACCAACTGTAGAAAGCACCCCTAAAACAACAGTCACAGCTGTACCAACAACTGGTCAACCAACTGTAGAAAGTACCCCTAAAACAACAGTGACAGCTGTACCAACAACTGGTCCACCAACTGTAGAAAGTACCCCTAAAACAACAGCCACAGCTGTACCAACAACTGGTCAACCAACTGTAGAAAGTACCCCTAAAACAACAGCCACAGCTGTACCAACAACTGGTCAACCAACTGTAGAAAGTACCCCTAAAACAACAGTCACAGCTGTACCAACAACTGGTCAACCAACTGTAGAAAGTACCCCAAAACCAACAGCCACAGCTGTACCAACAACTGGTCAACCAACTGTAGAAAGTACCCCTAAAGCAACAGTCACAGCTGTACCAACAACTGTAGAAAGTACCCCAAAACAAACAGCCACAGCTGTATCAACAACTAGTCAACCAAATGTAGAAAGTACCCTTAAAACAACGGCCACAGCTGCTGTAACAACACCTGCACCATCAACAACAACTGCACTGTCAGCACAAACAACAGCTGAAACACCTGCAGAAACAACAGCTGCACCAATAACACCAACAACAGCTGCACCATCAGTAGTAACAACATCAGCAGTACCACCAGCAACAACAACTTCTACAGTTAAAAGTACCCCAAAACCAACAGCCACATCTGTACCAACAACTGGTCAACCAACTGTAGAAAGTACCCCTAAACCAACAGTCACAGCTGTACCAACAACTGTTCAACCAACAGTAGAAAGTACCCCTAAACCAACAGCCACAGCTGTACCAACAACTGGTCAACCAACTGTAGAAAGAACCCCTAAAACAACAGCCACAGCTGTACCAACAACTGGTCAACCAACTGTAGAAAGTACCCCTAAAACAACAGCCACAGCTGTACCAACAACTGGTCAACCAACTGTAGAAAGTACACCTAAACCAACAGCCACAGCTGTACCAACAACTGGTCAACCAACTGTAGAAAGTACCCCTAAATCAACAGCCACAGCTGTACCAACAACTGGTCAACCAACTGTAGAAAGTACCCCTAAAACAACAGCCACAGCTGTACCAACAACTGTCCAACCAACAGTAGCAAGTACCCCTAAAACAACAGCCACAGCTGTACCAACAACTGGTCAACCAACTGTAGAAAGTACACCTAAAACAACAGCCACAGCTGTACCAACAACTGGTCAACCAACCGTAGAAAGTACCCCTAAACCAACAACCACAGCTGTACCAACAACTGTTCAACCAACAGTAGAAAGTACCCCTAAAACAACAGCCACAGCTGTACCAACAACTGGTCAACCAACAGTAGAAAGTACCCCTAAAACAACAGCAACAGCTGTACCAACAACTGGTCAACCAACTGTAGAAAGTACCCCTAAAACAACAGCCACAGCTGTACCAACAACTGGTCAACCAACTGTAGAAAGTACCCCTAAACCAACAGCCACAGCTGTACCAACAACTGGTCAACCAACAGTAGAAAGTACCCCTAAAACAACAGCAACAGCTTTACCAACAACTGGTCAACCAACTGTAGAAAGTACCCCTAAACCAACAGCCACAGCTGTACCAACAACTGTTCAACCAACAGTAGAAAGTACCCCTAAAACAACAGCCACAGCTGTACCAACAACTGGTCAACCAACTGTAGAAAGTACCCCTAAACCAACAGCCACAGCTGTACCAACAACTGTTCAACCAACAGTAGAAAGTACCCCTAAAACAACAGCCACAGCTGTACCAACAACTGGTCAACCAACTGTAGAAAGTACCCCTAAACCAACAGCCACAGCTGTACCAACAACTGGTCAACCAACTGTAGAAAGTACCCCTAAACCAACAGCCACAGCTGTACCAACAACTGGTCAACCAACTGTAGAAAGTACCCCTAAACCAACAGCCACAGCTGTACCAACAACTGGTCAACCAACAGTAGAAAGTACCCCTAAACCAACAGCCACAGCTGTACCAACAACTGGTCAACCAACTGTAGAAAGTACCCCTAAACCAACAGCCACAGCTGTACCAACAACTGGTCAACCAACTGTAGAAAGTACACCTAAACCAACAGCCACAGCTGTACCAACAACTGGTCAACCAACTGTAGAAAGTACCCCTAAACCAACAGCCACAGCTGTACCAACAACTGGTCAACCAACTGTAGAAAGTACACCTAAACCAACAGCCACAGCTGTACCAACAACTGGTCAACCAACTGTAGAAAGTACCCCTAAACCAACAGCCACAGCTGTACCAACAACTGGTCAACCAACTGTAGAAAGTACCCCTAAACCAACAGCCACAGCTGTACCAACAACTGGTCAACCAACTGTAGAAAGTACCCCTAAACCAACAGCCACAGCTGTACCAACAACTGGTCAACCAACTGTAGAAAGTACCCCTAAACCAACAGCCACAGCTGTACCAACAACTGGTCAACCAACTGTAGAAAGTACCCCTAAAACAACAGCAACAGCTGTACCAACAACTGGTCAACCAACTGTAGAAAGTACCCCTAAACCAACAGCCACAGCTGTACCAACAACTGGTCAACCAACTGTAGAAAGTACCCCTAAACCAACAGCCACAGCTGTACCAACAACTGGTCAACCAACTGTAGAAAGTACCCCTAAACCAACAGCCACAGCTGTACCAACAACTGGTCAACCAACTGTAGAAAGTACCCCTAAACCAACAGCCACAGCTGTACCAACAACTGGTCAACCAACTGTAGAAAGTACCCCTAAACCAACAGCCACAGCTGTACCAACAACTGGTCAACCAACTGTAGAAAGTACACCTAAACCAACAGCCACAGCTGTACCAACAACTGGTCAACCAACTGTAGAAAGTACCCCTAAACCAACAGCCACAGCTGTACCAACAACTGGTCAACCAACTGTAGAAAGTACCCCTAAACCAACAGCCACAGCTGTACCAACAACTGGTCAACCAACTGTAGAAAGTACACCTAAACCAACAGCCACAGCTGTACCAACAACTGGTCAACCAACTGTAGAAAGTACACCTAAACCAACAGCCACAGCTGTACCAACAACTGGTCACCCAACTGTAGAAAGTACCCCTAAAACAACAGCCACAGCTGTACCAACAACTGTTAAACCAACTGTAGAAAGTACCCCTAAAACAACAGCCACAGCTGTACCAACAACTGTTAAACCAACTGTAGAAAGTACCCCTAAAACAACAGCCACAGCTGTACCAACAACTGTTAAGCCAACTGTAGAAAGTACCCCTAAAACAACAGTCGCAGCTGTACCAACAACTAGTCAACCAACTGTAGAAAGTACCCCTAAACCAACAGCCACAGCTGTACCAACAACTGGTCAACCAACTGTAGAAAGTACCCCTAAACCAACAGCCACAGCTGTACCAACAACTGGTCAACCAACTGTAGAAAGTACCCCTAAACCAACAGCCACAGCTGTACCAACAACTAGTCAACCAACTGTAGAAAGTACCCCTAAACCAACAGCCACAGCTGTACCAACAACTAGTCAACCAACTGTAGAAAGTACCCCTAAACCAACAGCCACAGCTGTACCAACAACTAGTCAACCAACTGTAGAAAGTACCCCTAAAACAACAGCAACAGCTGTACCAACAACTGGTCAACCAACTGTAGAAAGTACCCCTAAAACATCAGCCACAGCTGTACCAACAACTGGTCAACCAACTGTAGAAAGTACCCCTAAACCAACAGCCACAGCTGTACCAACAACTAGTCAACCAACTGTAGAAAGTACCCCTAAAACAACAGCAACAGCTGTACCAACAACTAGTCAACCAACTGTAGAAAGTACCCCTAAAACATCAGCCACAACTGCTGTAACAACAGCTGCACCATCAGTAGTAACATCAGCAGTACCACCAGTAACAACAACAAAAATAACAACAACAGTTGCACCATCAACAACAACTGTGCTGTCAGCTCAAACAACAGCTGCAACACCTGCAGAAACAACAGCTGCACCAGTAACAACAACAACAGCTGCACCAACAGTAGTAACAACAGCAGTAACAACAGTGACAACGCTACCAACATCTATGTCCCCAACAACTACACCAATGTATTCTGTAGCCAGTATTGAATCAACCAAAAGTCCAACGCCAACAACTGCTCAACCAGCAACATCAACAATAACACCACTTACAACAACAACCTCAACTGTTACCCCTGGGACAGTTTCAATCACAAGCTCCCCCTATCTGACAACTACATCTATCACTAGTAAGTATGTTTTTTTTGACAATATTATACATTTTTCATTCAATAAATCCTTTCTGTCTTCGGTGTTAAATGCATTCAATTTTTGATTTCCCTCTTCTACGACTGGACCAAAAGGATGACATCAGTCAACTAGAATGGATCTAATTTTCATGAATAACCTTTTCTCAAACTGCCAAACATATGAAAGTTGATTAGATAAAGTAATGCCTGTGGTTGGAGCTCTTTTAAATGAAGAAAGGCCTTACACTGGAACAATCCTACTCTCTGAACAATGTTGACAGGTATACAAAAAGAAGAATAGGTCAACATCATTGGTTACCATCGAGTCACAGGTTTTACATCAGTTTTCCTTCTCCCAGAATGATGTCCTAACAAAATTTAGGGGTCTGTCAGTCGTGGATTGACCTTGTGCTTGGGTACCAAACCAAGTATTTCTATGTCACTGTACACAAATACATATATATATATATGTGTGTATTTGTGTGTGTATCCCAGATTTTATGTAATAAACAACATAAGACAATTATAATATAAATAAATATATATATTTTTCTGAATTTGTTTAGCAAGATTCTTTATCTGAAAACGTGTGTTGAAACCGATATCGTTATACTTTGGGAGGGTCATGTTGCCAATAAGAAACACATGCACCAGTTGCTTTCACTCCAATTTATTATAAATTAAATTATAAATTAAAAAAATTTATAAATTTCCGGTTGGTTGGTTGGTTCCACAACCGGACACACACAAAAACAAGATGGCATAGGACAGAACAAAGGAGAGGCACAAAACAAAGAAAAGAATCCCCAGTTACTGAAGAGGTCACAGAATGTGTGACGAAAGAACTTTGACAATATATGAACAACTGTCCGGTTGTGGAACCAACCAACCAACCGGAAATTTATAAATTTTTAAATTTATAAATTTAATTTATAATAAATTGGAATGAAAGCAACTGGTGCGTGTGTTTCTTATTGGCAACATGACCCTCCCAAAGTATAACAATATATATATTTATATATATATATATATATATATATATATATATATATATATATATATATATATATATATATAAAGAAAAAGAGATGAAATCGAAAATGCAACTGAAGTCTTATTTTTTTAAAAAATATATATATTTATTTGGTTCCTTTACCGGTTTCGCAGTTCTTCTGCTTTTCAAAAGGTGAGTTGTGATGGAGGGTCTGTGGTTTTTCTCACAGATGTGAGAAAAACCACAGACCCTCCAGAAGAACTGCGAAACCGGTAAAGGAACCAAATAAATATATATATTTTTAAAAAAAATAAGACTTCAGTTGCATTTTCGATTTCATCTCTTTTTCTTTATACTTTCACTCGTGTAGGACACCTCGGTTATTTTTCATTTTGTAAAAAAAACCTCACTTTCTAATATATATATATATATATATATATATATATATATATATATATATATATAGAGAGAGAGAGAGAGAGAGAGAGAGAGAAAAGGCTTCTACAGGACTAGAACTTTTTCATTCGGGAGAAATCCTCATATATATATATTATATATATATAAATATATGTATACACACACATGTATATGTTTGTGTGTGTCTGTTTTTCTGCATATGTTTCTGTTTTCTGTACATTAATGTTTCTCTGTTTCTGTTTTTTATATTACAGTCTGCTCATTACAGTGCCATTGCAATAAAACTTCCTGTGATGAGATTTGTGTCCGTACAATGTGTGAGGAGGACTGTATATGTATGCCAGGTTTTGAGAAGGATGGGTCACTTTGTGTCCATACACCCAGTTATTGTCAATCAACTGTAACAACCCAATGGTCAAAATCTACCACTGCTTCTTTCACTACATCATTTGGTACATCTGGTCTTGCAACACCAACAACCCCTTTCACAACAAATATTGTTTCACTGACATCTTCAATTTCTCCAGGTAGTTAATAATATTATTTCTGGAATTTCCTAATTTGAGGTATGTGAGTGTGTGTGTGTGTGAGTGTGTGTGAGTGTGTGTGTGGAGGCATTCACCCTGGGTCTGTTGAGCCGGCTCCTTCCAATGAATTTACCGTATCCCGAACGAAGACCGACCAATCACGACGGTCTGACGCTATCGAAGATATGAGTGTCAGCCATTCGCGGTTCCATCGCCGAACCCCACACAGGCGTGGGCCTAAGATCAACTCAGTGTCTTGCCTCACTGTCCTAAGCCACGTTTTCAGTTGGCCTCCACGACGTTTCCTCCATCCCAACGGAGGAGATGGATCAATGGCTTCGCGGATGAAGTCACCTGGTTGTCGACGGAGATCATGACCAAGCCAGCGAAGATGCCTCATGAGAAGGGCCTGCTGGAGGGAGGAGATTTTGCAGCATGCACAGATGGCAGAATTTGAGATGAATTGTTGCCAGCGAACATGAAGGATGCAGCGTAAATGATGATGGTCGAACACTTCGAGTTTGTGCATGTCCTCTGCTCTCAGTGGCCATGGTTCACAGCCATATAGCAGGAGCGTTCGGACAAGGGCTTGGTAGATCAGAATTTTGGTGGTCAGTTTAATTTCATGTCTGCTCCATGATATTTTTGAGAAATTATGTTTATATTTATATTATTTTACTGTTGATTAACAGTTTAGCATTTAAACCGGCCATATCCGGCCAGAATCCTCTCACCTCTTTCTGTTCAAACCGGCTGTAACTGGCCACTCATACTGATGTTAAGGTAGTGCCCTCAAAGTAAATAACATCCAAATCTCATAGATTTGATATTATGTGAGATAATTATGTGGGATAAAACACTTACAGTGAAAATATAATAGTAAATACAGAGTTTCAAAATATCTAATTTCACCGTTATTTGGTGAAATGTATTCTGATTTTGTGGAGAATACATATGAGGGAAATATATTTGATTGTTATCAGGTATTTTGTTTTAATTTTTTATTAAATTTAATAAGATACTCAACAAATTATGTAATCTTACATTCAGTGCAGATTGTCTCTAGTTTTAAGTTCTGATATATCTTAATACACGCTTATGTGTGTATTAAAATATTTCATTCCCTTTCTTATAATTATATATATATCAATGTTTCATTTAAACTATACTGCTTTAGTTATAATTCTGTTGAACAGATTGAAAAATCTTCTTCTGCTTCTTCTTCTTCTTGAGAGGGGGGGGGGGGGGGGCGGTCGTAGGGGCAGAGTCCTGAAACACTCCCTCCAGCAGGTCCTATCAGAAGAAATCATCTCCAACTCATCCAGCTGGGAAAGCAAGCTCATGATGTTATCCAACCATAATGCCCAGGATCTACTCGGGATCTACAGTTGGTTTTACCTGTAAAATCTGTCCAGCAATTCTTTCCTGAGACATTCTAACCACATGTCCATAGTATCAGAGCTGTGGTCTCTCAATTTGGAAAAGTAGCAGCTCTACCTGGGGTGACTCTCTGATCTCCGAGCTACACACTCTATCGGGTAACATTACTCAAAAGACCTTTTCAAAGGTACCCCATTTCAGCCACTTGTATTCGCGATCATATTCTTTCGGTCATTACACAAGATTTATACCAGGATTTTTATTTTACAGTGACATCTTTAGAAATGACTAGCACATCTTTTACTCCAACATTTACAATGACAACTACAACACCAAGACCGCAATGTGATCCACCAAAGGAATATACAACTTGTCTTGTTCTACGAACCTGTGAGACTTTAGCTGAAAAGAATGCTACAATTATAGATGAAAGCGAGTGTGAATCTGGCTGTCAGTGTCCCGATGACTATGTCCAAGAAAAAGGAGAGTGTATTAAACCAACTGATTGTCCTTGTTACTACAACAGTAAATTTTATAAAGTAAGTAAAATTTATGTGAAAAAAAAATTAAGAAAACAAATAAAGTAAATGCCATCATCATCATCATCATCATCCCCAAAGCCACCATTACCACCACCATCATCATCATCATCATCATCACTACCATCATCATCATCATCCTCACTGCAACAACACTACCATCACCACCACCTTCATCATCATCATCATCCCCAAAACCACCATTACCACCACCATCATCATCATCATCGTCACCATCACCACTACCTTCATCTTCATCAACATCATCACCATCACCACCACCTTCATCATCATCATCATATTACAACCTTCCCATGCTGGAATGGGTTGCACAGTTTGTCACAGTCAGAGATCAGACAAGTCAGATCAACCCATACTGGGTGCACTTTATTGTAGCAGCAACAACACTAATAGTTTACAGAGTGTACAGGGTGTGTTTTTTTCATGGCACCAACGAACATTCACACTCTACAATTCAGCATAGCTACCCTGTACCTGTGTCATATGAGGTAGCTAGGAAGGGCATCCAGCCATAAAGCAAGGCCTCAAAACGGACTTCATAATGAGTATGATGGTTTAGGCACAGGGCCAACAATTTTGTTGTATGTGTGGGGGGAGGGATTTAAATCGACCCCATTGCATCATCATCATCATCATCATCATCCACTTTTCCCTGCTTGCAAGGGTGGGACGGGTCCTATTCAGCACACCATCTCTCCACTTGTCCTTCGTCATCTCCTCCGTACGCTTCAGCGTTACTGGTAATCTATTTTATCAATAAGGATGAAAGGCAAAACTAACCTCTGCAGGATTTGAAATCAGACCGTAAAGGGCAGTAACTCTATGCCACGAAGCATGTTGTCCAACACTCTACCAAATATTGCCAATCCACCGCCCTTCCATGATGAATATAATAAAATATGTTTCTATTAGAGTCATGTGAAGGTACATGGCTTAGTGGTTAGAGCATTGGGCTTGCAATCGAAAGGTTGTGAGTTCAATTCTTGGACCGGGTGATGTGTTGTTTCCTTGAGCAGGACACTTTATTTCACGTTGCTCCAATTTACTGAGCTGTAGAAATGAGATGATAGGACTGGGGTCCCTATCATTAAATTACCCAAGACACCTCCAACGAGATATACCTTGGAGGAGGCCAGCTAAACCTGCATAGGTGTGAGCTGTCACACACACATCACACACACACATGATAAATGGTCTCAGTACACACTGTAAATTGGTTGACATTAGGAAGGGCATCTAGCCATAGAAACCAAACCAAAATCACAGAGCACATGAGCAAGTCACCTGATCTGTTTAAGCTCAGTTCACATGGAAAATATTCTCCTTCTTCACCCACTAATTTCTGAGAGGGTCATGGGGGCAGAGTCCCCAAACACTTCTGACAGGACCCACTAGAAGGACTGCATATGTCTGCATACCAATTTGAAAAAATAAGGATGTGGAAGAATGGAGGTAAAACAGTGATGATGATGATATATATATATTTAATTAGAAAGTGAACAACACAAAATAAAACTACTCCATTACCAAAGGTTTCTGGATTCCAGACAATAATAATATACGTCTGGATCGGTCGTCAAACAGAGATGTACATAACTAATTAAATAGCTCTGTTCTATACATAGAGCACTCTTTTTTCCTTTGCTTTTCCTTTGGAATTACCTAACACATATATATATATATATATATGAGTTGGTCGGAGTATCGCTTAAGGCTTTCTCTGTTTGTATTGTATATATATGTATGTAAGTATTTATACATATATACACACATATATATATATTTATAATTAGTTTTGCGAGGTTTTTTATATGAAATCGTGTGTCGAAACAAATATTGTTATACTTGGGGAGGGTCATATTTGTGTAATATTGCCAGAATTAATAACAGAACACACTCACTGTTTGGTTGGTTTTCGCTTCTCGCTTCTGTGTCTTTTATATCGGTAATCTAACTTACTCGGTCCTCAATGTTGCCATTGACTGACCAACGGTCAAAAATAATACAGATACAATATAGACACAAACACATATATATATAGTTTATCATAAATCTTTCGTTGCACATCTGCAACATCGTCAGTGGTGTTATCGTTTCCTCCTGTTGTATTATATGTCTACGCCATTTTTATTCAGTCTGTCTATATATTTATTTATTTATTTGTTTGTTTGTTTATTTTATTTTGTCTTCTTTGCGCATGCGTTTGCGTGTGTGTATAGTGTTTTGTTTGCTGTGTGATGGGTGACTAGTGTGTGTTTATGTGCTTGTTGTTATTGTGTTTGTGTATGTATTTATTTATTTATTTATTTTATTTTATTTACTTATTTATACTTCTCTTAGGTCAGTGTTGTTTGTTTGGGTGTTGTTGTTATTCCATTCATTCTTTCTGTTTAGTCTTGGCCTTCTAATTTCTATTTCACTGGTCTCTCTGATTTGCCTATCTGCTGGGTCATTTCTATGTTTAGATATTATTCTAATTTCTATGTTGTCTATGTTACCGTCATGTTGTTGTCTAGCATGTTCGTATAGTACTGACCCCTTTTTTTCGTCCTTTTAGTTCCCCCCAGTGTTAGTCTATCCTTTCACCTATGCTACGAGCTGTCTCACCTATATATGTTGTTGTCATGTTTCTGCAAGTACCCTCTGTACATCTTATGCTATAGACTACGTTTCTAATTTTACAGTTTATCCGGGGGTTTACCTTACATATGATACACTTCCTATTGGTACAGTGGGTTTTCTTAAAAGAGTAGGTTTTGCTGATCAGGGATTTTATGGTGGTTCCTGGCTTTTCTACCACTTTAATCTTTAAGTGGGTCTTTCTCAGGGCCTTTCTACACTGGTTAGCTAATTTCTCTCCGGGGGTAGCGTCCACAAACATGACACTCTGGTATCTCTGGTTGTCGTACCATGAGGTGGCTTTCCCTATCTTATGTCTAGCCCTATCTAAGCTATTCCATGATTTGCTCCTGTATAATGGGCAAATTTATTTCATGTCCAGTTCTATGAGGGTCTTATACTTCTCCATGGCTCCTTCGTATACTCTAACTCTGTCTCTTTGGTTGTAGCCAGAGAACTGCATGCGGTTGATGAAGTGTTGGATGTGTCTTTCCATTTCTGTTGGGTCGCACATGCGGGACACATTCTTCATCACTTGTACCAACTCTGCGATCAGAATATTAAACTTAGCACTACTGGACATTGCTGAGATTTTGAGTATCAGGTATTTGGAGGCCATGGGCTTAGCGTAGTGTGAGTGGAGAATTTGGGCTCTCTCGTCTATAGTGTTAAACCAGAGTTCTGTGTCTAATACAGGTAGTCTAATGTTAGGGTGTTTGGAAGGGAAGTCGATAGTTACAGTTATACTCTGGTGTATGGAATTAGCTATCTGCTGGATGCTTTCCATCGTGCTACGTTCTAAATCAAACTTGTTAGTGCTTTCTAGTGGGGATGTTCTTATAACTATATTGATATCGTCTACATAACGAGAGTACATGATGAGGTCTATGGAGCTCTCATTAAGGAGATCTTTAAGTCTCCTTTCCCACCATACCATGAAAAGGTTGGCAACATCACCAGCTATGCTGACGCCAATGGCTGCTCCCTCATTTTGGGTGTAGATCTTCTCGTTGAACTTAAATATGTGGCCCTTTAGGGTAGTTTTGATACTAGCCCCTATTGCATGTGCGACCATTTTTCTTACCTGATCATTGTTTTGGGGGGTCTGTATAGCTTTGGTCCACCCAATCCACCTTCCCACGGGAGTCTTTTTTGCCATTGAGGTTATGGTGGGGGGTCTACCTCTTATAGGTCTACTGGGCAGAAACGTCTAAGGTCATGGCTGGCTAGGTAGTCAGTGTCGTAGGTAAGTCTAAGTAGGAGGCCCAGTTCATCTGTGTTGACGTCGCAGAACTCCACCTCACTCTCAATGATCATCTCCACACATCTTTTCACAGCAAAATCAATGTTAATGGATGGGTACAGTGACACCACATCCATGCTGCCTATTATGCAGTTGGATAGGTTCCTGTTTTTGTTGCACTCACTGATTCTGCTGAGGAGGTCCTCTGTACTATCACATACATCTGGGGACATCTTGATTATGGGGCGTATAACTATTGAGAGGAAGTAGGAGATCCTGTAGTTACTAGCTATATTAGCTCCGCATACGGGTCTTGTTGGTGGTCCTGTTGTCGGGTCGTCGACTGTCTTGTGGTCTTTGCGGAGCCCATACAAGGGTGGTATGCCATTGTTAGACGCCTGGAAGTTGTTGGCAGTGCGTCTGCTTGGCTTTAGGATGTCAGTCCACATCATCATGTGAGCGTTGAGGATTTTCTCTCTCCCATCGTGTGTTTGTTGTGCAATTTCGCTCGCGTTGGTGATGTGGGGTTGCATAAGTTAGATTACCGATATAAAAGACACAGAAGCGAGAAGCGAAAACCAACCAAACAGTGAGTGTATTCTGTTATTAATTCTGGCAATATTTATATATATATATATATATATATTTATCATGTGCCAAGTAAGCTATTCAGCTATTCAGCAATGCTGGTATAGTCACTGCCTCCATCTCTCACTATGATAAGCAAATAGGGGCTCATGTGCAGGCCACCTCACAGCCCAGGTGGACAGAATAAAGAAGACATTTCCCTGGAGGATGGAGAGGGAAACGCATTGAAAGAGACATTCCAGCTCACAAACTCACACTTGTGGGTAGCCAACTCTGTCCTGTGGTAGTGACTAGGGAGGTGTGGTCCAAGGGCCAAGAACACCAGAAGTTTCCATTGCTATGGGGTGCTGATGGTGGTGTGTAGGGAGGTGGTCCTAGGACACCAGTGTGTATTCTAACAGGCTATTGTGTATATTTCTAATATGTATTACTTTAAATCTTTTTATAATTTAGTTGAACGACACCATTGTGATTGAGACAAGGAACGACTGTGACTTAATTCAAGCTACTTGTACAGGTGAAGGTTTCATTAAATGGGTTAACGAAGAGTGTACATCAAGTAAGTGATTACGCTAGATTCTTTTTTTCATATTATTGTTACAACTCTCACTTTATCATCACCACCATCATTCTACTGAATGGATTTTATCATGACCCAGTGTGTGTGTGACAGCTCACACCTGTGTGTGTGTGTGTGTGACAGTTCACACCTATGTGTGTGTGTGTGTGTGTGTGACAGCTCACACCTATGCAGGTTTAGCTGGCCTCCTCCAAGGTAAATCTCGTTGGAGGTGTCTTGGGTGATTTAATGATAGAGACCCTAGTCCTATCATCTCATTTCTACAGCTGAGTAAACTGGGGCAATGTGATATAAAGTGTCTTGCTCAAGGAAACAACACATCACCCAGTCCGGGAATTGAACTCACAACCTTTTGATTGCAAGCCCAATGCTCTAACCACTAAGCCATGTACCTTCACATGACCCAGTACAACTGAGGTGGTTATGTTTTTGACACAACAAAAAGTACCCAGCCCACACTGTAAAGTGGTTTTGTAGGTGTCACAACAAAAAGCACCCAGTCCACACTGTAAATGTGGTTGGCATTAGGAAGGGTATCCAACCATAGAAGCCAAGCCAAAATCAGTTCTGTATGTGCAAGACATAGTCATCTGATCTGACTTGTCTCACAATGGGACAGCTCATCTAACCCATGCTAGCATGGAAAAATGGCCGTTAAATGACGATGATGATGATGAAGGGGGCCTCCCAACTTATGTTGATTTAAGTGGCTTCATATGAGGTTGCTACCACTGAGTCTCTTGCCGGTTGGTTTTGCCTGTAAAATCTGTCTGCCGATTCTTTCTTGAGACATTATAACTACCTGCCCGTAGTATTGGAGCTGTCATCTCTCAATTCGGAGAAGTAGTGGCTTTACCTGGGGTAACTCTCTGATCTCTGAGCTATGTACTCTATCAAATAACGTTACTCCAAAGACCCTTCGGAGGAACCCCATTTCTGCCGCTTGTATTCACGATTATATTCTTTCAGTCATTACCCAAGATTCATGACAGTATTTAAAATTATTTTCAGTGTTTGAGGGTTCTACATTTTCTAAGCTGTTATATGTAGCAACCGACTGTGTTTACAGTTATTCTCTGAGATTTCTACATTTTCTAAGAATGACAATCAACTCAGTGCTCTGTTAGTTTGTTTTGGAAACCATAATATATTTTATTTTGTATTTCAGACTGTACAGGGCCTTTCATATGGAAGAAATGTGCTTGTAATCGAACATGTACATTCCATAACCATTCCTGTAAT
This sequence comes from Eledone cirrhosa, assembly GCA_964016885.1. Classification (NCBI taxonomy): domain Eukaryota; kingdom Metazoa; phylum Mollusca; class Cephalopoda; order Octopoda; family Eledonidae; genus Eledone; species Eledone cirrhosa. Next base: position 399,721,084 of record OZ024741.1, on the reverse strand, counting down.
GTGGAGAATTGTTCCCCTGGATGTGCTTGTCCAGATGGAACTTATTACCAAGAAGGTGAATGTGTTCGTAACTGCAGTTGTTTAATTGATGGAAAACCTCTCGAGGATTCAATTAAGACGTCTGCATGTAATTTATGTAAATGTGTCAATGATTTACTAAAATGTGGTGAAATATGTGACATCACTTGCCCCAAGGTAACATAACACTTTTTTATTAAGTAATTACATGAGTGTGTATAGACATTATATGTGAGTGTGTAGACATTACATGTGTATATACATTACATGTGTGTAGACATTACATATGTGTGTGTAGACATTACATGTGTGTGTATATACATTACATGTGTGTAGACATTACATGTGTATATACATTACATGTGTGTATACATTACATGTGAGTGTGTATACATTACATGTGAGCGTATACATTACATGTGAGTGTATACATTACATGTGTATATACATTACATGTGAGTATACATTACATATGTGTAGACATTACATGTGTGTATACATTACATGTGAGTGTGTATACATTATATGTGTGTATATACATTACATGTGTGTATACATTACATGTGTGTATACATTACATGTGTGTAGACATTACATGTTATGTGTGTAGACATTACATGCTGTGTGTGTAAATTACATGTGTATACATTACATGTAATGTATACACATGTAATATGTATACATGTGTAATGTATATATATGCACACATGTAATATATATACATGTGTAATGTATATATACACACATGTAATGTATACACACTCACATGTAATGTATACAGACATGTAATGTATACTCACATGTAATGTATATACACATGTAATGTATACACACATCTAATATATACACTCACATGTAATGTATACACACACATGTAATGTATACACACACATCTAATATATATACACACATGTAATGTATACTCACATGTAATGTATATATACAATATGTACTGAATACATACAATATGTAATGTATACACAACATTATACAAAATATGTAATATACACAAAATATATAGTGTATACATACATTATGCAAAAATATATTATATAGACGCACATTATACAACAAAATATGTAATGTATATACACATTATACAACAAAATATCTAATGTATACACACATTATACAACAAAATATGTAATGTATATACACATTAACAACAAAATATGTAATGTATATACACATTATACAACAAAATATGTAATGTATATACACATTATACAACAAAATATGTAATGTATATACACATTAACAACAAAATATGTAATGTATATACACATTATACAACAAAATATGTAATGTATATACACATTATACAACAAAATATGTAATGTATATACACATTATACAACAAAATATGTAATGTATATACACATTATACAACAAAATATGTAATGTATATACACATTATACAACAAAATATGTAATGTATATACACATTAACAACAAAATATGTAATGTATATACACATTATACAACAAAATATGTAATGTATATACACATTAACAACAAAATATGTAATGTATATACACATTAACAACAAAATATGTAATGTATATACACATTATACAACAAAATATGTAATGTATACACACATTAACAACAAAATATGTAATGTATACACACATTATACAACAAAATATGTAATGTATATACACATTAACAACAAAATATGTAATGTATATACACATTATACAACAAAATATGTAATGTATACACACATTAACAACAAAATATGTAATGTATACACACATTAACAACAAAATATGTAATGTATACACACATTAACAACAAAATATGTAATGTATACACACATTAACAACAAAATATGTAATGTATACACACATTATACAACAAAATATGTAATGTATACACACAACATTATACAACAAAATGTTATATAGACACAATATTATACAATAAAAATGTAATGTATATTTAAAGTGGGAGTTGACTCATAAGACTCTTTAATACTCATGAGACCCAATTTAAAATATTGAAAATTAGGGATCATATGTACCCTGGTTTTCAGAATAGGTACACCATATCCTTAGATATCATGTGTCCAATCTAGTCTAAAGTCTTAAGCTCGTTAGGCCAGTGCTTATCCCGGTTTCATGGTGTGACTGAGAGAATAAAACTTCCCCCTGGACAGGACGTCAGTCATCACAGGGTTAAACCTCACAGCTATTGATGGTACTCATTTTCAGCTGAGTATACTGGAGCAACGTGAAATGAAGTGTTTTGCTCAATAACACAACACAGTAATCGAACACACGACATTATGATTGTAAGTCCTACACATTTACCACTACGCCATGTGCCTCCACACATATTATGAGAGGTGACTAAAAATGTTGGTGTGAGGAAGGGCATCCAGCTGTAAAACATTGCCTCTAAAATATCCCATACAACCTATGCCAGTAAGAAAATGTGGGCATAAAATGATGTGGACATAAAATGATGATAAAAATACCAACTTTCTGAATATATACTTGACAAAAACAGCTTTCTGAATATATACTTGACAAAAAACAGCTTTCTGAATATATACTTGACAAAAAACAGCTTTCTGAATATATACTTGACAAAAAACAGCTTTCTCAATATATACTTGACAAAAAACAGCTTTCTCAATATATACTTGACAAAAAAACCCAGCCTTCTGAATATATACTTGACAAAAAACAGCTTTCTCAATATATACTTGACAAAAAACAGCTTTCTCAATATATACTTGACAAAAAAACCCAGCCTTCTGAATATATACTTGACAAAAAACAGCTTTCTGAATATATACTTGACAAAAAACAGCTTTCTCAATATATACTTGACAAAAAAACCCAGCCTTCTGAATATATACTTGACAAAAAACAGCTTTCTGAATATATACTTGACAAAAAAAAACAGCTTTCTGAATATATACTTGACAAAAAACAGCTTTCTCAATATATACTTGACAAAAAACAGCTTTCTCAATATATACTTGACAAAAAAACCCAGCCTTCTGAATATATACTTGACAAAAAACAGCTTTCTGAATATATACTTGACAAAAAACAGCTTTCTCAATATATACTTGACAAAAAACAGCTTTCTCAATATATACTTGACAAAAAAACCCAACTTTCTGAATATATACTTGACAAAAAACAGCTTTCTGAATATATACTTGACAAAAAACAGCTTTCTCAATATATACTTGACAAAAAACAGCTTTCTCAATATATACTTGACAAAAAAACCCAGCTTTCTGAATATATACTTGACAAAAAACAGCTTTCTCAATATATACTTGACAAAAAACAGCTTTCTCAATATATACTTGACAAAAAAACCCAGCTTTCTGAATATATACTTGACAAAAAACAGCTTTCTGAATATATACTTGACAAAAAACAGCTTTCTGAATATATACTTGACAAAAAACAGCTTTCTCAATATATACTTGACAAAAAACAGCTTTCTCAATATATACTTGACAAAAAACAGCTTTCTGAATATATACTTGACAAAAAACAGCTTTCTCAATATATACTTGACAAAAAACAGCTTTCTCAATATATACTTGACAAAAAACAGCTTTCTCAATATATACTTGACAAAAAACAGCTTTCTCAATATATACTTGACAAAAAACAGCTTTCTCAATATATACTTGACAAAAAACAGCTTTCTCAATATATACTTGACAAAAAACAGCTTTCTCAATATATACTTGACAAAAAACAGCTTTCTGAATATATACTTGACAAAAAACAGCTTTCTCAATATATACTTGACAAAAAACAGCTTTCTCAATATATACTTGACAAAAAACAGCTTTCTCAATATATACTTGACAAAAAACAGCTTTCTCAATATATACTTGACAAAAAACAGCTTTCTCAATATATACTTGACAAAAAACAGCTTTCTCAATATATACTTGACAAAAAACAGCTTTCTCAATATATACTTGACAAAAAACAGCTTTCTCAATATATACTTGACAAAAAACAGCTTTCTGAATATATACTTGACAAAAAACAGCTTTCTCAATATATACTTGACAAAAAACAGCTTTCTCAATATATACTTGACAAAAAACAGCTTTCTCAATATATACTTGACAAAAAACAGCTTTCTCAATATATACTTGACAAAAAACAGCTTTCTCAATATATACTTGACAAAAAACAGCTTTCTCAATATATACTTGACAAAAAACAGCTTTCTCAATATATACTTGACAAAAAACAGCTTTCTCAATATATACTTGACAAAAAACAGCTTTCTGAATATATACTTGACAAAAAACAGCTTTCTGAATATATACTTGACAAAAAACAGCTTTCTCAATATATACTTGACAAAAAACAGCTTTCTGAATATATACTTGACAAAAAACAGCTTTCTCAATATATACTTGACAAAAAACAGCTTTCTCAATATATACTTGACAAAAAACAGCTTTCTCAATATATACTTGACAAAAAACAGCTTTCTCAATATATACTTGACAAAAAACAGCTTTCTCAATATATACTTGACAAAAAACAGCTTTCTGAATATATACTTGACAAAAAACAGCTTTCTCAATATATACTTGACAAAAAACAGCTTTCTCAATATATACTTGACAAAAAACAGCTTTCTCAATATATACTTGACAAAAAACAGCTTTCTGAATATATACTTGACAAAAAACAGCTTTCTCAATATATACTTGACAAAAAACAGCTTTCTCAATATATACTTGACAAAAAACAGCTTTCTCAATATATACTTGACAAAAAACAGCTTTCTCAATATATACTTGACAAAAAACAGCTTTCTCAATATATACTTGACAAAAAACAGCTTTCTCAATATATACTTGACAAAAAACAGCTTTCTCAATATATACTTGACAAAAAACAGCCTTCTGAATATATACTTGACAAAAAACAGCTTTCTCAATATATACTTGACAAAAAACAGCTTTCTCAATATATATTTGAGACCCTTCAATACATGATGGAGAATAGAGACTGGTGGTGACAGCTGACTGTAAAAGTATCTAGAGTGGCACCTCAACAACTGGCTGCACCAGTGGCACATCTAGAATGGCACCCAAACAACTGACTGTACCAGTGGCACATCTAGAGTGGCACCTCGACAACTAGCTGCTCCATTTGTGGGAACATATTTGATTGATATATATATGTGTGTATATATATATATGTGTGTGTGTATATACACACACACAGTTCAAGAGTAACCAATCTTAAAGAGAGAGATGGAGATAGGAGAGGAGAGATTGGTGAATTAGTTAGAAGCCAAAAGTATAAAAGCATGTGCTCAATGTGCAATATGCAGTGGAAGGCAGCTAGGTGGCTGGGTTCATGCAGAGGTTAGGTGCACAGAGCTGGAAATATTCATTAAGTTAAGCAAAACAAGACCACAAATTTCACAAGGAAGACATTATTTAAAGATTGTCAACATAGTTGTAGTTTAATGTAAGGAATGTAAAGAATAATAATAATAATACTAATAATACTAATAATGTCCGTTTACAATTGTTTCGCTACTCCATATGATGTTTCTGGATCAAATGATTGTAGATCATTATTGATCTGGTTGTGGATTGGCAGTATCGGTGGAGGGTGGATGCCATGCTTTCCAGCATAGTTACGTCCCTTTACGATCTGAGTTCAAATCCCGCCGAGGTTGACTTTGCCTTTCATCCTTATGGGGTCGATAAAATAAAGTACCAGTAATGCACTGGGTAATTGCTGGCCTTGTGCCTAAAGTAGAAACAATTATTGATCTGGTTCAGTTGAAGATAATTGACTTTCATGTAACCATCTTTTTTACCTTAATTTATATTCCTTTTGAAGTAACCGATGCTCCAATTTTACCTAAGTTAATTATCTTCAACTGAACCAGATCAATAATGAACTATAATCATTTGATCCAGAAACATCATATGGAGTAGCGAAACAATTGTAAACGGACATTATTAGTATTATTATTATTATTCTTTACATTCCTTACATTAAACTACAAATATGTTGACAATCTTTAAATAATGTCTTCCTTGTGAAATTTGTGGTCTTGTTTTGCTTAACTAATGAATATATGAGAGACTGATGAATGTGGAGAACGAATGGGAGAGAGAGAAATTACCCTTGGTAGATCCGACAGAGGGACCAGCTATTGAGATTGACGAATATAGGGTCCAAGAGGCGATTAGGGAAATGAAAAATGGTAAGGCGGCCGGACCATCGGGAATAGTTGCTGAGATGCTGAAGGCATCAGGGGACGTAGGCACTAAACTGGTTGCACGCATAATCAATCAGGCTATATATGGTGGTGTCATACCCAAAGACTGGTGCAGCAGTATTCTCATAAATTGCTACAAAGGTAAAGGGGATGCTTTGGAGAGGAGCAATTATAGGGGTATAAAACTGATAGATCAGGTTATGAAAGTGGCAGAAAGGATTTTAGCACAACTAATTAGAGAAAGGGTCAAACTAGATGAGATGCAGTTTGGTTTTGTGCCTGGGAAGAGTACAACAGATGCCCTCTTCTTGGTGAGACAAATGCAAGAGAGGTTCTTAGAGAAGAATAAGCCACTATACTTAGCCTTTGTTGACCTAGAGAAGGCCTTTGATAGGGTACCCCGATCTGTCATCTGGTGGTCCCTAAGGAAGCTGGGTGTTGAGGAATGGCTTGTAAGGACAGTGCAAACTTTGTACAGAGGTACTCTCAGTAAAGTCAGGGTAGGAATGGAGTTTAGTGAGGAATTCCAGATACAAGTAGGAGTACATCAGGGTTCGGTCCTCAGCCCGCTCTTGTTCATTATAGTCCTCCAAGCCATAACAGAGGAGTTTAAGACTGGCTGTCCATGGGAACTTCTCTATGCTGACGATCTGGCTCTTATGGCAGAATCAGTAGAGGAGCTAGAGAATAAATTCCGGCTATGGAAACAGCAGTTGGAAGCAAGAGGACTGAGAGTAAATCTAGCTAAGACAAAAGTGTTGATGAGTAGAAAAGAGGACAAAACCCTGATTCCGTCAGGGAAATGGCCATGTTCGATATGCAGAAAAGGAACTGGCATAAATTCTATAAAATGCACACAATGTAGGTCCTGGGTACACAAGAGATGTAGCGGGATAGCAGGCAAACTAACAGGTAGGGAGAAATATGTATGCAGTAGATGTACAGGGAAATTAGACAGTAGAAGTCGCACTGATAGACACATTTTTCAAATGCGAGAGGGCGCTATAGAAGTGGTGGATAGCTTCCGGTACCTAGGAGATCAGATTAGCATGGGAGGAGGGTGTTCCGAGGCCATAGTATCTAGAATAAGGACGGGTTGGAAGAAGTTTAGGGAGCTGCTTCCTCTGTTGACGAAGAAGGGTTTCTCCCTGCGTACGAAAGGCCGGTTGTATGATGCCTGTGTGAGGAGCGCGATGCTGCATGGTAGTGAGACATGGGCAGCTACCGCAGAAGATATGCGACGGCTGGAGAGAAATGAGGCAAGCATGCTCCGTTGGATGTGCAGTGTAAATGTGCGTGAACGACCCAGCATAAATGTGTTGAGAGAGAAACTGTGTCTGAGAGGGATAGAATGTAGTGTACGGGAGAGGAGACTGAGGTGGTATGGACATGTGATGCGCATGGAGGATGACCGATGGGTGAAGAAGTGCCAGGAAATGCCAGTTGAAGGAAGACGTGGTAGAGGTAGACCACGAAAAACATGGGCGGAGGTGGTGAGAACAGACCTCAGATCATTGAAGCTCACGGTGGAGATGACGAGGGACCGTGACGAGTGGAGAGATGCTGTGCTGAATAAGACCCGTCCCACCCTTGCAAGCAGGGAAAAGCGGACGTAAAATGATGATGATGATGATGATGATATATATATAGTAATAATAATAAATTTGAAGACTAAAATCCAAAGAGGGCGCGATAAGGATAAATATATATCAAATATATAAGAACCGTAGAGCAAATATTTATTAAAATAACAGATTAAAGTTTAAGCAAAGAATCGCTGCTTTCACCCTTAACGGGATCTTCTGAAACTTCAGAAACTTCAGAAGATCCCGTTAAGGATGAAAGCAGCGATTCTTTGCTTAAACTTTAATCTGTTATTTTAATAAATTAATATATATATCATCATCTTTTCATTTTACATTCGCTTTTCCCTGCTTGCAAGGGTGGGACGGGAACTGATTCTGGCTTGATTTCTACAGCTGGATGCCCTTCCTAACACCAACCTCATTTACAGTGAGTGCTGGGTGCTTTTTTGCCGTGGCACCTCCACGACCACTTTGCAGTGGAATGATAGGGACCCGAGTCCCTATCATCTCATTTCTACAGCTGAGTAAACTGGAGCAATGTGAAATAAAGTGTCTTGCTCAAGGAAACAACACATCACCTGGTCTGAGAATTGAACTCACAACCTTTCGATTGCAAGCCCAATGCTCTAACCACTAAGCCATGTGCCTCCATATATATATATATATTATTAATTATTAATTATACATTGAGTATAATGTTCATTGGGGTCTCTTTGTTGAGTAACATAATCAATATATATTTTATATGCATAGATTAAACCTAATTAAAATGTATATATATCTGTGTGTATGTATGTGGTGGTGAGGTGTGTGTGAACATATGTGGTCTCATCAATGTTGAAGTGGATTCAGTCTGACACTGCTTCTATTAACTATAACTTTCTTATGAGTTCATTGTTCTGTAAAGCTGAAATATGTACATTATCATAGAGGGTTGGACGCCATGTTTTGAAGCATAGAGTTACCTCCCTTTATGATCTGAGTTCAAATCCCACCGAGGTTAACTTTGCCTTTCATCCTTACAGGGGTCGATAAAATAAAGTACCAGTAATGCACTGGGTAATTGCTGGCCTTGTGCCAAAAGTAGAAACAATTATTATTATCATCATTATCATTATCATCATCATCATAATCATTATCAACTTCCTTATCATCCTAATTATTTCCTTCTTGGATATCTACACAGGATTGGTTATTAGTGAATGAAGATTTAGATGATGGTATTTGTTGCCGATGTGAACCAAACGATAAATGTGAATATCCAAAAAATTCAGGCAATTTTTATGAGGTCAGTTATCACACCATTTCTTCTTCTTCTTCTTCTTCTTCTTCTTCTTGACAGAGTCATGTGGGCAGAGTCCTCAAACACTCCTTCCAGTGGGTCTTGTCAGAAGCAACTGTCTCCAACTGATCCCGCTGGATCCCCAAGTGAGACCAGCCAAGCCCATGGATGTTATTCAATCCTCTTGCTCAGTGTCTACTCCTGGGACTCATAGTATCGGAGCTGTGATCTCCCAATTCAGAGAATGTCCATTTTCTATGCTAACATGGTTAGGACAGGCTGTCTTGTTGAGAGACATCCAGGTCGAAATACCATGTTTCACTAACACAGAACTGATTTTAGCTTGGTTTCTACAGTTGAATGCCCTTCCTAATGCCAACCACATTTACAGTGTACTGGGCGCTTTTTATCATGATTCCAACAAGAATTTCGTTGACCCATGGTTATGATAGAAGACAGGATGTGAAGAGATTACACCATGTAGTTGGGAAGCAAACTTCTTAACCACATATTCTTAACACTAAATTTGTTTTATTGAAGAATGCTAGAAATACGTTTTAGTACTTAAATATAGAATAAATATGAATGCCTTTTAGGGCTACCCAGATGACCCACTCAATAGTTTTGGGAACATACCATGGATTAGGGCTACCCACATGTCACCCACTCAATAGTTTTGGAGGTCTACAACATGATCTGGGCTACCCACATCACCCACTCAATAGATTTGGGAACATACCATGGATTAGGGATATCCATGTCACCTGATCAATAGCTTTGGAGATATACCATGGGATTAGGGCTACCTACATAATCCAATCAATAAGTTTAGAGATATTCAAGATTAAGGCTGATCCAATCAATAATTTGGGGTATACAATGTGATTAGGAATACCTCTGTGATCCAATCAACTGGTTTGAGGATATACCACAGGATTAGGGGTATCCACATGACTGAGTCAACAGCTTTGGGGGATATACAACATTGTGTACGATTCAAAAAACATTTAATAATAATAATGAAATTATTGTGTACAGTGCTCAGGTGCACTACAACTCATCAAAGGTGCATGTATAGTACATAGAATAATATAGAAATGTCAGGGAAGTGAATAGTGTATAAGTCATGATATACATGTGTGTATGTGTATGGAGGGGGAATATTAGGTGTAGTGTTGGCGAATCTCAGGAAGCATGGAGGTTTTAAAGGATGCAGTGTCTCGACAGCTAACAACTGATGCAGGTAGTTTGTTCCATGGAGGTTTTAAAGGATGCAGTGTCTCGACAGCTTATAACTGATGCAGGTAGTTGGTTCCATGGAGATTTTAAAGGATGCAGTGTCTCGACAGCTTATAACTGATGCAGGTAGTTGGTTCCATGGAGATTTTAAAGGATGCAGTGTCTCGACAGCTAACAACTGATGCAGGTAGTTGGTTCCATGGAGATTTTAAAGGATGCAGTGTCTCGACAGCTAATAACTGATGCAGGTAGTTGGTTCCATGGAGATTTTAAAGGATGCAGTGTCTCGACAGCTAATAATTGATGCAGGTAGTTTGTTCCATGGAGGTTTTAAAGGATGCAGTGTCTCGACAGCTAACAACTGATGCAGGTAGTTGGTTCCATGCTTCAGCAACTCTGAGCGTGAAAAAATGTTTCCGAAAGTCATGGGAGCTATGCTGTTTTCTGATTTTGTTGGCAGTAACAAATTATATTCTATTTCAGATTGGAGAAGTCTGGAATGATGGACCATGTAAAAGAATTGAATGTCTTCCTGGTCGTTCCTTGTCTACAGAAGTAATTTCTTGTGAGACTCTTTCATGTGACAACAGTACATGGATAACAGATCCAGGAAAATGTTGTCCATATTGCCCAAATGTCACCATCTCTACAACTCTAGCAACAACAACTCCCATATCATCAACATATTATACATCTCCTCACTCCATGGCTACTGAGACACCTATTACTACAGCAGTAGTGTCTGGAACCACTGGTGTCAGCTCAACAATGTTTACAACAACAATAGGTATGTAACAAGATTTTTGTTATCAGATTTAAACATAAGAAAATGTGCAAAACAAAAAAAATATGATGATCAGCTGAAAAGTTGAAATATGAGGATCAGATGAAAATGTTCGTTAACAGTGATGGCTGGGAAGGTTTTAGCTATAAGATGGGACATGCCAAAGTATAATTTTAAGATTACTATTAGTTGAGTGACTAATTCATCCATTAGTTTTAGTAATGTAGCTTACCTTCCCCTCTCATTTTGAACTCACACACCCATCACTACCACTCCAGCCTGGCCAAAGACCCTATAAGTATTCTAGTTTTGAAATGGGGTAGTGCTGATTCAGCCTGTTCTGATGAGGTAGTACTGGTACCACAATAAAAATAGCTAGTCCACCCTGTATGTTAGAGCTGATGCCACAAAAATAAGCCCCAGTCCTCTCTTTAAGGTGGGTATGCTCCATTCACCCTGTAAGTATACATGTGACAGTAAAGAGGATGGCTTCACCTTCTCCTGGTGTAGAGAAATGTGAGGTGGCCTCAACAACAGATAATTTTATTCTGTTACTATAGCTTTTGGTATCATTAATAATTGGCAGTATCAGTAGAGGGTCGAACGCCATGCTTTGCAGCAATGAGTTACGGCCCTTTATGGTCTCAGTTCAAATCCTGCCAAGGTTAACTTTACCTTTTATCCTTACGGGGTCGATAAAATAAAGTATCAGTAATACACTGGGATAATTGCTGGCCTTGTGCCAAAAGTAGAAATAATTAATACAGAAGAAAGAGATCAGACCATTGGAGCAATGTGAAATAAAGTGTTTTGCTCAAGGAGACAACCTGTCACTTGGTGTGGACTGGAATCAAACTCACAACCTTACAATTGTGAACTGAACAACCTAACCACTAAGCTACATCCCTCCACATTAATATGCTTGATATTCTTTAAAGTGTAATCTGTAATTACATAAAATGTATGTATTGTTTTTCAGCACCTTGTGAGGTCAGAGAAGGTATGAATGACATAAGTATCATCCCTGATTCCTTCATATCATCAAGTCCTGACACACCAGATTATCCTGTTTCAAGTATCAGACCAGGCTTGGTTGGATGGAGGGTTCCAGTTCCAAAATCTCCTTCAGAACCCAAACCAAGTGTCACTATAAAACTCACTGATAAACCTGAAGGTGTTGAACTACTTGAGGTTGATATGTGGGGTAGTATTAGTAAGGTAACAATTCTTGTACAATTACCTGGCTCTGAGGAGTTCCAGAACTCTGTGGGAGGTACCAACATTACAGGATCCCTCATACTGAACAATTATCCAAAGGCAACAGCTGTAAAGGTTATTTTAGAATCTCCAGGCATTGTAGAAGAAAATAAACCAGAAGATTATCTTGTCTGGCTCCAAGTGAAAGCATGTTTTAATCTAACAACAGGTAAGACTGATTGAATATTTGTATCCCTAGCAAACAGGTGACAAATTTGTAGAGTTATTAGAATGTTGAATAGAATACTTTGTAGTATTTGTTTTGACACTGTGTTCTGTCTATTCAAATTTTGCTGAGGCCAACTTTATCTTTCAACGTTGATAAAACCTAAAAAATACCAGTCTAATACTGGGGTCAATTCTTCTTCTATATCTCTTTTTCATTTCTTCTCTCGCACTCTTTCACACCTTCTCTGGAAGAAATTGGCTGTGTTCAAACTTGGATACGAAATGTGCTCTGCCAGGTTTAATCCTTTACCATTTACATTACTCTATATATACTATTGTATTTTTGTGGTAAAAGCTTTACCTCACATAATTATCATACATAATATCAAATTTATGAAATTTTATTGTTATTTATTTTGAGAACAATACCTTAATGTCAATATGAACGGCAAATTACGGCTTGTTTGAACAGAAAGAGTAAGATAATTCTGGCTGGATATGGCAAGTTTAAATGCTAAAGAGATAAATTATAATTTGTCATACTTTGTTGTTTTAATATGGTAACATGCAATTTAAGGGAGGTATGGCTGTTGCTTCTAACTGACAGAGTGAGCTCTTAGAGACATCTTAGCTAGCTCAGCAACAATTGTATGTTTATGGTGAAGAGACCAATATTCTATAAAGCTATGATGACACAATTAAATATATAACTATCTATATATTAATACGTTAATACTTATGTACCGTACGTCAGACTGTGTGTGTCACACATTCAGTAAAGGTTAATACCTACGTACCATACGTCAGACCGTGTGTGTCACACTTTCAGTAAAGGTTAATACCTACGTACCGTACGTCAGACCGTGTGTGTCACACTTTCAGTAAAGGTTAATACCTATGTACCATACGTCAGACCGTATGTGTCACACTTTCAGTAAAGGTTAATACCTACGTACCATACGTCAGACCGTGTGTGTCACACTTTCAGTAAAGGTTAATACCTATGTACCATACGTCAGACCGTATGTGTCACACTTTCAGTAAAGGTTAATACCTACGTACCATACGTCAGACCGTGTGTGTCACACTTTCAGTAAAGGTTAATACCTATGTACCATACGTCAGACCGTGTGTGTTACACTTTCAGTAAAGGTTAATACCTACGTACCATACGTCAGACCGTGTGTGTCACACTTTCAGTAAAGGTTAATACCTACGTACCGTACGTCAGACCGTGTGTGTCACACTTTCAGTAAAGGTTAATACCTATGTACCATACGTCAGACCGTGTGTATCACACTTTCAGTAAAGGTTAATACCTACGTACCATACGTCAGACCGTGTGTGTCACACTTTCAGTAAAGGTTAATACCTACGTACCGTACGTCAGACCGTGTGTGTCACACTTTCAGTAAAGGTTAATACCTATGTACCATACGTCAGACCGTGTGTGTCACACTTTCAGTAAAGGTTAATACCTACGTACCGTACGTCAGACCGTGTGTGTCACACTTTCAGTAAAGGTTAATACCTATGTACCATACGTCAGACCGTGTGTATCACACTTTCAGTAAAGGTTAATACCTACGTACCATACGTCAGACCGTGTGTGTCACACTTTCAGTAAAGGTTAATACCTACGTACCGTACGTCAGACCGTGTGTGTCACACTTTCAGTAAAGGTTAATACCTATGTACCATACGTCAGACCGTGTGTGTCACACTTTCAGTAAAGGTTAATACCTACGTACCATACGTCAGACAGTGTGTGTCACACTTTCAGTAAAGGTTAATACCTATGTACCGTACGTCAGACCATGTGTGTCACACTTTCAGTAAAGGTTAATACCTACGTACCATACCTCAGACCGTGTGTGTCACACTTTCAGTAAAGGTTAATACCTACGTACCATACGTCAGGCCGTGTGTGTCACACTTTCAGTAAAGGTTAATACCTACGTACCATACGTCAGACCGTGTGTGTCACACTTTCAGTAAAGGTTGATACCTACGTAACATACGTCAGACCGTGTGTGTCACACTTTCAGTAAAGGTTAATACCTATGTACCATACGTCAGACCGTGTGTGTCACACTTTCAGTAAAGGTTAATACCTACGTACCATACGTCAGACCGTGTGTGTCACACTTTCAGTAATGGTTAATACCTACGTACCATACGTCAGACCGTGTGTGTCACACTTTCAGTAAAGGTTAATACCTACGTACCATACGTCAGACCGTGTGTGTCACACTTTCAGTAAAGGTTAATACCTACGTACCGTACGTCAGACCGTGTGTCAGACCGTGTGTGTCACACTTTCAGTAAAGGTTAATACCTACGTACCATACGTCAGACCGTGTGTGTCACACTTTCAGTAAAGGTTAATACCTACGTACCGTACGTCAGACCGTGTGTGTCACACTTTCAGTAAAGGTTAATACCTATGTACCATACGTCACACCGTGTGTGTCACACTTTCAGTAAAGGTTAATACCTACGTACCATACGTCAGACCGTGTGTGTCACACTTTCAGTAAAGGTTAATACCTATGTACCGTACGTCAGACCGTGTGTGTCACACTTTCAGTAAAGGTTAATACCTATGTACCATACGTCAGACCGTGTGTGTCACACTTTCAGTAAAGGTTAATACCTACGTTCCATACGTCAGACCGTGTGTGTCACACTTTCAGTAAAGGTTAATACCTACGTACCGTACGTCAGACCGTGTGTGTCACACTTTCAGTAAAGGTTAATACCTATGTACCATACGTCAGACCGTGTGTGTCACACTTTCAGTAACGGTTAATACCTATGTACCATACGTCAGACCGTGTGTGTCACACTTTCAGTAAATGTTAATACCTACGTACCATACGTCAGACCGTGTGTGTCACACTTTCAGTAAAGGTTAATACCTACGTACCGTACGTCTGACCGTGTGTGTCACACTTTCAGTAAAGGTTAATACCTATGTACCATACGTCAGACCGTGTGTGTCACACTTTCAGTAAAGGTTAATACCTACGTACCGTACGTCAGACCGTGTGTGTCACACTTTCAGTAAAGGTTAATACCTACGTACCATACGTCAGACCGTGTGTGTCACACTTTCAATAAAGGTTAATACCTACGTAGCATACGTCAGACCGTGTGTGTCACACTTTCAGTAAAGGTTAATACCTACGTACCGTACGTCAGACCGTCTGTGTCACACTTTCAGTAAAGGTTAATACCTACGTACTGTACGTCAGACCGTGTGTCACACTTTCAGTAAAGGTTAATACCTACGTACTGTACGTCAGGCCGTGTGTGTCACACTTTCAGTAAAGGTTAATACCTATGTACCGTACGTCAGACCATGTGTGTCACACTTTCAGTAAAGGTTAATACCTACGTACCATACCTCAGACCGTGTGTGTCACGCTTTCAGTAAAGGTTAATACCTACGTACCATACGCCAGACCGTGTGTGTCACACTTTCAGTAAAGGTTAATACCTACGTACCATATGTCAGACCGTGTGTGTCACACTTTCAGTAAAGGTTGATACCTACGTAACATACGTCAGACCGTGTGTGTCACACTTTCAGTAAAGGTTAATACCTATGTACCATACGTCAGACCGTGTGTGTCACACTTTCAGTAAAGGTTAATACCTACGTACCATACGTCAGACCGTGTGTGTCACACTTTCAGTAAAGTTTAATACCTACGTACTGTACGTCAGACCGTGTGTGTCACACTTTCAGTAAAGGTTAATACCTACGTACCGTACGTCAGACCGTGTGTGTCAAACTTTCAGTAAAGGTTAATACCTACGTACCATACGTCAGACCGTGTGTGTCACACTTTCAGTAAAGGTTAATACCTATGTACCGTACGTCAGACCGTGTGTGTCAAACTTTCAATAAAGGTTAATACCTATGTACCATACGTCAGACCGTGTGTGTCACACTTTCAGTAAAGGTTAATACCTACGTTCCATACGTCAGACCGTGTGTGTCACACTTTCAGTAAAGGTTAATACCTACGTACCGTACGTCAGACCGTGTGTGTCACACTTTCAGTAAAGGTTAATACCTATGTACCATACGTCAGACCGTGTGTGTCACACTTTCAGTAACGGTTAATACCTATGTACCATACGTCGGACCGTGTGTGTCACACTTTCAGTAAAGTTTAATACCTACGTACCATACGTCAGACCGTATGTGTCACACTTTCAGTAAAGGTTAATACCTACGTACCGTACGTCTGACCGTGTGTGTCACACTTTCAGTAAAGGTTAATACCTATGTACCATACGCCAGACCGTGTGTGTCACACTTTCAGTACAGGTTAATACCTACGTACCGTACGTCAGACCGTGTGTGTCACACTTTCAGTAAAGGTTAATACCTACGTACCATACGTCAGACCGTGTGTGTCACACTTTCAATAAAGGTTAATACCTACGTAGCATACGCCAGACCGTGTGTGTCACACTTTCAGTAAAGGTTAATACCTACGTACCGTACGTCAGACCGTCTGTGTCACACTTTCAGTAAAGGTTAATACCTACGTACCGTACGTCAGACCGTGTGTGTCACACTTTCAGTAATGGTTAATACCTACGTACCATACGTCAGACCGTGTGTGTCACACTTTCAGTAAAGGTTAATACCTACGTACCATACGTCAGACCGTGTGTGTCACACTTTCAGTAAAGGTTAATACCTACGTACCGTACGTCAGACCGTGTGTGTCACACTTTCAGTAAAGGTTAATACCTACGTACCATACGTCAGACCGTGTGTGTCACACTTTCAATAAAGGTTAATACCTACGTAGCATACGCCAGACCGTGTGTGTCACACTTTCAGTAAAGGTTAATACCTACGTACCGTACGTCAGACCGTCTGTGTCACACTTTCAGTAAAGGTTAATACCTACGTACCGTACGTCAGACCGTGTGTGTCACACTTTCAGTAATGGTTAATACCTACGTACCATACGTCAGACCGTGTGTGTCACACTTTC
The DNA here is from genome assembly GCA_964016885.1 of Eledone cirrhosa. Lineage (NCBI taxonomy): Eukaryota > Metazoa > Mollusca > Cephalopoda > Octopoda > Eledonidae > Eledone > Eledone cirrhosa. Next base: position 399,703,474 of record OZ024741.1, on the reverse strand, counting down.
AGTAAAGGTTAATACCTACGTACCATACGTCAGACCGTGTGTGTCACACTTTCAGTAAAGGTTAATACCTACGTACCGTACGTCAGACCGTGTGTGTCACACTTTCAGTAATGGTTAATACCTACGTACCATACGTCAGACCGTGTGTGTCACACTTTCAGTAAAGGTTAATACCTACGTACCATACGTCAGACCGTGTGTGTCACACTTTCAGTAAAGGTTAATACCTACGTACCGTACGTCAGACCGTGTGTGTCACACTTTCAGTAAAGTTTAATACCTACGTACCATACGTCAGACCGTGTGTGCCACACTTTCAGTAAAGGTTAATACCTATGTACCGTACGTCAGACCGTGTGTGTCACACTTTCAGTAAAGGTTAATACCTATGTACCATACGTCAGACCGTGTGTGTCACACTTTCAGTAAAGGTTAATACCTACGTTCCATACGTCAGACCGTGTGTGTCACACTTTCAGTAAAGGTTAATACCTACGTACCGTACGTCAGAACGTGTGTGTCACAATTTCAGTAAAGGTTAATACCTATGTACCATACGTCAGACAATGTGTGTCACACTTTCAGTAAAGGTTAATACCTACGTACCGTACGCCAGACCGTGTGTGTCACACTTTCAGTAAAGGTTAATACCTACGTACTGTACGTCAGACCGTGTGTGTCACACTTTCAATAAAGGTTAATACCTACGTACCGTACGTCAGACCGTGTGTGTCACACTTTCAGTAAAGGTTAATACCTACGTACTGTACGTGAGACCGTGTGTGTCACACTTTCAGTAAAGGTTAATACCTACGTACCGTACGTCAGACCGTGTGTGTCACACTTTCAGTAAAGTTTAATACCTACGTACCATACGTCAGACCGTGTGTGCCACACTTTCAGTAAAGGTTAATACCTACGTACCGTACGGCAAACCGTGTGTGTCACACTTTAAGTAAAGATTAATACCTACGTACTGTACGTCAGACCGTGTGTGTCACACTTTCAGTAAAGGTTAATACCTACGTACCGTACGCCAGACCGTGTGTGTCACCCTTTCAGTAAAGGTTAATACCTACGTACTGTACGTCAGACCGTGTTTCACACTTTCAGTAAAGATTAATACCTACGTAACGTACGTCAGACCGTGTGTGTCACACTTTCAGTAAAGGTTAATACCTATGTACCATACGTCAGACCGTGTGTGTCACACTTTCAGTAAAGGTTAACACCTACGTACCATACGTCAGACCGTGTGTGTCACACTTTCAGTAAAGGTTAATACCTACGTACCATACGTCAGACCGTGTGTGTCACACTTTCAATAAAGGTTAATACCTATGTACCGTACGTCAGACCATGTGTGTCACACTTTCAGTAAAGGTTAATACCTACGTACCATACGTCAGACCGTGTGTGTCACACTTTCATTAAAGGTTAATACCTATGTACCATACGTCAGACCGTGTGTGTCACACTTTCAGTAAAGGTTAATACCTACGTACCATACGTCAGACCGTGTGTGTCACACTTTCAGTAAAGGTTAATACCTACGTACCATACGTCAGACCGTGTGTGTCACACTTTCAGCAAAGGTTAATACCTACGTACCATACGTCAGACCGTGTGTGTCACATCTTCAGTAAAGGTTAATACCTATGTACCATACGTCAGACCGTGTGTGTCACACTTTCAGTAAAGGTTAATACCTACGTACCATACGTCAGACCGTGTGTGTCACACTTTAAGTAAAGATTAATACCTACGTACCGTACGTCAGACCGTGTGTGTCACACTTTCAGTAAAGGTTAATACCTACGTACCGTACCTCAGACCGTGTGTGTCACACTTTCAGTAAAGGTTAATACCTATGTACCATACGTCAGACCGTGTGTGTCAACTTTCAGTAAAGGTTAATACCTATGTACCATACGTCAGACCGTGTGTGTCACAGTTTCAGTAAAGGTTAATACCTATGTACCATACGTCAGACCGTGTGTGTCACACTTTCAGTAAAGTTTAATACCTACGTACCATACGTCAGACGGTGTGTGTCACACTTTCAGTAAAGGTTAATACCTACGTACCATACGTCAGACCGTGTGTGTTACACTTTCAATAAAGGTTAATACCTACGTAGCATACGTCAGACCGTGTGCGTCACACTTTCAGTAAAGGTTAATACCTATGTACCGTACGTCAGACCGTGTGTGTCACACTTTCAGTAAAGGTTAATACCTACGTACTGTACGTCAGACCGTGTGTGTCACACTTTCAGTAAAGGTTAATACCTACGTACCGTACGTCAGACCGTGTGTGTCACACTTTCAGTAAAGTTTAATACCTACGTACCATACGTCAGACCGTGTGTGCCACACTTTCAGTAAAGGTTAATACCTACGTACCGTACGTCAGACCGTATGTATCACAGTTTCAGTAAAGGTTAATACCTACGTACCGTACGTCAGACCGTGTGTGTCACACTTTCAGTAATGCTTAATACCGACGTACTGTACGTCAGACCGTCTGTGTCACACTTTCAGTAAAGGTTAATACCTACGTACTGTACGTCAGACCGTGTGTGTCACACTTTCAGTAAAGATTAATACCTACGTACTGTACGTCAGACCGTGTGTGTCACACTTTCAGTAAAGGTTAATACCTACGTTCCGTACGTCAGACCGTGTGTGTCACACTTTCAGTAAAGGTTAATACCTACGTACCGTACGTCAGACCGTGTGTTTCACACTTTCAGTAAAGGTTAATACCTACGTACCGTACGTCAGACAGTGTGTGTCACACTTTCAGTAAAGGTTAATACCTACGTACCGTACGTCAGACCGTGTGTGTCACACTTTCAGTAAAGGTTCATACCTACGTACTGTACGTCAGACCGTGTGTGTCACACTTTCAGTAAAGGTTAATACCTACGTACTGTACGTCAGACCGTGTGTGTCACACTTTCAGTAAAGGTTAATACCTACGTACCGTACGTCAGACCGTGTGTGTCACACTTTCAGTAAAGTTTAATACCTACGTACCATACGTCAGACCGTGTGTGCCACACTTTCAGTAAAGGTTAATACCTACGTACCGTACGTCAGACCGTATGTGTCACACTTTCAGTAAAGGTTAATACCTACGTACCGTACGTCAGACCGTGTGTGTCACACTTTCAGTAATGCTTAATACCGACGTACTGTACGTCAGACCGTGTGTGTCACACTTTCAGTAAAGATTAATACCTACGTACTGTACGTCAGACCGTGTGTGTCACACTTTCAGTAAAGGTTAAAACCTACGTACCGTACGTCAGACCGTGTGTGTCACACTTTCAGTAAAGGTTAATACCTATGTACCATACGTCAGACAATGTGTGTCACACTTTCAGTAAAGGTTAATACCTACGTACCGTACGCCAGACCGTGTGTGTCACACTTTCAGTAAAGGTTAATACCTACGTACCATACGTCAGACCGTGTGTGTCACACTTTCAATAAAGGTTAATACCTACGTAGCATACGTCAGACCGTGTGTGTCACACTTTCAGTAAAGGTTAATACCTACGTACCGTACGTCAGACCGTCTGTGTCACACTTTCAGTAAAGGTTAATACCTACGTACTGTACGTCAGACCGTGTGTCACACTTTCAGTAAAGGTTAATACCTACGTACTGTACGTCAGACCGTGTGTGTCACACTTTCAGTAAAGGTTAATACCTACGTCCCGTACGTCAGACCGTGTGTGTCACACTTTCAGTAAAGGTTAATACCTACGTACTGTACGTCAGACCGTGTGTGTCACACTTTCAGTAAAGGTTAATACCTACGTACCGTACGTCAGACCGTGTGTGTCACACTTTCAGTAAAGTTTAATACCTACGTACCATACGTCAGACCGTGCGTGTCACACTTTCAGTAAAGGTTAATACCTACGTACCGTACGTCAGACCGTATGTATCACAGTTTCAGTAAAGGTTAATACCTACGTACCGTACGTCAGACCGTGTGTGTCACACTTTCAGTAAAGGTTAATACCTACGTACCGTATGTCAGACCGTGTGTGCCACACTTTCAGTAAAGGTTAATACCTACGTACCGTACGTCAGACCGTGTGTGTCACACTTTCAGTAAAGGTTAATACCTACGTACCGTACGTCAGACCGTGTGTGTCACACTTTCAGTAAAGGTTAATACCTACGTACCGTACGTCAGACAGTGTGTGTCACACTTTCAGTAAAGGTTAATACCTACGTACCGTACGTCAGACAGTGTGTCACACTTTCAGTAAAGGTTCATACCTACGTACTGTACGTCAGACCGTGTGTGTCACACTTTCAGTAAAGGTTAATACCTATGTACCATACGTCAGACCGTGTGTGTCACACTTTCAGTAAAGGTTAATACCTACGTACCGTACGTCAGACCGTGTGTGTCACACTTTCAGTAAAGGTTAATACCTATGTACCATACGTCAGACCGTGTGTGTCACACTTTCAGTAAAGGTTAATACCTACGTACTGTACGTCAGACCGGGTGTCACACTTTCAGTAAAGGTTAATACCTACGTACCGTACGTCAGACCGTGTGTGTCACACTTTCAGTAAAGGTTAATACCTACGTACTGTACGTCAGACCGTGTGTGTCACACTTTCTGTAAAGCTTAATACCTACGTACCGTACGTCAGACCGTGTGTGTCACACTTTCAGTAAAGGTTAATACCTACGTACTGTACGTCAGACCGTGTGTGTCACACTTTCAGTAAAGGTTAATACCTACGTACCATACGTCAGACCGTGTGTGTCACACTTTCAGTAAAGGTTAATACCTCCGTACCATACGTCAGACCGTGTGTGTCACACTTTCAGTAAAGGTTAATACCTACGTACCATACGTCAGACCGTGTGTGTCACACTTTCAGTAAAGGATAATACCTACGTACCGTACTTCAGACCGTATGTCACACTTTCAGTAAAGGTTAATACCTATGTACCATACGTCAGACCGTGTGTGTCACACTTTCAGTAAAGGTTAATACCTACGTACCGTACGCCAGACCGTCTGTGTCACACTTTTAGTAAAGGTTAATACCTACGTACCGTTCGTCAGACCGTGTGTGTCACACTTTCAGTAAAGGTTAATACCTACGTACTGTATGTCAGACCGTCTGTGTCACACTTTCAGTAAAGGTTAATAGCTACGTACCGTACGTCAGACCGTGTGTGTCACACTTTCAGTAAAGGATAATACCTACGTACCGTACGTCAGACCGTGTGTGTCACACTTTCAGTAAAGGTTAATACCTACGTACCGTACGTCAGACCGTGTGTCACACTTTCAGTAAAGGTTAATACCTACCTACTGTACGGGAGACCGTGTGTGTCACACTTTCAGTAAAGGTTAATACCTACGTACCGTACGTCAGACCGTCTGTGTCACACTTTCAGTAAAGGTTAATACCTACGTACCGTACGTCAGACCGTGTGTGTCACACTTACAGTAAAGGTTAATACTCACGTACCGTACGTCAGACCGTGTGTGTCACACTTACAGTAAAGGTTAATACCCACGTACCGTACGTCAGACCGTGTGTGTCACACTTTCAGTATTATAAATAAAATTCGAATGACGTCCGTGAGACGTGCTAAAACAATGGAAAGGGGGTGGTAAACAATCTACAGCGAAAGAAAATCAAAGAGCGTAGCAACGTTTGGAAAGGAGAGAGAGGAGGTGGGGTTATAATATATGTAGAGAGAGGGGTTATAACATAGGGAAGGGGATGGGTTGTTATATATAGAGAGAAGGGGGTTATAATATAGAGAGAGGCGGTTATACTATAGAGAGAGGAGGTTATACTATATTTGAAGAGAGGGTTTTATAATATAGAGAGAGAGGTTTATAATAGAGAGAGGGGGTTATAATATAGAGAAAGGAGTGTTAACATATATATAGAGAGAAAGGGATGGATTTATATAGAGAGAAAGGGGGGGATATATATTTAGAGAGAGCGGATTATCCTTGAATTTTTTCACGGGTCCAGCTAGTTAAGCAATATTATAACAACATGCCCCTCCCCAAATATAACAATATCTGTTTCAACACACAATAATCATATAATTTCTATATATTTTTTCTTTTGTTAATAGTGACATCAGTAAGTCCTACAACTGTTACAACTCCTTCTATCACAGGAACTGTTGTAACAACAACACCTCAATCAACAACTTGGGCTCCACCAACCTCTGTAACTGAATTTACTACAACGTCACCTACAACAGGTAAATAAAAACATGTATTTTAAGTGATGGCTCATGGCTTAGTGGTTAGAGCATTGGGCTTGTAATTGAAAGGTTGTGAGTTCAATACTCGGACCGGGTGATGTGTTGTTTCCTTGAGCAAGACACTTTATTTCACATTGCTCCAGTTTACTCAGCTGTAGAAATGAGATGATAGGGACTGGGGTCCCTATCATTTCACTGTAAAGTGGACGTGTAGGCGCGATGGAAAAAAAGCACCCAGCACTCACTGTAAATGAGGTTGGTGTTAGGAAGGGCATCCAGCTGTAGAAATCAAGCCAGAATCAGTTCCCGTATGAGCAAGACAAGGTCAACCGACTGGACACTGCCCACAACAGGACAACCCGTCTAACCCATGCTAGCATGGAAAAACGGACGTAAAACGGTGATGATGATGATGATTTTAAATCTTTAAAGCTGTATATAGCAATGGTGTGTCCACACTTAGAATTTGCATCACCTGTCTAGAATTCTTATCTTGCTCGAAATATTAGTCTCCTGGAAATTGTTCAGAGACATGCAACCAAACAAAAATACCCTCCATCAGGCATCTACCTTACTCTGAATGCCTTGATTCCCTGGTCATGGATACATTAAAGCTCTGACATCTGGCAGCCATCTTAGTAGACACTCACTATATTATTAACCATCTTTCCAACAACAACCCTGAGCATCTTTTTAAGTTCCATATGTCTAACACCCAGACACATGCTTACAAAATCAGAAAACAGTACAGCTTCCATGACTTTTGGAAACATTTTTTCACACTCAGAGTTGCTGAAGCATGGAGCAACTACCAGCATCAGTTGTTAGCTGTCGAAACACTACATCCTTCAAAACTTCCATGGAGCAACTACCTGCATCAGTTGTTAGCTGTCGAGACACTGCATCCTTCAAAACTTCCATGGAGCAACTACCAGCATCAGTTGTTAGCTGTCGAGACACTGCATCCTTCAAAACTTCCATGGAGCAACTACCAGCATCAGTTGTTAGCTGTCGAGACACTACATTCTTCAAAACTTCCATGGAGCAACTACCTGCATCAGTTGTTAGCTGTCGAGACACTGCATCCTTCAAAACTTCCATGGAGCAACTACCAGCATCAGTTGTTAGCTGTCGAGACACTACATCCTTCAAAACTTCCATGGAGCAACTACCTGCATCAGTTGTTAGCTGTCGAGACACTACATCCTTCAAAACTTCCATGCTTCCTGAAATTCACCAACACTACATCTGATATTCCCCTTCCATACACACGCATGTATCTGTGTGTATTTCATGACTCATACACTGTTCACTTCCCTGACATTTGCTCATTATTCTATGTACTAGACAGTGGTGGATTGGCAGTATCGGTAGAGAGTCGGGCGCCATGCTTTGCAGCATAGATTTACGTACGTCCCTTTATGATCTGAGTTCAAATCCCGCCGAGGTTAACTTTGCCTTTCATCCTTACGGGGTTGATAAAATAAAGTACCAGTAATGCACTGGGAAAATTGCTGGCCTGGTGCCAAAGGTAGAAACAATTATTCTATGTACTATACATGCACCTTTGATGAGTTGTAGTGCACCCAAGCACTGTACACAACAATTTTCATTATTATCATCAAATGTTTGTCTTTATACAGCTAAATAGAAATATGTCTTTTAAGTATTTGTCTTTAGATTTCTGTTAATGTTTCATCTCAGTTAGTTGTTACATAGAATATATATATAGACTAGTGGTCCCAAACCACGAGGCCAACAACTGGTACCAAGCTGTGGACTATTTGGTACCTGGCTGCACAGAAAGAATGAAAACTTTATTTTCTATTATATTGTCTACTGTGGTCTGCCATTCTGAGTTCAAATCCTGCTGGGAGCTAGATTTGCTTTCCATCCCTATGAAGTTGATAAAATAAAGTACCAGTAATGCACTGGGGTCAATTTAGTCAACTTTACACCCACCCACCCCCCAATTGCTGGCCTTGTGCCAAAATTAGAAAAAAATTATTACAATTCATATAATTTCTCTTTTCAGCACCTTGTGAGGTCAGAGAAGGTATGAATGACATAAGTATCATCCCTGATTCCTTCATATCATCAAGTCCTGACACACCAGATTATCCTGTTTCAAGTATCAGACCAGGCTTGGTTGGATGGAGGGTTCCAGTTCCAAAATCCCCTTCAGAACCCAAACCAAGTGTCACAATAAAACTCACTGATAAACCTGAAGGTGTTGAACTACTTGAGGTTGACATGTGGGGTAGTGTTAGTAAGGTAACAATTCTTGTACAATTACCTGGCTCTGAGGAGTTCCAGAACTCTGTGGGAGGTACCAACATTTCAGAATCCCTCATACTGAACAATTATCCAAAGGCAACAGCTGTAAAGGTTATTTTAGAATCTCGAAGTATTGAAGATGGAAGTAAACCAGAAGATTATCTTGTCTGGCTGCAGATAAAGGCTTGCTTTAATGTGACAGTAGGTAAGTCTTCGAAAATTTTCTATTTTTAAAAGACTGATTATATTCAATATGTTCATAGGCTTTTGAATGTTACAAGGTCTTCAATGTTAAAAGTTTGCTTATATGTGTATGTTAGATATCTTATAACAATTATACTATATAATAGCATCATTGTGTTTTGATATATATATATATATATATATATATATATATAAGAGGGATAAGTTGTGGTGTGCAGGAGAGAAGACTGAGATTGTATGGACATGTGATGCGCTTGGAGGATGACCGCTGGGTAAAGACGTGCCAAAAAATCACAGTAGAAAGAAGATGTAGTAGAGGAATACCACAAAAAACATGAGCGGAGGTGGTGAGAGCAGACTTCAGATCGTTGAAGCTCACGGAGGAGATGACGAAGGACCGTGACAAGTGGAGAGATGCTGTGCTGAATAGGACCCGTCCCACCCTTGCAAGCAGGGAAAAGCGGACGTAAAATGATGATGATGATGATGATGATATATATATATATTCATTTAAGTTTGGTGGATCACCACTGGATCATCAGTATATATATATACACACACATACACGCACACATACACACACACACACACATATGTGTGTGTGTGTGTATATATATATATATATGCAAAAGACAAACGACACAGTACAATGAAGGAATATCATCATCATCATCATCATCATCATCGTTTAACGTCCATATTTCACGCTTGCATGGGTTTGGACGGGAGTTTTCCCACTTGAGGCAAGAGTGGTTGTCTTGCTCGCATAGGACTGTCTGGCGGGTTTTGTACGGCTGGATGCCCTTCCTAACACCAACCACATTTACAGTGTGGGGCTGGGAGGTTTTTACCGTGTTGCCTACACGACCACATTACAGCGTGGACTGTCTCGCGGGTTTTCTACAGCTGGATGCCCTTCCTAACACCAACCACATTTACAGTGTGGGGCTGGGAGGTTTTTACCGTGTTGCCTACACGGCCACATTATAGCGTGGACTGTGTGTTTTTTTGTCGTGACACCTACACGATCTCATTTGTTTCGGCCTCGATGGCGCGGCACCAACATAACTTTACATTGAAAGGGGCGGTGTGGATGGGGTGGGGGTGGTGGAACGGGGGTGTATTTTGTTAGAGATGCCTACTGACTGTAGTAGGTTTTACTGTGTATTTAGGTAAGGCGGGTCTTCTCGATTACTGAGTACCGCCAAAGGTCTCGGTCCAGTGACATTGTCTTGGAGAGGTGTAAGTGTGTGAGGTCGGAATTTATCAGCTTGTCCCAGGTTTTTCTGGGTCTGCCTACTCCGTGGCTACCATCTATCTTTATTGCCCTGCACTTTGCTATACAGCTGTCGTCTTTCATGCGCATCACGTGACCATACCAACGTAGCCTTCTCTCGAGTAAACAACATCTGATCCCTCTTATTTCTAATTTTTTCTTTAGTTCGTTTATGCTTTGCCGTTCACGTATATTACTATTACACATCCAGTGGAGCATGCAAGCTTCGTTCCTCTCTAGTCTGCGTATATCCTCTGCACACAATGCCCAGGTCTCACTGCCATGCAACATTGCTGTTCGTATGCAGGCATCATACAACCTGCCTTTCATTTTTAGGGAGAACCCTTTAGCGGCTAATAGTGGTATAAGCTCTCTGAACTTTTTCCATCCAGTTCTGACTCTAGCTACTGTACTTTCAGAGCACCCTCCCCCACTGCTGATTTTGTCCCCCAGGTAACGGAAGCTGTCCACTATTTCTATAGAACCCTCTGCGCAATTGAAAGAGCTAGTATTCTGTGGGCACTTGCTGCTACTTATTGCACCAGAGCACCGGCCACATGTAAAATCTGTGTTCTTAGTTAGCTTACCTGTGATCCCACTACATCTTTTATGCACCCATACTTTGCATTTGGGACATAAAATGGAGTTTCTACCTACGCCTTTCCTACACACTGAGCATGGCCATTTCCCGGAAGGGACCGGCGCCTTATTTTCTTTCCTACAAACTAGAACTTTAGTCTTAGCCAGGTTAATTTTAAGGCCTTTTGATTCTAGGCCGTGCTTCCAAGTTTGGAATTTCTTCTCTAGCTCGGCCATTGATTCAGCTATGAGCGTTAGATCATCTGCGTATAGGAGTTCCCATGGGAAGCCGGTCTTGAACTCCTCTGTTATAGCCTGAAAGGCAATACTAAATAGTAGGGGGCTAAGAACAGAGCCCTGATGGACACCAACTTTTACGCTAAACTCTTCACTATATTCGTTGTTAATTCTAACCTTGCTCACTGTTTCTTTATACATGGCTTGTATAGCTCTCACAAGCCATTCGTCAACACCTAGTTTTCTAAGAGCACACCAGATAATGGAACGGGGGACTCTGTCGAAGGCTTTCTCCAAGTCGACAAAGGCTATGTATAGGGCTTTACTTTTAGCTAGGTACTTCTCCTGTAGTTGTTGTACAATGAAAAGAGCGTCTGTGGTACTTTTGCCTGACACAAACCCGAACTGCATTTCATCTAGATCGATTCTCTCTCTGATTAGGTGCACTTTAACTTTTTCCGTGACCTTCATGACCTGGTCGATTAATTTAATGCCTCTATAGTTACTCCTATCTAGGGCGTCTCCTTTACCCTTGTAACAGTTAATGATGATGCTGCTATGCCAGTCCTTCGGAACAACCCCATTCTGTATGACTTGGTTTACTATCCGGGTGACCATGGTGTGTCCCACCGTTCCAGAGGCCTTCAGCATCTCAGCAACTATTTCCGAAGGCCCAGCCGCCTTACCCATCTTCATATCTTTGATTGCCTTACTTATTATACTACCTTCAACTAACACTGCTGGTCCCTCTATTGGATCGATCTGGGGGAGACTATCCTTCTCCCATTTATTCTCCTCATTTAGTAGCCTCTCGTAGTGACACTTCCAAGCGACCTTCTTATCAGCGTCAGTGATGGCGAGTACGCCATCATCATTTAGTACACACTTCTCCCCAACAATATCACGGTTTTCCTTGACACATTGCCTAGCAATCCTGAACACCTCACGTTTTTGGTCCTCGCGTTGTAGAACATGCTTGAACTTTCTTTCCTCTGCTTCCCTTCTTGCGAAGTACACTTGTCTCCTAGCTTCCCTCCTGGCCACTTGATAGTCTTCTCTACTTCCCCCATCCAGCCATACTTTCCAAGCCTGCTTTTTGGCCTTAATCGACTCCTCCACCTTACTGTTCCACCACCATGTTACTCTCCTCCTGCCTATAGGCCTGCTCCGGCCACAGACTTCGTCTGCTGCCATCAGCAGGTTTGCTCTCAGGAATTCCAACTGTTCCTCTATATTATACGACTCTAATTGCTCTTCCTTACTGTCGAAAGCGTCAAGTAATATGCTTTGAAATTTATTTCTGGCTGTGGGGTCCTTTAGCTTCCATATTTTTCTCCTGGGGATAGTCCACTTCTGCTGTCGAGTACGTCTCGTCCTGACTATGAGGTTGCTAATTATCAGTCTATGTTGGGAGGTGCATTCTTCATGGGGGAGGGATTTAGTGTTTACAACAGTCACCCTGCCACGTCTTCTGGTAAGGATATAATCTACCTGGCTGGTATGTTCCCCGGATCTATAGGTGATCAAGTGATTGTCTCGTTTTTTGAAGTTAGTGAAAAACCTGGGACGAGCTGATAAACTCCGACCTCACACACTTACACCTCTCCAAGACAATGTCACTGGACCGAGACCTTTGGCGGTACTCAGTAACAGAGAAGACCCGCCTTGCCAGTAGGCATCTCTAACAAAATACACCCCGTCCCACCACCACCACCCCCACCCCATCCACACCACCCCGTCCTATGTAAAGTTATGTTGGTGCCGCGCCATCCGGGCCGAAACAAATGAGATCGTGTAGGTGTCACGACAAAAAAACACACAGTCCACGCTGTAATGTGGCCGTGTAGGCAACACGGTAAAAACCTCCCAGACCCACACTGTAAATGTGGTTGGTGTTAGGAAGGGCATCCAACTGTAGAAAACCTGCCAGACAGTCCTATGCGAGCAAGACAATCACTCTTGCCTCAAGTGGGACTACCCCCGTCCAAACCCATGCAAGCGTGGAACACGGACGTTAAACGTTGATGATGATGATGATGATGATGTTACAGATAGTTAGGTTATTTGCGTCACAGAATTCCAGGATTCTGGAGCCTTCCTCATTTCTAGTACCAAACCCATAGCCTCCATGGATTTCATCATAGCCGTCACAATGTTGTCCAACGTGACCATTTAGGTCGCCAGCAATAATATATATATATAAGTTTATCCCGGGTTCAATCGGGGATAACCACAGTAAGTAAGGTACTCAATACAAAGCTGAGTATAAATATTTAATATAGAAAGACTTCTACAAGACTAGAACTGTTTCATTTGGGAGAAATCATCAGGAAGCCTGAAATCATTCATATATATATATGACATTGTGGGAACCAACTGCCGGGAGACACGGTAGAGGAAGACCTATTCAAACATTCATCGATCAATTCTCATATGTTACAAACCTTAATAGGGAAAGGTAGAGTTGCCAGGAGTAATGGAAAAATCATGAATTGTAGAGGGACTTTGTGAGGAATGTTTGACTGTGGTCCAATGTTCATCATCGTTTAACGTCTATCTTTCACGCTAGCATGGGTTAGACGGTAGTTGTCCCAATTTGAGGCAAGGTTGGTCGGGTGACCGTGTCTTGCTCGTATAGGACTATCTGCCAGGTTTTCTACAGCTGGATGCCCTTCCTAACACCAACCACATTTACAGTGTGGACTGGGAACTTTTTGCCGTGTTACCTACACGGCCACATTACAGCGTGGACTGTGTGTTTTTTTTTTTTGTCGTGACACCTACACGATCTCGATCTCATTATCTCATTTATTTGGACTGGATGTTGTGGTACCAAATTTACAGACAGAGGGTGGTGTTGGTGGGAGTGGGAGGATGGAGTAGGGGTAGTGGATTGGGGTGTATATTTGGTTAAGAGGTGCCTACTGACTGTTAAGTGAAATAAAAGGGAATATTTCTTCTTTTATTAGGTGCAGCTACAGTTCTTCCATCTACTCGTCCTGTAACAAGTGGTAAGTTTGAAACATTCACTTAAACAGAACATTTGCCTTGTTACTAAATATTTCAATAACATTAATTAACATGTGAAGATTGTTCTAAGGAGATTGACAATGGAATACATCATTATTACTGCTAGTTGCAGGCATTTCACTTATTTTATTTTATATAGAAATGGAGGCAGATGGCCTAGTGGTAAGGGTGTTGGACTTACGATCATGTCAGGGGTTTGATTCCTGGACTGGGTGGTACGTGGCCTAGTGGTAAGGGTGTTGGACTTATGTTCATAATGTCGTGGGTTTGATTCCTGGACTGGGTGGTACGTGGCCTAGTGGTAAGGGTGTTGGACTTATGTTCATAATGTCGTGGGTTTGATTCCTGGACTGGGTGGTACGTGGCCTAGTGGTAAGGGTGTTGGACTTATGTTCATAATGTCGTGGGTTTGATTCCTGGACTGGGTGGTACGTGGCCTAGTGGTAAGAGTGTTGGACTTATGTTCATAATGTCGTGGGTTTGATTCCTGGACTGGGTGGTACGTGGCCTAGTGGTTAGGGTGTTGCACTTATGATCATAATATTGTGGGTTCAATTCCTGGACTGGGTTGTGTGTTGTGTTCTATAGCAAAACACTTTATTTCACATTGCTCCAGTATACTCAGCTGAAAATGAGTACCAGTAGAAATAGCTGGTGGTTTAACACTGTGTTTTCCCCAGCTGCAACCCGGTGCAGTCTGCGACTAACCCAGGTTCTGCTGCACGTCGGGCTGAGGAGGCCAAACTCTCCAAATACCGGTCGCTCTCCGACAGGTTTGCGGTCGTACCCTTGGCAGTGGAGACTTCTGGTCTCCTCGGCCCTAGGACTACCTCCCTACTCACCACCATAGGTGCTGAGCTGGCCAGCCGCAGGTGTGAACCTTGCAAGTTGGAATGGCTTTTCCAGCGCATCTCCCTTGCCGTCCTCCAGGGAAACGCCTTCTCTATTCTGTCTGCCGGGGCTGTGGGGAGGCCACCAATATGATTGACTGACTTGTCATTTTATCAGTCAACTGTTGCTGTCGTTAGATAGGCTGGTTACCATGTGTTTAACTGATGTCCTGTCCAGCAGGGAGTCTTATATCCTCAGTTGCTTCAGGCCACAGAAACTGGGATAAGCGCCAGCTGGATGAACCTCCAGGCTTGACACAGACTTTAACCTTGCGGTGGACTGGGGTCCTGTCCAAGGGATAGTCTTATACTCTCAGTCACTTCATGCCATGGAACCTTGGATAAGCACCAGCCCAAGGAGCCTCCTAGCTTATTACAGACTTAGACTTTACATAGACCCCGTAAGGATGAAAGGCAAAGTTAACCTCGGCGGGATAAGAATTAAAAATAATGGTTTCTGGTTTAGAAACAAATACAACAATGTTTTTGGAGGAGAAAATCGATTGAATCAACCCCAGTGCTTTAATGGTACTTAGTAAATTACCTCAGTGTATTACTGGTACTTTATTTTATCGACCCTGTAAGGATGAAAGGCAAAGTCAACCTCAGCAGGATTTGAACTCAGATTGTAAAGGGCTCAGCAGGATTTGAACTCAGATTGTAACTCTATGCTACAAAGCATGTCTGGCGCTCTACTGACACTGCCAATCCACAATAATGAAATACAATAATTAAAATATAAATAGGAAAGGCCAATGGGAGCAAAATAAGCATAAAATAATGATAAAGAAAAAATAGAAAGCAAGGGAAGATGTAAAGTAGCTAGAAGGTTCTGTTGTTCAATCTTGACCAACTATATCTCACATTGTGAAGGCACATGGCTTAGTGGTTAGAGCATTGGGCTTGCAATCGAAAGGTTGTGAGTTCAATTCTCAGACCTGGTGATGTGTTGTTTCCTTGAGCAAGACACTTTATTTCTCGTTGCTCCAGTTTACTCACGTGTAGAAATGAGATGATAGGACTGGGGTCTCTATCATTAAATCACCCAAGACACCCCCAACAAAATATACCTTGGAGGAGGCCAGCTAAACCAGCATAGGTGTGAGTTGTCACACACACACATAGGTGTGAGCTGTCACACATATAGGTATGAGCTGTCTCACACACACACACACACACACACACAGATGAGAGCTGTCACACACACACACACACCCACGGGTGTGAGCTGTCACACACACACAAAGGTGAGCTGTCACACACACACACACACAGGTGTGAGCTGTCACACACACACATACACACGCAGACATAGGTGTGAGCTGTCACACATACACACACACACACATAGGTATGAGCTGTCACACACACATACACACACACATAGGTGAGAGCTGTCACACACACACAGGTGTGAGCTGTCACATACACACACAAAGGTGTGAGCTGTCACACACACATATTTCACATTATGTTTAAGAACTATCTTGATTAATAATGCTGGGACCTGACTGACCGTTTCTCCTTTGCACCAGGTCAAGACCTCTGGTGTCCTTGGTCCCCATACTACTGATGTCCTCTGTAACATTGAAAAGACAGTGGCCTGCTTGAGGAGGGTGCCTTGTGAGATGGGGTGGCTGTTGCAGTGGGTGGCTTTGGCCATTCTCTTCAGTAACACCTTTGCTATTTTGTCTGGAGGGTACAACCAAAGCACCACTCAGACTGAGGTGTATTGTCTGTCCCTCACCCTCTCTTTCATTGCTTGATTCGTTTTTTTTTCTTTTCATTTCCTTTCTTTCTTTTTCTTCCCTTTAATAGTGTATTTAACTTCATTTTTGACAATGTAGTTATCTCCCTTGTGTAATTATATTTTAGTTGTTGAAGTAACGTCTGAACAAGTATCCTCCATCACCTATTAACTTGCCCTACACCTCTGGGTCCCGGTCGATAGGAGGGAGAATATATTACCCTCGAGGACAGTCAGGGAGACATGCTGAAACAGCCACTTCACCTTGCGGGACTCACACCTGCATGTAGCCATCTCCGGCCCGGTAGCAGTGTGTAGGGATGTGGTATGGTGGCCAAGAATGCCAGAGGTCTCCATGTTTTTGTATAAACAGCTTTGTAAAATATAACAAAAGTTAAACTAAAAAAAAAAACAATTTTTCAAAGTTGTTTTTGTTTTATGATAAACAATATCATAATGGGGTTCCTCTGAAGGGTCTCTGGAGTAACATTATTCAATAAAGTGCATAGCTTGGGAATCAGAGAGTCACTCCAGGGGGAGCCACTACAGCTCTGATACTATAAGCATGTGCGTAGAATGTCTCAGGAAAGAATTGCTGGACAGATTTTACTAGCAAAAC
This sequence comes from Eledone cirrhosa, assembly GCA_964016885.1. Lineage (NCBI taxonomy): Eukaryota > Metazoa > Mollusca > Cephalopoda > Octopoda > Eledonidae > Eledone > Eledone cirrhosa. Next base: position 399,686,333 of record OZ024741.1, on the reverse strand, counting down.
CAACTGGCAGGAGACCCAGGGGTAGATCCTGAGTAATATGGTTGGATAACATTCATGAGCTTGCTGGTCCTGCTTGGGTATCCAGCCGGATCAGTTGGAGATGGTTACTTCTGAGAGGACCTGTTGGAAGGGGTGTTTCAGGACTCTGTTCCCACAACCCTCTCAGGAATAAGTGGACAAAGAAGATGAAGAGAAGAGAATTGTTCACAAATGCTTTAGCTGCAACCTGGTGCAGTCTGTGACTAACCCAGGTTCTGCTGCACATCGGGCTGAGGAGGCCAAACTCTTCAAATACCGGTCGCTCTCCAACAGGTTTGTGGTTGTACTCTTGGCAGTGGAGACTTCTTGTGTTCTCGGCCCTAGAGCTACCTCTCTACACACCACCATCGGTACTGAGCTGACCAGCCGCAGGTGTGAGCCTCGTGAGCTGGAATGGCTTTACCAGCGCATCTCCCTTGCCATCCTCCAGGGAAACGCCTTCTCCATTCTGTCCACCGGGGCTGTGGGGAGGCCACCAATATGATTGACTGACTTGTCATTTTATCAGTCAGATGTTCTAATAACCAATGGTCCAGATATTTTGTAGGACAGAATCCACTTTCCATTTACCACTCCCCTAATATTCCTTATAATTTTCACCCTTCTTCACACTTACCTCTGTCTATCAAACTGAGGAAGAATGTCAGACATAAGTTATTTATCCCATATCCATGTCCTGTTCAATTCACTGCATATTTCTGATAACAAAATATGATTTAATTACTATACTAATCATGTATTATTATTCTTCACTGTTATCACATCAGCAACTACAACACCAATTATAACAACTCCATTTGAAACTGCTGTAACAACAACACCTGTGGGTACAAGTGTTGTAACTAAACCGGTAACGACCTCAGGTAAATAGAAATACAGGGTATTTAACCCTTTAGCATTTACATTACTCTATATATATATTATCGTATTTTTGTGGAAAACACTTTATCTTACATAATTATCTGACATAATATCGAATCTACAAGATTTTGATGTTATTTATTTTGAGAACAATACCTTAACATCAGTATGAGCAGCCAAATACAGCCAGTTTGAAAAGAAAGAGGTGAGAGAATTCTGGCCAGATATCTCTAGGGCGTGTAAAATTCCCGAGATCCATGAACGAGTTCTCTCCAACGGTCTCTGTCCCTCATTATCGCTGCCATGTCCTGCATCTCCAAGAGACCAGTGTCTGTCCTTAGGGCATCAACATACGTCAACCTTGGTCTTCCTCTTCCAGTGTGTCCATGTAGGGGCTCCCACAGGAACACTGAGTGCAGTGTTAACTCTGGATGTCGATGAGCATGTCCAACTAACCTCAGTCTCCTCTGTGTTACTTTTGAGCTGACTTTTGGGAGGCTCCCGTACAGCTCTAAGTTTTTCATCCTCAGTGTATACTGATTAATGTTCAGAGCCATCCTCAGCATTCTCGTGTAGCACCCATCCACCATCTGAGTGAGTTTCTTGGTCAGTGTCCAAGTCTCAGACACGTACAGCAGCACAGACTCCACTACAGCTGTAGTGGCCAAATATGACCAGTTTAAATGCTAAAGGGTTAACCCTTTAGCATTTAAACTGGCTGTATCCAGCCAGAATTCTCTCACTTCTTCCTGTTCAAACCGACCATAACTGGTCGCATATATCAATATTATGATATTGTTCTCAAAATAAAAAAAAACATCCTCAAAATCTTGTACCTTTGATATTATATCAGATAATTGTGACATAAAGCCTTTACTGCGAAAATACGATAGTAAATATAGAGTAATGTAAATGCTAAAGGGTTAAAGAAAAATAGATATCATTTGAGATGTAAATATCCCAGAAACTGCCACTGTATATTGTAAATTAGTGTTATAATGTAATTTTTTTAATTATTATAACATTACAAATGGTTTATAATTCTTACAGAATGAAAATATAAATACAAAATATAAACACATATAATAAATGCAATTAATTATTGCTAGAAACACCTCACAAATATAATACACAAAAATATAAGATCAAAGTGAGAGGAAAAGAAAAAGAAAGAAGAAAATACAACAAACAAAACAACCATAAATTCATGACAATCAGCCCCAAACCACAAGGTTTAAGTTGATAAATTTTGAGGAACAAATCTTGTTGTTCAACATTAATCCTGCTTAGTCTCGACCTAGACTTTGTAATTTCGGGGATATTTACATCTGTGAAGGCATGTGGCTGATTGATTAGAGAACTGGATTCGCAAACATCAGGTTGTCGGTTCGATTACTGGACCAGGCGATGTGTTATGTCCTTGAGCAAGACACTTTATTTCACATTGCTCCTTCTACCTGGAGTTGCGACCGATAGTTAGTATTAGCAATTGGAAAGACCAACGGAAACATTGTTTCCTCGGTCTGATTTGACGAAAGTTGATCGACAAATCTTTTAACATCTGAAATGATATCTAAGTTTTTGAAACAACATGTATGTCTTTTAAATGTTTGAATTCAAGTGATTGTCAATTAGTTGCTAGAAACCATTATGAACTGGATGAATTCCAATAAAAAAAATAGTTTAAAAATTTCATGAAATTTTAAAATAAACAACTCAATTTTTTGTTCCTAGCAATGTTATGGTATGGTACAGAGGTTTCATTGACATATTGACATATGGCATTTTGTAGAGCCTTTTTTAAAACCTGGCAAAGCCCACCCTTTCTCCGGGTCTGATTAAAGTAGATTTCTTCCAGAGAAGTATAGAAAGTCAGAGAAAGGAAGTGAGGAAGAGATAATAGAGGAAGAATCAACCCAGTACTTGACTGGTACATTTTTTATCGACCTCAAATGGATGAAAGGCAAAGTTGACCTTGGCGAGATTTAAATTGAATGCAGAAAGCTGAAACAAATACTGCAAAGCATTCTATCTGATGTCCTAATGACTCTGTCAATTCTCCGCCTTGCTAGCAATGGGATAATAAAATATATACTAATCTATATGACAAGATGTTATTTAAACGAAATGATTTTGTACATTATATAAATAACACCTCAAATATATACTATTTGGTCTATCAAATACATGTGTCATTCGATATAAAACTTTTATTATAAGGATGATACATACATTTCATAACATGCCAAATCCAGGGCCTTCTTCCTCCCTGGTTGACCTCCACCAGTTTGGGTTGGTCATATCTTCAGGAGTGTAGCCACTTTAACAATTGAGAGTTGGTAAGGCTATTTAACCCTTTAACATTTAATCCAGCCGTATCCGGCCAGAATTCTCTCACCACTTTCTTCTCAAACTGGCTGTAACCAGATGCTCATACTGACGTTAAGGTATTGTTCTCAAAATAAGTAATATCAAAATCTCATAGATTTGATATTATATGAGGTAAAGTCTCTACCAATAAAATACAATAGTAAATATAGAGTAATGTAAATGCTAAACGGTTAACCCATAGTTGGGGTGGATGGCTGTTGATTCAGAGGAGTTAATCTGCTGTTTTAACAACTTTTGTACTGCTGGGATAACACAATATATATAATTTCTCTTTTCAGCACCTTGTGAGGTCAGAGAAGGTATGAATGACATAAGTATCATCCCTGATTCCTTCATATCATCAAGTCCTGACACACCAGATTCTCCTGTTTCAAGTATAAGACCAAGCTTATCTGGATGGAGGGTTCCAGTACCAAAATCTTCTTCAGAACCCAAACCGAGTGTCACTATAAAACTCACTGATAAACCTGAAGGTGTTGAACTTCTTGAGGTTGTTTTCTTGGGCTCAGTAGAAAGAGTTACAGTTCTTGTGCAAATACCTGGCTCTTTGAAATTCCATAAAATAATGGGAGGCACCAACATTTCTGCACCACTTATACTGAACAGCTATCCAAAAGCAACGGCTGTGAAAGTTATATTGGAATCTCCCCGTGTTGTAGGAGTAAATAAACCAGAAGACTATCTAGTCTGGCTGCAAGTGAAAGCTTGTTTTAATCTGACAGAAGGTAAGGCTTATAGAATTATCTGTTTATAGATGCTTCCTTACATGTATCACTAATGGACATTTCTACTTATATCTATATTTGCTGCTTTGATATTGTGGAGGTGCATAGTGGTAAGGATGTTGGGCTTATGATCATAATATCATAGATTTGATTCCTTGACTGGGTTGTGTGTTGTGTTCTTGTGCAAAATACGTCATCTCATGTTGCACCAGTAACAGAGCTGTCAACTCTCCCTGTCCGATGGGGAGATCTCCTACCCAGTTTGGGGTGGGTGAGAGATATCTTCTCTTGTGAAAATGGGTATAGCTTTCATTATGTACGGTGGATTGGCAGTATCAGTAGAGGGTCGGACGCTATGCTTTGCCGCAAAGAGTTACGTCCCTTTATGGTCTGAGTTCAAATCCTGCCGAGATTAACTTTGCCTTTCATCCTTACGGGGTCGATAAAATAAAGTACCAGTAATACACTGAGATAATTGCTGGCCTTGTGCAAAAAAGTAGAAACAATTATGTAGAATCTCCCCATGTTGTCTGATTTGGGGTACTTAGTTTCATGGTACTTTGAGTTAGAGTTTTTAGATGTTGGCAGATCTGCAGTAAATTCAACTGAAAATAAGTACCAGCAATAGCTGGGAATTTAATCCTATGATGGACTGGCCTTTTTAAACATATCATTTTCTACATTATCAATACTTTCCAAACCTATTTCACAATTAATCTGGTTCTCACAAAATTAATTTTCCATAATATTTTCTTCCCTCATTATATATTCTTTTCATCATCATCATTTATATTGTTGGAAATATTTCTACAGCCATATTTTCATCAACTGTCATCTTTGTCAATGCTTGAAAATGCTGCAAACTCCTTTGTAAATTTGTCCAAGTCAAATTGGAATGTTACAATATTAAATAAAATGCAAAGGAAGGGGTGAACAACTGAGCCAACACCAGAGCAAAAGACAGCAATGTCACGAGGAGTACCGGGAAACCTCTCTAATGATTCTTGAGGCAAGCCAGCACACTCACAGCATTGCCTCGGGTGATGGCGAAGCTAATGCTCTGGCACAACCAAGTGCCCTCCCAAAATCATCTTGTACATATTCCAGAGAGTGAAATATAGAAATGTTGCTATTAATGTCACTTTAGAAGAAATATTTCTCAGTAATTCTAACATAGATTTATGTAAACAGTTTTATACAGGTAAAATTCCGTTATAAGGAATACCATTGTAACAAATTTTTTTTTCAATCCCCAGCCACATGCTCGATGTGTTTTGGTCGATCTCGTTATAAAGAATTTTTCATTACAACAATTTTTTTTATACCCTGTGAATTTCACTCTATCTGTTCTCTATAACATATACCTTTAGTCTTTAAAAAATGGTAAATATTGATGATAAATCTGATGTAAGGATTTCTTTAATGCCAACATCACTTGACATTAGAAATATTTTATACTATAGACAAGGCTTCAAACAAACTACATTCTGATATATATTCAATAGTTTCCTTGTTGTTGTGATTTTGTGGTTGTTTGTCTTTTTTTTATCCTCCACCTCCTTCTTCTTCTTCCTGAGAAGGTCATGTGGGTAGAGTCCTCAAATACTTTTTCCAGGGGATCCTGTCAGAAGCAACCATCCCTAACTGATCCAGCTGGATCCCCAAGTGGGAATCTGACAGTTAGGGATGGTTGATCCAGCCAAACCCATGGACGTTAACCTACCATCTTGCTCGGGGTCTACCCCTGGGTCTCTTGCCGGTTAGTTTTGCCCATAAAATTTGTCCAGCGATTTTTTCCTGAGACATTCTAATCACATGTCCATAGTGTCGGAGCTGTGATGTCTCAATTTGGAGAAGTAGTGACTCTATTGTATTTCGAAGTCTTGAAATATATTTATCACATGACTATTTGTATTTTGATAGTTTCAACTACAGCAGTGACCAGGGAAGTAACAACAGTTGTGCTACCAACAACAACAACAGCTGCACCATCAGCAGTAACAACAACTGCAACAACGACGTTAGCACCAACAACTGCAACAACGACGCTAGCACCAACAACTGCTGCACCAACAACAGGTACTCCAACAACAACTGCAGCAACAACAGAGGCATCTACTGTAACAATGATACCAACAACTGGTCAACCAACTGTAGAAAGTACCCCTAAAACAACAGCAACAGCTGTAACAACAACTGGTCAACCAACTATAGAAAGTACACCCAAAACAACAACTGCACCTTCAACAACAGCTGCACCATCAACAGCAACTGCACTGTCAGCACAAACAACAGCTGCAACACCTGCTGAAACAACAGCTGTACCAGTAACAACAACAACAGCTGCACCATCAGTAGTAACAACATCAGCAGTACCACCAGTAACAACAACTTCTACAGTTAAAAGTACCACAAAACCAACAGCCACAGCTGTACCAACAACTAGTCAACCAACTGTAGAAAGTACCCCTAAAACAACAGCCACAGCTGTACCAACAACTGGTCAACCAACTGTAGAAAGTACACCTAAAACAACAGCCACAGCTGTACCAACAACTGGTCAACCAACTGTAGAAAGTACACCTAAAACAACAGCCACAGCTGTACCAACAACTGGTCAACCAACTGTAGAAAGTACCCCTAAAACAACAGCCACAGCTGTACCAACAACTGGTCAACCAACTGTAGAAAGTACACCTAAAACAACAGCCACAGCTGTACCAACAACTGGTCAACCAACTGTAGAAAGTACCCCTAAAACAACAGTCACAGCTGTACCAACAACTGGTCAACCAACTTTAGAAAGTACCCCTAAAACAACAGCCACAGCTGTACCAACAACTGGTCAACCAACTGTAGAAAGTACACCTAAACCAACAGCCACAGCTGTACCAACAACTGGTCAACCAACTGTAGAAAGTACCCCTAAAACAACAGCCACAGCTGTACCAACAACTGGTCAACCAACTGTAGAAAGTACACCTAAACCAACAGCCACAGCTGTACCAACAACTGGTCAACCAACTGTAGAAAGTACCTCTAAAACAACAGTCACAGCTGTACCAACAACTGGTCAACCAACTGTAGAAAGTACCCCTAAAACAACAGTGACATCTTCACCAACAACTGGTCAACCAACTGTAGAAAGTACCCCTAAAACAACAGTGACATCTTCACCAACAACTGGTCAACCAACTGTAGAAAGTACCCCTAAATCAACAGCCACAGCTGTACCAACAACTGGCAAACCAACTGTAGAAAGTACCCCTAAAACAACAGTCGCAGCTGTACCAACAACTGGTCAACCAACTGTAGAAAGTACCCCTAAAACAACAGTGACATCTGTACCAACAACTGGTAAACCAACTGGAGAAAGTACCCCTAAAACAACAGCCACAGCTGTACCAACAACTGGTCAACCAACTGTAGAAAGTACCTCAAAACCAACAGCCACAGCTGTACCAACAACTGGTCAACCAACTGTAGAAAGTACCCCTAAAACAACAGTCACAGCTGTACCAACAACTGTTCAACCAACTGTAGAAAGTACCCCTAAAACAACAGCCACAGCTGTACCAACAACTGGTCAACCAACTGGAGAAAGTACCCCTAAAACAACAGCCACAGCTGTACCAACAACTGGTCAACCAACTGTAGAAAGTACCTCAGTACCAACAGCCACAGCTGTACCAACAACTGGTCAACCAACTGTAGAAAGTACCTCAGTACCAACAGCCACAGCTGTACCAACAACTGTTCAACCAACTGTAGAAAGTACCCCTAAAACAACAGCCACAGCTGTACCAACAACTGGTCAACCAACTGTAGAAAGTACCTCAGTACCAACAGCAACAGCTGTACCAACAACTGGTCAACCAACTGTAGAAAGTACCTCTAAAACAACAGTCACAGCTGTACCAACAACTGGTCAACCAACTGTAGAAAGTACCCCTAAAACAACAGTGACATCTTCACCAACAACTGGTCAACCAACTGTAGAAAGTACCCCTAAATCAACAGCCACAGCTGTACCAACAACTGGTAAACCAACTGTAGAAAGTACCCCTAAAACAACAGTGACATCTGTACCAACAACTGGTAAACCAACTGTAGAAAGTACCCCTAAAACAACAGCCACAGCTGTACCAACAACTGGTCAACCAACTGTAGAAAGTACACCTAAACCAACAGCCACAGCTGTACCAACAACTGGTCAACCAACTGTAGAAAGTACCTTAAAACCAACAGCCACAGCTGTACCAACAACTGGTCAACCAACTGTAGAAAGTACCCCTAAAACAACAGTGACATCTGTACCAACAACTGGTCAACCAACTGTAGAAAGTACCCCTAAATCAACAGCCACAGCTGTACCAACAACTGGTCAACCAACTGTAGAAAGTACCCCTAAATTAACAGCCACAGCTGTACCAACAACTGGTCAACCAACTGGAGAAAGTACCCCTAAAACAACAGTGACATCTGTACCAACAACTGGTCAACCAACTGTAGAAAGTACCCCTAAAACAACAGCCACAGCTGTACCAACAACTGGTAAACCAACTGGAGAAAGTACCTCAGTACCAACAGTCACAGCTGCACCAACAACAAAAACTACTGTTCCTACTAAGACAACTGTTTCACCTACAGAAACAACAACAACAACAGCTGAACTATCAACAACAACATCAGCTGCACCATCAACAACACCAGCTGCAACACCAGTAACCCCGATTACTACCTCACCAACAGCAACAACTACAGTAACAACATCAGTCGCACCACCAGTAACATCAACAACAACTGCACCATCAGCACAGACAACAGCTGAAACCCCAGCAGAAACAACTGTTGCACCAACTGTCACTACAACAGCTTCAACAGGGGCACACTCTGCAACAACTATTGCACCAACAGCAGAAACAACAACAGCTTCACTATCAACGACAACAGGTGCACTATCAACAACATCAGCTGCACCATCACCATTAACAACATCAGTTGCTCCACCAGTAACAACAACAACAGCTGTACCATCAACAACAGCTACACCAACAGCAACATCTGCTGTAACAACAGCTGCACCAACAGCAGAAACAACAACAGCTACACTATCAACAACAACACCAGCTGCACCATCAACAACATCAGCAGTACCACCAGTAACAACAACAACAACAGCTGCACTATCAACAACAACTGCACTGTCAGCACAAACAACAGCTGCAACACCTGCAGAAACAACAGCCCCACCATCAACAACAGCTGCACCATCAACAACAACTGCACCATCAACACAAACAGCTGCAATATCTGCTATAACAACAGCTGCACCATCAACAACTGCACAGACAACAGCTGCAACACCAGCAGAAACAACAGCTGCACCATCAGCAGTAACAACATCAGTGACACCACCAGTAAAAACAACAGGTGTACTATCAACAACAACATCAGCTGCACCATCAACAGTAACAACATCAGTCACACCACCAGTAACAACAACTGTTGCACCATCACCACAATCTGCAGAAACAACAGCTGCACCATCAACAACAGCTCCACCATCAGCAGTAACAACATCAGTGACACCTCCAGTAACAACAACAACAGCTGCACCATCACCACAAACAACAGCTGCAACATCTGCAGAAACAACAGCCGCACCATCAACAACAGTTGCACCATCACCACAAACAACAGCTGCAACATCTGCAGAAACAACAGCCGCACCATCAACAACAGCTGCACCATCACCACAAACAACAGCTGCAGAAACAACAGCCGCACCATCAACAACAGCTGCACCATCAACAACAGCTGCATCATCAGCAGTAACAAGATCAGTCACACCACCAGTAACAACAACAACTGCACCAACTACAACAACTGCACCACCAGCACAAACAACAGCAGAAACCACATCAGCACCAACAACAACTGTGCCATCAGTAACAACAACTGCAATTACATCAACATCAGCAATAACGACTGCTGCACCAACAGGTACTCCTACTGTTACTGCTACAACTATTGTACTCCCATCAGCTACAACAATAGCATCATCATTGTCAACAACTGCAGCAACAGTTACAACAACACAAGCTGAAAAGACGACAGCTGCTCCACCATCATCAGTTGAAACAGCTGCTCCATCAACAACAACACCTCCTACAACAACAGCATCAATTGCACCATCATCAACACCGTCCTCTGCAACTCCAGTTTCCTCTACTTCTACTGTTGCCACTCCATATCCAACCACATCAGGTATTTATCAATATTTTATACAGGTATATGTCTTTAGTTTTATGCAGGTATATGTCTTTAGTTTTATACAGGCATATGTCTTTAGTTTTATACAGGCATATGTCTTTAGTTTTATACAGGCATATGTCTTTAGTTTTATACAGGCATATGTCTTTAGTTTTATACAGGCATATGTCTTTAGTTTTATACAGGCATATGTCTTTAGTTTTATGCAGGTATATGTCTTTAGTTTTATACAGGCATATGTCTTTAGTTTTATGCAGGTGAATGTCTTTAGTTTTATACAGGCATATGTCTTTAGTTTTATGCAGGTATATGTCTTTAGTTTTATACAGGCATATGTCTTTAGTTTTATGCAGGTGAATGTCTTTAGTTTTATACAGGTGAATGTCTTTAGTTTTATACAGGTGAATGTCTTTAGTTTAAACAGGCATATGTCTTTAGTTTTATACAGGCATATGTCTTTAGTTTTATACAGGTGAATGTCTTTAGTTTTATGCAGGTGAATGTCTTTAGTTTTATACAGGCATATGTCTTTAGTTTTATACAGGCATATGTCTTTAGTTTTATATAGGCATATGTCTTTAGTTTTATACAGGCATATGTCTTTAGTTTTATACAGGCATATGTCTTTAGTTTTATACAGGTGAATGGTTGTATGTTTATGCAGGTGAATGCCTGTATGTTTATGCAGGTGAATGCTTGTATGTTTATGCAGCTGAATACCTGTATGTTTATGCAGGTGAATGCCTGTATGTTTATGCAGGTGAATGCCTGTATATTTATGCAGGCGAATGCCTGTATGTTTATGCAGCTGAATACCTGTATGTTTATGCAGGTGAATGCCTGTATGTTTATGCAGGTGAATGCCTGTATATTTATGCAGGCGAATGCCTGTATATTTATGCAGGCGAATGTCTGTATATTTATGCAGGTGAATGCCTGTATGTTTATGCAGGTGAATGCCTTTAGTTTTATGGAGGTAAAAATGAAATGTTTCCCCATCATTTGCACTGGGGTAAAATGATGCATAATTCCCTGCCATAACTCTATACTAGAGTTACAATAGGGGGTACATAACTTTGTCAGAAGATTGCAGGGAGATACTTTATATAATTACAAAGGAGCTAGAGATAAGCCCTGGGAAAGCCACATGTACACACACACACACATATATATATATATATGAAATATTTTAGATAATCGAAATGTTCAACAATCAAATGATTTAATGTAATTTAAATCCTGGTATGCATACATACATACATACATGCATATATATATATAAATGAAAAATTAAATAAGCATTACTATTATTAAAGCATTCAATAGATTTATCATCATCATCATCATCATCACCGTTTTACGTCCGTTCTTCCACGCTAGCATGGGTTAGACGGGTTGTCCTGTTGTGGGCAGTGTCTGGTCGGCTGACCATGCCTTGCTCATACAGGAACTGATCTGGCTTGATTTCTACAGCTGGATGCCCTTCCTAACACCAACCTCATTTACAGTGAGTGCTGGGTGCTTTTTCGTGGCGCCTACACGTCCACTTTACAGTGTGGGCTGGGTGCTTTTTTGCCGTGGCACCTCCACGACCACCTTGCGGTGGGGGTGGGGGGGCATATTGTTTATATGCTTCAGCATGTACCCATGGGAGGTCGGGTACCCTGTATTACTGCGTGACGCCAGAAGTCACGGTCGTGTGTCATTGACTTTGAGAGGTGTAGTTGGGTAAGGTCGGCTTTTATCACCTCATCCCAAGTCATCTTGGGTCTCCCCACTCCGCGGTTTCCATCAACTTCTAGTGCTCTGCACCTTTTTATGCAGCTGTCATCCTTCATACGCATCACATGTCCATACCAGCGTAACCGCCTCTCCTGCACGCAGCATTTGATTCCTCTTATGCTCAGTCTCTCTCTTAATTCATTTATGCTTTGTCGTTCACGTATATTACTGTTACACATCCATCGGAGCATGCAGGCTTCGTTTCTCTCTAATCTACGTAAGTCTTCCACCTTCAGCGCCCAGGTCTCACTACCATGCAACATCGCTGTTCGGATACACGCATCATACAGTCTGCCTTTCATTCTGAGGGAGAAGCCTTTTGCAGCTAGCAGTGGTAGTAGTTCCCTAAACTTCTTCCATCCCGTTCTTACCCTAGTTATTGTACTTTCTGAGCACCCACCTCCATTGCTAATTCGGTCACCTAGGTAGCAGAAGCTGTCTACTGTTTCTACAGGGCCCTCCCAGAGATTGGTGGTACTTGTTTCCTGTGGCTGTTTGCTTGCTGTTTCAGCACAGCTGCTGCATGTGAATCCTACATTCTTAATTAAGCTTCCTGAGATCCCGCTACATCTCTTGTGTACCCATTGTTTGCATTTGGGGCAAAGAATGGAGTTCCTACCTACACCTTTCCTACATACTGAGCAAGGCCATTTCCCTGAGGGGATCTGGGTTCTGTTTTCTCGTCTACTTATAAGGACCTTAGTCTTTGTCATGTTGACTTTGAGGCCCTTTCTCTCTAGTCCCTGCTTCCAGGTTTGGAATTTATTCTCTAGTTCTACCATAGATTCAGCTATAAAGGTTTCATTAGACTAGCAAGAATATATTCATTCCTGTAAAAATAACTCCTCAGAATCAATTAAATACAAGTGAATGCCTTACATATTTTAAAGTCTCATTTACATATATATACACATATATACATATATATATATACATATTGTGCTTGTTGGTGAGTAATAATATATTACTATAGCTGGCACCCATTTCTTTTTCATACTCTTTTCTTTTATATGAACTGCATATTCAGTGTTAAAAGTGTGTATTAACATTACTATATGTTTGTTATTGGCATAATATTAAGAAAAAGAGATCAAAGTTTCAATTAAAATATTCACAATAATGTGTAATACACATTTCACAAATGACCAGCCCGAAGCCTTAATTGATAACAATAAGGGATCATACCAGCTCTTCTGAGTCAAATTCAGAGATAAAACTATGAGGGAGCCTGTTAAATGGATTATAATGGTTGTAGTGTTGTAAAATTAATAAACCCCTTAGTTAACACCACAATATATCACTTGCAAACCTTTTGCAGAAACACCACTTTGAAAGCTTTCGGATTATGCTCAGTTTCTTCTACCAAGCTGTCCTTGATCCTTTGACTAATCTATAATAATTAGGTTTATATAAGTGTGTGAAGGGACGTAGCTTAGTGGCTAGAGTGCTGAGCTCACAATCATAAGGTTGTGAGTTTGAATTCCGGACCAGGCAGTGTGTTGTGTTCTTGAGAAAACCACTTTATTGCAAGTTGCTTCAGTTCACTCAGTTGTAGAAATGAGTTGTGACTGGTCATTCTCACCAGTGACTTGTGACTGTCACTGGTGCCAAGCTGTATTGACCATTACCTTTCTCTTGGAACAACATCAGTAGTATGACAAGGAGAGACTGGCATGCATAGGCGACTGCTGATCTTCCACAAACACACCTTGCTGAAGTTTGTGTCTCAGAGGAGTATTTTCTAGATGCAATACCATGGTCATTTGTGATCGAAGTGAGCTGTTCTCTTCTAATAAGTGTGTAGAATATATTCCATCATCATTGTCATTACCTACACTTTTCCAGGCTGCCATAGATTGGACAGATTATGTGGAGACAATGTTTTTCAGCCGGATGCCTTTCCTGATACCAACCCTTTTAGTTGCCTTTTAAGACATACAGGGGTAGAGTGTACCTATTCTTAAAACTGGGATACACACAACAGTTTGTGTTTGTACATGTCCCCATGAAAGTTCAGTTCAGATTAAATAGGTTTAATGCTTCTTTCCATGGTGTTTTTTTTTTCCAGGTACTGTTAAAACAACGTCTCCAACAGGTGAAAAGAAATCATCTCCAGCCCCAACAACATTGTCAGGAAGCACATTAATCACAGGTAAGACATATATTAGCTAATACGAGGGTTGACTGATCAAGATACAGGTAAGGCAGTTATAACTAATACAAGGGTCAGCTGACTAAGATTCTCTCATGGGATGACCAAATGTGGTTTATTTTTCAAAATAGTCCCATAGTCCCTAGAAAGAAACAATGCAGTTATCAACAAGAAGAGTTTAAATTAATGCATGCAAGATTTCACAGCTCTAGCATCACCCCTTCATAGGCTAACCATATGTTATATGTGAACCTTTAAAACTGTTTATTAAGTAGTTTACATCACTTATAAATATTCTATTGAAAGTATAGAAGTCTGTAACTCTTAAACCTCTGTAGTGATTTAGTAGAAAATATTTTAAAGTAGGTTTGTTAATTCAAATGTTTATAGTATCTTTACTAACAGACAGATCTTTGTGAAAGTTGACATTAAACTTTAGTGGTAAAAAACTTTCAGGAGAGTTGGATATCACAAGATCTTTAGGGATAAAAAAAACCTTTCCCCCACTCAAGCAAGTGTTTCAGCCCTTAACTTCTAATACTCAGCAAGGTCCTGACTGCATCCAGGTCATGACTACTGGGTGCCCTTCTCATATTTAGCAATTTAATGTGATGCAGTCATAGTAGTTTTGTATTTTTCTAGAATGTCTTATTCATGCAGTTTCATGTGGTACAGGATGTTAAAAGTCAATATATAGAACCTTCTATTAAAAACATAAGAGTTTAATTAAATCTTGTAGTTTGCTTGAAGCATTGTATATATTATATAATTGTTTCTAGTTTTGGTACAAGGCCAGCAATTATCCCAGTGTATTACTGGTACTTTATGTTATCGACCCCATAAAGTTAACCTTAGCGGGATTTGAACTGCAAAGCATGGTGTCTGATCCTCTACCAATATTGCCACTGGAAAGTGATATATGTAATAAGACTAAACAATACAAAATGGACGGTAAGATGAAGGCAATGAAAAAGTTGGTTACCTGGTAATCTTTGTTTATTATAAGAGTTTATAATAGAAAAATCTATGAAATGTATAGATTTTAAAATACTGAAGGAACAGTGGTGAGTATTTACAGCCAAGCAGACTGAGCTACTGACTGTTGACATCATAGTACTGATGATAGTATATCTCTTATAATTCTTTAATATTTAGCATGATACTTTGTTGACTTATGCAAATAAAATTATTCCTGTTATAGAAACCAGTTAATGATCAAGGCCAGTGGTACCCCAACTGGGTTCTACAAAACTAGCAGGCTAGGGGCTGTGAGCCATGTTCAACATTTCAAGCGTACTTTACATGTACACACTATTTTGTATCCATTATAAAACATTTCTCACTTTCAATTGTTCTCGCTGTATAACAATCTGGGGGTGGATGGGGGGTGGGGGTGGGGGGTTGTAAGTTTAAAAAAAAAAGGGTACTTAATAGTAAAAAGGCTGGGAACCCCTAACTTAAGCTAAGTTAGGTTCACATAATTTTCCGAGGAAAACATTCAAATACACATTTTAACCCTTTAGCATTTAAACCAGCGTTATCCGGCCAGAATTCTCTCACCCCTTTCTGTTCAACCAACCATAACGAGCCACTCATACTAATGTTAAGGTATTTTTCTCAAAATAAATAACATCAAAACCTCGTAGATTCAATATTATGTGAGATAATTATGTGAAGTAAAGCCTTTACCACAAAAATACAATAGTAAATATAGAATAATGTAAATGCTAAAGGGTTATGTGGTCCTACATGCCAGTTGTTGACAACAATAGTAAAAGAAAATTGTAGCTCAATAAACGCTGATAACTAAGTTATCAGTGGTTCAATAGATTATTGATTTCACACCCAAAAGTTTGAATGAGGTCAAAAATACAATTTGTTATTATATTTCATATTTCAGCTAAGACAACATCTAAGTCTACAACAATATCTGGGACATCTCATATTTCTACATCGAGATTAACAAGCCAACAAACTGGTACAACAACTACATATAGTCCTTCTCAGATGACATCAGAGAGCATGACAACAACTGCAGTGTCATCATCTATGGTACCATCATCTACAGAAACAACAGTAACCAGTAATGCAACAACTGTTACATCTCCTCAGTCTACTTCCACTCAAACTACTGTCCCACCTTCTACAGGTAAGCCCCCAAACTATATAATTTATCCAGTAGTTAACTAAGAAGTACGAGGTGGTATCAATAACTTCCCAGACTAGTTATGTTTAAAAACAAACTAATATATTTAGCAATGTTTTGATATCCTCCTCTCCTTTGAAATAGTCACCTTGCACAGCAATACACCGGTCTCAGTGTTTCTCTCACTTTTGGAATCTAGTCTGGAAGTAGTTTTCTGTGAGTCGAGGACATTCTGCAATTCGCTCTGGATGTTACTCGGCACACTGGTGCATGAAGGTCATTGCTAACTCCCATTGCATGCACAACTGTGAGTTGCCATCTGTTGGTGTACTACAGAACTAGTCAGGAACCTTTTGATACCACCTTATATATATACTAACTGAATTACCCGCGCCTTGCTGTGTTTCACACATTTTTTTTTGCAAGAAAATGATGATTGATTTTAAATCAGTGATATAATTTATGGAGAAAAATTCTGCATTTCAATATTACTCAATGTAAAATGTAATGCATGAAAATTGGAAAACATAATTTTTTGTAATATAAGGGCGGTGGATTGGCAGTATCGGTAGAGGGTCGGACGCCATGCTTTGCAGCACAATTACGTCCCTTTACGGACTGAGTTCAAATCCCACTGAGGTTAACTTTGCCTTTCATACTTACGGGGTCGATAAAATAAAGTACCACTAATACACTGGGATAATTGCTGGCCTTGTGCTAAAAGTAGAAACAATTATTTTTTGTAATATATCAAATGAAAATTACATCATTAAATCTTATTTTTATTTTGTTTCTAGTAAATAATTTTTTTTCAAAATATCAATTCAAAACCTTTGTAAATAGGCATCATATCTTGTCATTTACCTTTGGTTTAAATTTCATATAAATCGAAGGGAAAACATTTTCAGCAGGGGCTTGTGCCTCCAGGGAACCCTAATAGGTGGTTTAACCCCCATTAGGGTATCTTAATATTATTGAAATTTACTGAAATTTGTAAATAGGCATCATATCTTGTCATTTACCTGAGGTTTAAATTTCATATAAATCGAAGGGAAAACATTTTCAGCAGGGGTTTTGTGCCCCCGAGGAGCGCTTTGATTAAAATGAAATATACTTATCCAAGTACCCTGGGCAATGTAGTTTCAGAATATAAATGGTTATGGGGTCGATCTCCAAAACCATAGGAGTAGTTCGTGAACAAACAAACAAACAGACAGGACTACAACTTTATATATAGACTTAGCATAGGTGTTCATGGTATGTTCTATCCCACACACAGGTAAGCTACCAAACTATATAATTTATTCGGTAGCTGATTAAGATGTATATTAACTTAGCATGGGTCTTGCATGGATTGTAGGAACGCAGGTTCCTTTGCTTGTCATACCAAACTGGAACTAATCATCAGGTGGGACTTGGTTCAAGTTAATATCCTTTCACTTTTAAAACCTGCTGAGCTGTCCAGGGATGACAGGTAAAGGATAGATTGTTTTACCTTTTGCCACTGGGTAAGAGGTAAATGAGGTGTTTAATTGGCAGAGTCATTAGAACGTCAGATAGAATACTTTGTGGTATTTGTTCTGGCTCTCTGTTCTCTGAGTTCAAATCCTACCAAGATCAATTTTGCCTTTCATCTATTTAAGGTTGATAAAAAAAGTACCAGTTAAGTACTGGAGTCAAATCTTCCTCTATATCTCTTTCTCACTTCCATTCTCTCACTTTCTATCTTTCTCTGGAAGAAATCTGCTGTATTCAGACTTGAATAGGAGATGGGCTCCGCCAGGTTTAAAAAAAAACCCCTAGAAAACCCATATGTAAACATAGTGCCCCTACGACTACCTTGGGAGTTATGGGCTCAGAAGAAGAAGATAGATGTCTGACTTGGGATGCCACAGTTAGCAACTCTTTTGCTCCTTCTCTCATCCTGAATGCTGCAGTAATGGTGAGAGTTATCACATGTGTAGCCAAACAGAATACAATTCTAAAATATCCGGGACTATCAGCAAATTATTTTCTTTAGTGCATGGAATTCAAGAGTTTTGTGGGAGCTGAGCCACTGAAAATGAAGTTCTTGTTATTGTTGTTGGCTCGCCTTACCAATGAACCATGTAATGCAAGTCTTGACCTTGTTACCACCCACAGCAATGTTGATAATATATTGGCTTCCCTAAAAAAATATTAAAGGGAAAACCCAGCCCCTCTTGTGATATGTGATTGAGTGTGTGGGTTTCCTCCCATGTGTATTTTTCCTCTTTTATTTTTCATATGGATTTTTTTTTATATGAAAAAACTTAGTACTGAAATATATAGGAGTTGGGATGTTGAAGAATTTGTCAAGACATTGACGACAATGGAAACTGCGGAGTGGGGAGACCCAAGAAGACCTGGGATGAGGTGATAAAAGCCGACCTTACCCAATTACACCTCTCAAAGGCGATGACACACGACCGTGACCTCTGGCGTCATGCAGTAATACAGAGTACCCGACCTCCCATGGGTACAAGCTGAAGCATATAGACAATATGCCCCCACACCCTCCCACTGCAAGGTGGTCGTGGAGGTGCCACGGAAAAAAAGAACCCAGCCCACACTGTAAAGTGGACGTGTAGGCACCACGGAAAAAAGCACCCAGCACTCACTGTAAATGAGGTTGGTGTTAGGAAGGGCATCCAGCTGTAGGAATCAAGCCATGATCAGTTCCTGTATGAGCAAGGCATGGTCAGCCGACCAGACATTGCTCACAACAGGACAACCCGTCTAATCCATGCTAGCATGGAAGAACGGACGTAAAACGGTGATGATGATGATGATGATTGACCTTAGCATGATTTGAACACAGTGTGTAGAAAGTAGAATAACATACCAAAAATCATTCTATATAACATGGCTTAATGGTTAGAGCATTGGCCTTGCAATCGAAAGGTTGTGAGTTCAATCCTCAGACCGGGTGATGTGTTGTTTCCTTGAGCAAGACACTTTATTTCACATTGCTCCAGTTTACTCAGCTGTAGAAATGAGATGATAGGGACTGGGGTCCCTATCATTCCACTGCAAAGTGGTCGTGGAGGTGCCACGGCAAAAAAGCACCCAGCACTCACTGTAAATGAGGTTGGTGTTAGGAAGGGCATTCAGCTGTAGAAATCAAGCCAGAATCAGTTCCCGTCCCACCCTTGCAAGCAGGGAAAAGTGGACATAAAATGAAATGATGATGATGATGAAAACACTGCCAACTCGTCACTTTCTTTTCTATTTATTATATTAATTGAAAAAATATAAGTATTAATGAGTTTTTATATTGAATAATAATGATTTCTACTAGAGGCACAAGGCCAGCAGTTTTGGGTGACGGAATAGTCGAGTAAATTACCCCAGTGTATTAGTGGTGCATTATTTTATCGACCCCGTAAGAATGAAAGGCAAAGCTAACCTCGGTGGGATTTGAACTCAGAACGTAAAGGGCTGTAATTCTATGCTGCCAAGCATGGCGTCCGACCCTCTACCGATCCTGTCAATCCACCGTCCTTATATCGAATAATAATAATATTCGATTCATTAGGCTATGCTTTTATAGATGACCATTACCATCCTTTTGTTTTAGCGGTGACAGAGAGGATGGTGATGGTCATCTATAAAACATAGGCGAGGTGTTAGCTTGCAAACGAATCAAATATTATTATTTGATATAAAACTCACGAATGCATTTACGTATCCTCTATGTTAGAGCGAAAAATAAAAATTATTTTTCTTTTAAATACATTTTGGTTTAAAAATCGATATATTTAATGTTTATTATCTTATAAAATTGTGCTCTTCTTCTCTTGTAGAAGCTCCAAAAGACCAGTGCTCACCATTTGCAGTAAATATTACACTAAAAGTTATGGGATGTGAAGCAGTTCATCCAGTTAAAGTTATGGAATGTCGTGGATCATGTAACTCTTATGCTCGCACAAGGGAAGATGGTAACATACAGAGTGTATGTCGTTGCTGCGCTCCGGCTGAAGTTAAACAAGATTCTGTGATGGTGATGTGTGGTATGTAGAGTTATTTAATTTTATATATAATATAACAGTCTGCCCAGCCCACACTGTAAACTGGTCGTGTAGGCATCATGGTAAAAAGGACTCTGCCCACACTGTAAACTGGTCATGTAGGTGTCACGGTAAAAAGGGCTCTGCCCACACAGTAAATTTGTCATGTTGGTGTCTCGACAAAAAGGGCCAAGCCCACACCCTAAAGTGGTCATGTAGGTGTCATAATAAAAAGTACCCAGCCCACATTGTAAAGTTCTCTTTTAGGAGACACAGCAAAAAGTACCCAGTCCACACTGTAAAGTGGTCGTGTAGATGTCACAACAAATATCTCCAGCACACACGGTAAAGTGATCATCTTGGTGCCACGGCAAAAAGTACCCAGCCCACATTGTTAAGTGGTTATGTAGGTGTCCCGACAAAAAGCACCCAGCCCACACTGTAAAGTAGTCGTGTAGGTGTCACGACAAAAAGCACGCAGCCCACACTGTAAAGTGGTTATGTAGGTGTCTCGACTAAAATCACCCAGCCCACACTGTAAAGTGGTCGTGTAGGTGTCATGACAAAAAGTACCCAGCCCACACTGTAAAGTGGTCGTGAAAGTATCATGACAAAAAGCACCCAGCACACACTGTAAAGTGGTTGTGTAGGTGTCCTGACAAAAAGTACCCAGCCCACACTATAAAGTGGTCGTGAAAGTATCATGACAAAAAAGCACCCAGCACACACTGTAAAGTGGTCGTGTAAGTATCACGACAAAAAAAGCACCCAGCACACACTGTAAATATGGTGGGTGTTAGGAAGGGCATCCATCTGTAAAAACCAAACCAGAACCTGTTCTGTATGCCCAAGGTCTGCATCTCACTTACATAGAGATTGAGAGAGATGAGATAGAAAGGAAAAAGTGGGAAAAGAAGGAAAATAAAAAAAGGAAAAGAATGACTGAAAATTACCGTAGCAATTTATTAGTCCCTAAATATTTCGGATTTACCATTCATTATCAAGGGGGTCCATAGTCGGGGACTTCGGAGAAATCAATTATTTTTCTTTATTCCTATTTTGTTGCTTTTATTTCTTATAGAAAATAGAAAAACTCACAGACACAACTTTAGCCGAATTGTTTCCTGCGCCTGTAACGTTTGCTCTGGAGTTGAATCTACGACGATGAGGGCAATACCACAATAATTTGAACATATATTTTACAGATGAATTTATGTATTTCTAAAGGAAAATTTTATATGTAACACCTTAATTTAAGTAAATTGAAAATAAATATATGCATTCTATTCCTGTTTATATTGTTATTAATCAATTGTTTTCAAATTTATGGTGTGTGTGTGTGTATGTGTGTGTGTGTGTGTGTGTGTGTGTGTGTGTGTGTGTGTGCGCGTGCGCGTGCGCACACACACACACACATGTGTAATATTGTTTGTAATTGGCAGAGTTGTTGGAACGTTGTATAGAATGTTTTGTGGTGTTTGTACCGTCTCTCTCTACTCGGAGTTGAAATCCAACCAAGATCAACTCTGCCATCTATCGTTTTGATGTCAATAAATTACCAGTCCAGCAATGGGGTCAGGGCTGGATTTAAAGAAGTCAATTGCCCCTGGCTCCTGTAGTCGGAGCTTCCACCAGTGACAGCCGTAGCAAATTATTTGTGCCCTCAGCTAGGCTCTTTGGTTTTAGGAGGGTTAACATTTTCAAATTTAATACTTGTATGTATAACTTTTAACCCTTTAGCATTTACATTACTCTATAGTTACTATTATATTTTCACGGTAAAAGTTTATCTTACATAATTATCTCTTATAATATCGAATCTATGAGATTTTGATGTTATTTATTTTGAGTACAATACCTTAACATCAGTATGAGCAGCCAGATACGGCCAGTTTGAACAGGAAGAGGTGAAAGAGTTCTGGCTGGATATGGCCCGTTTAAATGCTAAAGGGTTAAATTCCAATTACTTGCACCAAGCTAACTTTGATATGTAAAATTGGGAGGTTTGCTGTATATTCTAACTGGGGGAACTTAGTTGTATAGTAGTCAGTATTGGGGACCAATTATCTCCCCTCGCTCCCCCATCTCTCTCTCTCTGGGGGAACTTAGTTGTATAGTAGTCAGTAGTGGGGACCAATTATCTCCCCTCGCTCCCCCATCTCTCTCTCTCTGGGGGAACTTAGTTGTATAGTAGTCAGTAGTGGGGACCAATTATCTCCCCTCGCTCCCCCATCGCTCTCTCTCTGGGGGAACTTAGTTGTATAGTAGTCAGTAGTGGGGTCCAATTCTCTCTCCTCGCTCCCCCATCTCTCTCTCTCTGGGGGAACTTAGTTGTATAGTAGTCAGTAGTGGGGACCAATTATCTCCCCTCGCTCCCCCATCTCTCTCTCTCTGGGGGAACTTAGTTGTATAGTAGTCAGTAGTGGGGTCTAATTCTCTCCCCTCTCACCCCCATCTCTCTCTCTCTGGGGGAACTTAGTTGTATAGTAGTCAGTCGTGGGGTCTAATTCTCTCCCCTCGCTCCCCCATCTCTCTCTCTCTGGGGGAACTTAGTTGTATAGTAGTCAGTCGTGGGGTCCAATTCTCTCTCCTCGCTCCCCCATCTCTCTCTCTCTGGGGGAACTTAGTTGTATAGTAGTCAGTCGTGGGGTCCAATTCTCTCCCCTCGCTCCCCCATCTCTCTCTCTCTTTTTATAGCAGAGGTGATAGACCCCAGATATCCAGTGCAAAACATAAACTAATACGAAATAATAATTCAGAATCCCGAAAATGAATACTAATACTATCTCTAAGGGTGCCGCTACGATAGCCCCAGTACCCCCACCCCCATCCCCTATTCTATGATAGAATTGGCCGACTCCGCTTTTTATAGCAGAGGTGATAGACCCCAGATACTTGCTTTCTTATCCGATGGCTGCCCCATTTCCGTGCTTTCTACATTTCTTAGTGGTATCTCTGCTTTAGTTTCTCGTATATCAGTATTTATTATTTTTTTTTTTTGGGGGGGGGGGGGATTCTGAATTAATTTTCCGTATCAAATTTTTCATATACTTCGTACGAGCATTTATTTAGTTTGTACTAGAATTTTTGTATCGTAGCGGCACCCTTAGAGATAGTATTAGTATTCATTTTCGGGATTCTGAATTATTATTTCGTATTAGTTTATGTTTTGCACTGGGTGGTTGCTGGCCTTGTGCCTAAAGTAGAAACAATTATTTCGTATTAGTTTCGGGTCTCTGAATTATTATTTCGTGGTAGTTTCTTTAGTATTTTGGCCCCCCACTTGTTGACCTGTCACTGTAAGATATACTCGGTTGATTACTACTAACTCATAAAATTGTACCACTACAATTCCGTCCCACCTAGTAAACTTTTCTATAGTTTAGCAGTACCAGTGAGAGACTTGATGATTGTGGTTAGGGAATAGTAACCAGAAATTGTTTTATTATATTTTTAACATTCTTGGTATTCTTCTATATATTTACTCCATATTGATTTACTTATTGTTTCAACTGCCTCCCCCTCCCCCTCCCTAGTATACTTGCTTGACCTCCTGCCCTTAGGATCCTGCTGTAGTTTGCACTATCAACGCACGACTGGGTTTCCTCCACTCCCTCTCCCTCTTTCTTCTACTGGCAGGTTCAGCTACCCCTTCCTCCCACAAATTGCCATGATAGAATTATGTGTCTCAACAACAAACTTTTGACCAATCCTTGTGACAATCACTTTTACCATATATGGAATTACCCCTTGAGAAGCTCGGCTATTCATATACCAGGATAAAAAATTTTTTCATTTAGTCCAGAATTAGCCGTCGAAACGGCTTGATCTCAGCCGTCGCGGTCCTACTCGTTCCTATATATATATATATATATATATATATATATATATATATATATATATATATATATAGAGAGAGTGAGAGAGAGAGAAAGAGAGATAAATCTACCAAAATATACGGTAGTGTCTAATCCGTATGAAGAACTCAATGTAATCCAAATATCATGAAAAGCGATGTATTCAAAAAATTTTTTAGATGAAAATCACAGGAAAACAGAGTCAAGATAAATTAATAAAAACAATGAATAAAAACAAAGAAACAGGATTATTTCTGAAGACAGCATATATATGTGTAGGTATGTATATTCCCTCTGATAGTTTGTAAAATTTTTACATAGATCTATATGATATACATACCAACACACACATATATATCCTAGAAACGATCGTAAAATGATGAATTTTTTAATATAAGGAACTGTTTCTTTGTTTTTATTCATTGTTTTTATTAATTTATATATATATATATATAATGAAAATAAAAGCTACGGGAGAAAGAGGGCAATATCCATCGTCAGTTGTCTGCTAGGAATCATAGGTATTTCTCCGCGTTAGAGACAAGATACCTCAGCCTAACTAAAATAAGTTATTAGGATAAAAAAAGGGGGGAGAGGGAGAAAAACATGTAAACAGACACGAAGGGTGAAGCAACGCAAAGTCACCCTCTCTCCTCTAGCCCACTTCCTCCCTCGTCCACCACTGTAAGCAGTCTCTTCTCTCTCTCACACGGCTACAGTGAAGATGTATCTTTTTCTCTCGTCAAACTCGACAGAACTTGTGTTCGAAATGAGTTGTTGACTTGATATTTTTCTTCTCTTTACGTTGCTTCCCCCTTCGTGTCTGTTTACATTTTTTTCTCTCTCTCCCCCTTTTTTTATCCCAATAATTTATTTTAGTTATTGTTCGCCCTAGGATGAGGTATCTTGTCTCTAAGGCGAAGAAATACCTATGATTCCTAGCAGACAAATGACGATGAATATTACCCTCTTTCGCCCGTAGCTTTTATTTTCATTATACTTAATTACAACCACACAGGTCGCCATTTTATTCATATATATATATATATATATATATATATATATATATATATATATATATATATATATATATATATATATATAAAAGGGGCAAATTGATAACTGTTTTGTTTGTTCCGACTCACTGTGCTCTGAGTTGTAATCTCTCATATGTGGACTTTGCCAATTATACAATCGTGGTCGATAAATAAAGTACTAGAGTCAATAATTCCCCTCTTTCTAGAGTTAATTGTCTGGGTCCACACCTGGAGAAGGATGCGCCTCTTACAATTCCACGGAGAAATAAAAGCTCTTTATTCTATGTTTTTAACAGTGTTGGTCCCTATATTATATATACTGTCACTAGAGCTGTGAGCTGTCCCTATATTATATATACCCCTACTGGAGTTGTTATCTGTCTCTCTATTATATATACCCCTACTGGAGCTGTTATCTGTCCCTATATTATATATACTTCTACTAGAGCTGTTATCTGTTCCTATATTATATATACCGTCACTGGAGGTGTTATCTGTCCCTCTATTATATATACCGTCACTCGAGCTGTTATCTGTCCCTATATTATATATACCCCTACTGGAGCTGTTATCTGTCCCTATATTATATATACCGTTACTGGAGCTGTTATCTGTCCCTATATTATATATACCGTCATTGGAGCTGTTATCTGTCCCTATATTATATATACCGTCATTGGAGCTGTTATCTGTCCCTGTATTATATATACCCCTATTGGAGCTGTTATCTGTCCCTATATTACATATACTCCTATTGGAGCTGTTATCTGTCCCTATATTATATATACTCCTAATGGAGCTGTTATACGTCCCTATATTATATATACCGTCACTGGAGCTGTTATCTGTCCCTATATTATATATACTTCTACTGGAACTGTTATCTGTTCCTATATTATATATACGGTCACTGGAGGTGTTATCTGTCCCTCTATTATATATACCGTCACTGGAGCTGTTATCTGTCCCTATATTATATATATACCCCTACTGGAGATGTTATCTCTCCCTATATTATATATACCGTTACTGGAGCTGTTATCTGTCCCTATATTATATATACCGTCACTGGAGCTGTTATCTGTCCCTATATTATATATACCGTCATTGGAGCTGTTATGTGTCCTAATATTATATATACCACTACTGGAGCTGTTATCTGTCCCCATATTATATATACCCCTACTGGAGCTGTTATCTGTCCCTATATTATATATACCGTCACTGGAGCTGTTATCTGTCCCCATATTATATATACCCCTACTGGAGATGTTATCTGTCCCTATATTATATATACCCCTATTGGAGCTGTTATCTGTCCCTATATTATATATACTCCTACTGGAGCTGTTCTCTGTCCCTATTTTATATATACCGTCACTGGAGATGTTATCTGTCCCTATATTATATATACCCCTACTGGAGCTTTTATCTGTCCCTATATTATATATACGGTCATTGGAGCTGTTATCGGTCCCTATAATATATATACCGCCACTGGAGCTTTTATCTGTCCCTATAATATATATACGGTCACTGGAGATGTTATCGGTTCCTATATTATATATACCGCCACTGGAGCTGTTATCTGTCCCTATATTATATATACCGTCATTGGAGCTGTTCTCTGTCCCTATATTATATATACCGTCACTGGAGCTGTTATCTGTCTCTATAATATATATGCCGTCACTGGAGCTTTTATCTGTCCCTATATAATATATACCGTACTAGAGCTGTTATCTGTCTCTATATTATATATACCGTCACTGGAGCTGTTATCGGTCCCTATATTATATATACCCCTCCTGGAGCTGTTATCTGTCCCTATATTATATATACCGTCATTGGAGCTGTTATCTGTCCCTATATTATATATACCGTTACTGGAGCTGTTATCTGTTGCTATATTATATATACCGTCACTTGAGCTGTTATCTGTCCCTATATTATATATACCCCTGCTGGAGCTGTTATCTGTCCCTATATTATATATACCACTACTGGAGCTGTTATCTGTCCCTGTATTATATATACCCCTACTAGAGCTGTTATCTGTCCCTATATTATATATACCGTCACTGGAGCTGCTATCTGTCCCTATATTATATATACCGTCACTAAAGCTGTTATCTGTCCCTATATTATATATACCGTCACTGGAGCTGTTATCTGTCCCTATATTATATATACCGTCACTGGAGCTGTTATCTGTCCCTATATTATATATACCCCCGCTGGAGCTGTTATCTGTCCCTATATTATATATACCCCTACTGGAGCTTTTATCTGTCCCTATATTATATATACCGTCACTGGAGCTGTTACCTCTCCCTATATTATATATACCCCTACTGGAGCTGTTATCTGTCCCTATATTATATATACCCCTACTGGAGCTTTTATCCATCCCTATATTAAATATACCGTCACTGGAGCTGTTATCTGTCCCTATATTATATATACCGTCACTGGAGCTGTTATCTGTCCCTATATTATATATACCCATACTGGAGTTGTTATCTGTCTCTCTATTATATATACCCCTACTGAAATTGTTATCTGTCCCTTTATAATATACACCGTCAGTGGAGCTGTTACCTGTCCCTATATTATATATACCGTCACTGGAGCTGTTATCTGTCTCTATATTATATAAATCGTAACTGGAGCTGTTATCTGTCCCTATATTATGTATACCCCTACTGGAGCTTTTATCCGTCCCCATATTAAATATACCGTCACTGGAGCTGTTATCTGTCCCTATATTATATATACGCCTACTGGAGCTATTATCTGTCTCTATATTATATATACCGTCACTGGAGCTGTTATCTGTGCCCATATTATATATACCACTACTGGAGCTGTTATCTGTCCCTATATTATATATACTCCTACTGGAGCTGTTATCTGTCCCTATATTATACATACCGTCACTGGAGCTGTTATCTGTCCCTATATTATATATACCCCTACTGGAGCTTTTATCTGTCCCTATATTATATATACTGTCATTGGAGCTGCTATCCGTCCCTATATTATATATACCGCCACTGGAGCTTTTATCTGTCCCTATATTATATATACGGTCACTGGAGCTGTTATCGGTCACTATATTATATATACCGCCACTGGAGCTGTTATCTGTCCCTATATTATATATACCCCTACTGGAGTTGTTATCTGTCTCTCTATTATAAATACCCATACTGGAGCTGTTATCTGTCCCTTTATAATATACACCGTCACTGGAGTTGTTACATGTCCCTATATTATATATACCGTCACTGGAGCTGTTATCGGTCCCTATATTATATATACTGTCACTGGAGCTGGTAACTGTCCCTATATTATATATACCGTCATTGGAGCTGTTATCTGTCCCTATATTATAAATACCGTCACTGGAGCTGTTATCTATCTGTATATTATATATGCCGTCACTGGAGCTTTTATCTGTACCTATATAATATATACCCCTACTGGAACTGTTATCTGTCCCTATTTTATATATACCCTACTGGAGCTGTTATCGGTCTCTATATTATATATACCGTCACTGGAGCTGTTATCGGTCCCTATATTATATATACCCCTCCTGGAGCTGTTATCTGTCCCTATATTATATATAGAGTCATTGGAGCTGTTATCTGTCCCTATATTATATATACCGTCACTGGAGCTGTTATCTGTTGCTATATTATATATACCGTCACTTGAGCTGTTATCTGTCCCTATATTATATATACTCCTACTGGAGCTGTTATCTGTCCCTATTTTATATATACCGTCATTGGAGATCTTATCTGTCCCTATATTATATATACCCCTACTGGAGCTTTTATCTATCCCTATATTATATATACGGTCTTTGGAGCTGTTATCGGTCCCTATATTATATATACCGCCACTGGAGCTTTTATCTGTGCCTATATTATATATACGGTCACTGGAGCTGTTATCGGTCACTATATTATATATACCGCCACTGGAGCTGTTATCTGTCCCTATATTATATATACCGTCAGTGGAGCTGTTATCTGTCCCTATATTATATATACCCCTACTGGAGTTGTTATCTGTCTCTCTATTATATATACCCATACTGGAGCTGTTATCTGTCCCTTTATAATATACACCGTCACTGGAGTTGTTACATGTCCCTATATTATATATAACGTCACTGGAGCTGTTATCGGTCCCTATATTATATATACCGTCACTGGAGCTGTTATCGGTCTCTATATTATATATGCCGTCACTGGAGCTTTTATCTGTCCCTATATAATACATACTCCTACTGGAACTGTTATCTGTCCCTATTTTATGTATACCCTACTGGAGCTGTTATCTGTCTCTATATTATATATACCGTCAGTGGAGCTGTTATCGGTCCCTATATTATATATACCCCTCCTGGAGCTGTTATCTGTCCCTATATTATATATACTGTCATTGGAGCTGTTATCTGTCCCTATATTATATATACCGTCACTGGAGCTGGTATCTGTTGCTATATTATATATACTGTCACTTGAGCTGTTATCTGTCCCTATATTATATATACCCCTGCTTGAGCTGTTACCTGTCCCTATATTATATATACCACTACTGGAGCTGTTATCTGTCCCTGTATTATATATACCCCTACTGGAGCTGTTATCTGTCCCTATATTATATATACCTTCACTGGAGCTGTTATCTGTCCCTATATTATATATACCCCTACTGGAGCTGTTATCTGTCCCTATATTATATATACCCCTACTGGAGCTTTTATCCATTCCTATATTAAATATACCGTCACTGGAGCTGTTATCTGTCCCTATATTATATATACCCATACTGGAGTTGTTATCTGTCTCTCTATTATATATACCCCTACTGAAATTGTTATCTGTCCCTTTATAATATACACCGTCAGTGGAGCTGTTACCTGTCCCTATATTATATATACCGTCACTGGAGCTGTTATCTGTCTCTATATTATATAAATCGTTACTGGAGCTGTTATCTGTCCCTATATTATATATACCCCTACTGGAGCTTTTATCCGTCCCTATATTAAATATACCGTCACTGGAGCTGTTATCTGTCCCTATATTATATATACGCCTACTGGAGCTATTATCTGTCCCTATATTATATATACCGTCAGTGGAGCTGTTATCTGTCCCTATATTATATATACCGTCACTGGAGCAGTTATCTGGCCCTATATTATATATACCGGCACTGGAGGTATTATCTGTCCCTATCTTATATATACCCCTACTGGAGCTGTTATCTGTCTGTATATTATATATACCGTCGCTGGAGCTGTTATCTGTCCATATATTATATATACCCCTACAGGAGCTATTATCTGTCCCTATATTATATATACCCCTAATAGAGCTGTTATCTGTCCCTATATTATATGTAACGCCACTCGAGCTGTTATCTGTCCCTATATTATATACACCCCTATGGAGCTGTTATCTATCCCTATATTATATATACTCCTACTGGAGCTCTAATCTGACCTCTATTATATATACCCCTATGGGGCTGTTATCTGTCCCTATATTATATATACCGTCAGTGGAGCTGTTATCTGTCCCTATATTATATATACCGTCACTGGAGCAGTTATCTGGCCCTATATTATATATACCGGCACTGGAGGTATTATCTGTCCCTATAATATATATACCTTCATTGGAGCTGTTATCTGTCCCTATATTATATATACCGTCACTGGAGCTGTTATATGTCCCTATATTATATATTCCGTCACTGGAGTTGATATCTGTCCCTATATTATATATATCCCTATTGGAGCTGTTATCTGTCCCTATATTATATATACCACTACTGGAGCTGTTATGTGTCTCGATAGTATATATACCGTCACTGGAGCTGCTATCTGTCTCTATATTATATATACCGTCACCGGAGCTGTTATCTGTCCCTATATTATATATACCCATACTGGAGCTGTTATCCGTCCCTATATGATATAAAGCCATATGGGGCTGTTATCTATCCCTATATTATATATACCGTTACACGAGCTGTTATCTGTCCCTATATCATATATACCGTCACTGGAACTGTTATCAGTCCCTATATTATATATACCCCTACTGGAGCTGCTATCTTTCCCTATATTATATATACCGTCACTGGAGCTGTTATCTGTCCCTATATTTTATATACCCCTACTGGAGCTGTTATATCTCCCTATATTATATATACGCCTAATGGAGCTTTTATATGTCTCTATAGTATATATACCGTCACTGGAGCTGTTATCTGTCTCTATATTATATATACACTCACTGGAGCTGTTATCTGTCCCTATATTATATATACCGTCACTGGAGCTTTTATCTATCCCTATATAATATATACCCCTACTGGAGCTGTTATCTGTCCTTATTTTATATATACCCTACTGGAGCCTTATCTGTCTCTATATTATATATACCGTCACTGGAGCTGTTATCTGCCCCTATATTATATATACCGTCACTGGAGCAGTTATCTGTCCCAATATTATATATACCCCTACTGGAGCTGTTATCTGTCTCTATATTATATATACAGTCACTGGAACTGTTACCTGTCCTTATGTTATATAAACCACTACTGGAGCTGTTATCTGTCCCTGTATTATATATACCCCTACTGGAGCTGTTATCTGTCCCTATATTATATATACCGTCATTGGAGCTGCTATCTGTCCCTATATTATATATACCCCCGCTGGAGGTGTTA
Source organism: Eledone cirrhosa (assembly GCA_964016885.1). Lineage (NCBI taxonomy): Eukaryota > Metazoa > Mollusca > Cephalopoda > Octopoda > Eledonidae > Eledone > Eledone cirrhosa. The sequence continues at coordinate 399,654,274 of OZ024741.1, read as the reverse complement.
TCTGTACCTATATTATATATAACCCTACTGAAGCTTTTATCTGTCCCTATATCATATATACCGTCAATGGAGCTGTTATCCTCCGTATATTATATATACCCCTACTGGAGCTGTTATCTGTCAGTATATTATATATACCGTCACTGGAGGTGTCATCTGTCCCTATATTATATATACCGTCAATGGAGCTGTTATCTGTCCCTATATTATATATACGGTCACTGGAGCTGTTATCGGTCACTATATTATATATACCGCCACTGGAGCTGTTATCTTTCCCTATATTATATATACCGTCAGTGGAGCTATTATCTGTCCCTTATTATATATACCGTCACTGGAGCTGTTATCTGCCCCTATATTATATATACCCCCGCTGGAGCTGTTATCTGTCCCAATATTATATATACCCCTAATGGAGCTTTTATCTGTCCCTATATTATATATACCGTCATTGGAAATGTTATCTGTCCCTATATTATATATACCCCTACTGGTGCTGTTATCTGTCCCTATATTATATATACCCCTGCTGGAGCTATTATCTGTCCCTATATTATATATACCCCTACTGGAGCTGTTATATGTCCCTATTTTATATATATCCCTAATGAAGCTTTTATCCGTCTCTATATTAATGGAGCTGTTATCTGTCCCTATATTATATATACGGTCACTGGAGCTGTTATCGGTCACTATATTATATATACCGCCACTGGAGCTGTTATCTTTCCCTATATTATATATACCGTCAGTGGAGCTATTATCTGTCCCTATATTATATATACCGTCAATGGAGCTGTTATCCGTCCCTATATTATATATACCCCTACTGGAGCTGTTATCTGTCCCTATATTATACATACCCCTACTGGAGTTTTTATCCGTCTCTATATTAAATATACCGTCATTGGAGCTGTTATCTGTCCCTATATTATATATACCGTCACTGGAGCTGTTATCTGTCCCTATATTATATATACCCCTAATGGAGCTGTTATCTGTCTCTCTATTATATATACCCCTACTGGAGCTGTTATCTGTCCCTTTATAATATACACCGTCAATGGAGCTGTTATATGTCTCTATAGTATATATACCGTCACTGGAGCTGTTATCTGTCTCTATATTATATAAATCGTTGCTGGAGCTGTTATCTCTCCCTATATTATATATACCGTCACTGGAGTTGTTATCTGTCCCTATATTATGTATACCGTCACTGGAGCTGTTATCTGTCTCTATATTATATATGCCGTCACTGGAGATTTATTCTGTCCCTATATAATATATACCCCTACTGGAGCTGTTATCGGTGTCTATATTATATAAACCTTCACTGGAGCTTTTATCTGTCCCTATATTATATATACCGTCACTGGAGCTGTTATCTGTCCCTATATTATATATACCGTCATGGAGCAGTTATCTGTCCCTATATAATATATACTCCTACTGGAACTGTTATCTGTCCCTATTTTATGTATACCCTACTGGAGCTGGTTTCTGTCTCTATATTATATATACCGTCAGTGGAGCTGTTATCGGTCCCTATATTATATATACCCCTCCTGGAGCTGTTATCTGTCCCTATATTATATATACCGTCATTGGAGCTGTTATCTCTCCCTATATTATATATACCGTCACTGGAGCTGTTATCTGTTGCTATATTATATATACTGTCAATTGAGCTGTTATCTGTCCCTATATTATATATACCCCTGCTGGAGCTGTTACCTGTCCCTATATTATATATACCACTACTGGAGCTGTTATCTGTCCCTATATTATATATACCCCTACTGGAGCTGTTATCTGTCCCTATATTATATATACCGTCACTAGAGTTGTTATCTGTCACTATGTTATATATACCGTCACTGGAGGTGTTATCTGTCCCTATATTATATATACAGTCACTGGAGCTGTTATCTGTCCCTATATTATATATACCCTCACTGGAGCTGTTACCTCTACCTATATTATATATACCCCTACTGGAGCTGTTATCTTTCTCTCTATTATATGTACCCATACTGGAGCTGTTATATGTCCCTTTATAATATACACCGTCACTGGAGTTGTTATATGTCCCTATATTATATATACCGTCACTGGAGCTGTTATCGGTCCCTATATTATATATACTGTCACTGGAGCTGTTATCTGTCCCTATATTATATATACCGTCATTGGAGCTGTTATCTGTCCCTATATTATATATACCGTCATTGGAGCTGTTATCTGTCCCTATATTATATATACCGTCACTGGAGCTGTTATCTGTCTCCATATTATATATGCCGTCACTGGAGCTTTTATCTGTCCCTATATAATGTATACACCTACTGGAACTGTTATCTGTCCCTATTTTATATATACCCTACTGGAGCTGCTATCTGTCTCTATATTATATATACCGTCACTGGAGATGTTATCTGTCCCTATATTATATATACCGTCACTGGAGCTGTTATCTGTTGCTATATTATATATACCGTCACTTGAGCTGTTATCTGTCCCTATATCATATATACCCATGCTGGAGCTGTTATCTGTCCCTATATTATATATACCACTACTGGAGCTGTTATCTGTCCCTGTATTATATATACCCCTACTGGAGCTGTTATCTCTCCCTATATTATATGTACAGTCACTGGAGCTGCTATCTGCCCCTATATTATATATACCGTCACTAGAGCTGTTATCTGTCACTCTATTATATATACCGTCACTGGAGGTGTTATCTGTCCATATATTATATATACCGTCACTGGAGCTGTTATCTGTCCCTACATTATATATACCTTCACTGGAGCTGTTATCTGTCCCTATATTATATATACCCCTACTGGAGCTGTTATCTGTCCCTATATTATATATACCCCTACTGGAGCTTTTATCCATCCCTATATTAAATATACCGTCACTGGAGCTGTTATCTGTCCCTATATTATATATACCCATACTGGAGTTGTTATCTGTCTCTCTATTATATATACCCCTACTGAAATTGTTATCTGTCCCTTTATAATATACACCGTCAGTGGAGCTGTTACCTGTCCCTATATTATATATACCGTCACTGGAGCTGTTATCTGTCTCTATATTATATAAATCGTTACTGGAGCTGTTATCTGTCCCTATATTATATATACCCCTACTGGAGCTTTTATCCGTCCCTATATTAAATATACCGTCACTGGAGCTGTTATCTGTCCCTGTATTATATATACCCCTATTGGAGCTGTTATCTGTCCCTATATTACATATACTCCTATTGGAGCTGTTATCTGTCCCTATATTATATATACTCCTAATGGAGCTGTTATACGTCCCTATATTATATATACCGTCACTGGAGCTGTTATCTGTCCCTATATTATATATACTTCTACTGGAACTGTTATCTGTTCCTATATTATATATACGGTCACTGGAGGTGTTATCTGTCCCTCTATTATATATACCGTCACTGGAGCTGTTATCTGTCCCTATATTATATATATACCCCTACTGGAGATGTTATCTCTCCCTATATTATATATACCGTTACTGGAGCTGTTATCTGTCCCTATATTATATATACCGTCACTGGAGCTGTTATCTGTCCCTATATTATATATACCGTCATTGGAGCTGTTATGTGTCCTAATATTATATATACCACTACTGGAGCTGTTATCTGTCCCCATATTATATATACCCCTACTGGAGCTGTTATCTGTCCCTATATTATATATACCGTCACTGGAGCTGTTATCTGTCCCCATATTATATATACCCCTACTGGAGATGTTATCTGTCCCTATATTATATATACCCCTATTGGAGCTGTTATCTGTCCCTATATTATATATACTCCTACTGGAGCTGTTCTCTGTCCCTATTTTATATATACCGTCACTGGAGATGTTATCTGTCCCTATATTATATATACCCCTACTGGAGCTTTTATCTGTCCCTATATTATATATACGGTCATTGGAGCTGTTATCGGTCCCTATAATATATATACCGCCACTGGAGCTTTTATCTGTCCCTATAATATATATACGGTCACTGGAGATGTTATCGGTTCCTATATTATATATACCGCCACTGGAGCTGTTATCTGTCCCTATATTATATATACCGTCATTGGAGCTGTTCTCTGTCCCTATATTATATATACCGTCACTGGAGCTGTTATCTGTCTCTATAATATATATGCCGTCACTGGAGCTTTTATCTGTCCCTATATAATATATACCGTACTAGAGCTGTTATCTGTCTCTATATTATATATACCGTCACTGGAGCTGTTATCGGTCCCTATATTATATATACCCCTCCTGGAGCTGTTATCTGTCCCTATATTATATATACCGTCATTGGAGCTGTTATCTGTCCCTATATTATATATACCGTTACTGGAGCTGTTATCTGTTGCTATATTATATATACCGTCACTTGAGCTGTTATCTGTCCCTATATTATATATACCCCTGCTGGAGCTGTTATCTGTCCCTATATTATATATACCACTACTGGAGCTGTTATCTGTCCCTGTATTATATATACCCCTACTAGAGCTGTTATCTGTCCCTATATTATATATACCGTCACTGGAGCTGCTATCTGTCCCTATATTATATATACCGTCACTAAAGCTGTTATCTGTCCCTATATTATATATACCGTCACTGGAGCTGTTATCTGTCCCTATATTATATATACCGTCACTGGAGCTGTTATCTGTCCCTATATTATATATACCCCCGCTGGAGCTGTTATCTGTCCCTATATTATATATACCCCTACTGGAGCTTTTATCTGTCCCTATATTATATATACCGTCACTGGAGCTGTTACCTCTCCCTATATTATATATACCCCTACTGGAGCTGTTATCTGTCCCTATATTATATATACCCCTACTGGAGCTTTTATCCATCCCTATATTAAATATACCGTCACTGGAGCTGTTATCTGTCCCTATATTATATATACCGTCACTGGAGCTGTTATCTGTCCCTATATTATATATACCCATACTGGAGTTGTTATCTGTCTCTCTATTATATATACCCCTACTGAAATTGTTATCTGTCCCTTTATAATATACACCGTCAGTGGAGCTGTTACCTGTCCCTATATTATATATACCGTCACTGGAGCTGTTATCTGTCTCTATATTATATAAATCGTAACTGGAGCTGTTATCTGTCCCTATATTATGTATACCCCTACTGGAGCTTTTATCCGTCCCCATATTAAATATACCGTCACTGGAGCTGTTATCTGTCCCTATATTATATATACGCCTACTGGAGCTATTATCTGTCTCTATATTATATATACCGTCACTGGAGCTGTTATCTGTGCCCATATTATATATACCACTACTGGAGCTGTTATCTGTCCCTATATTATATATACTCCTACTGGAGCTGTTATCTGTCCCTATATTATACATACCGTCACTGGAGCTGTTATCTGTCCCTATATTATATATACCCCTACTGGAGCTTTTATCTGTCCCTATATTATATATACTGTCATTGGAGCTGCTATCCGTCCCTATATTATATATACCGCCACTGGAGCTTTTATCTGTCCCTATATTATATATACGGTCACTGGAGCTGTTATCGGTCACTATATTATATATACCGCCACTGGAGCTGTTATCTGTCCCTATATTATATATACCCCTACTGGAGTTGTTATCTGTCTCTCTATTATAAATACCCATACTGGAGCTGTTATCTGTCCCTTTATAATATACACCGTCACTGGAGTTGTTACATGTCCCTATATTATATATACCGTCACTGGAGCTGTTATCGGTCCCTATATTATATATACTGTCACTGGAGCTGGTAACTGTCCCTATATTATATATACCGTCATTGGAGCTGTTATCTGTCCCTATATTATAAATACCGTCACTGGAGCTGTTATCTATCTGTATATTATATATGCCGTCACTGGAGCTTTTATCTGTACCTATATAATATATACCCCTACTGGAACTGTTATCTGTCCCTATTTTATATATACCCTACTGGAGCTGTTATCGGTCTCTATATTATATATACCGTCACTGGAGCTGTTATCGGTCCCTATATTATATATACCCCTCCTGGAGCTGTTATCTGTCCCTATATTATATATAGAGTCATTGGAGCTGTTATCTGTCCCTATATTATATATACCGTCACTGGAGCTGTTATCTGTTGCTATATTATATATACCGTCACTTGAGCTGTTATCTGTCCCTATATTATATATACTCCTACTGGAGCTGTTATCTGTCCCTATTTTATATATACCGTCATTGGAGATCTTATCTGTCCCTATATTATATATACCCCTACTGGAGCTTTTATCTATCCCTATATTATATATACGGTCTTTGGAGCTGTTATCGGTCCCTATATTATATATACCGCCACTGGAGCTTTTATCTGTGCCTATATTATATATACGGTCACTGGAGCTGTTATCGGTCACTATATTATATATACCGCCACTGGAGCTGTTATCTGTCCCTATATTATATATACCGTCAGTGGAGCTGTTATCTGTCCCTATATTATATATACCCCTACTGGAGTTGTTATCTGTCTCTCTATTATATATACCCATACTGGAGCTGTTATCTGTCCCTTTATAATATACACCGTCACTGGAGTTGTTACATGTCCCTATATTATATATAACGTCACTGGAGCTGTTATCGGTCCCTATATTATATATACCGTCACTGGAGCTGTTATCGGTCTCTATATTATATATGCCGTCACTGGAGCTTTTATCTGTCCCTATATAATACATACTCCTACTGGAACTGTTATCTGTCCCTATTTTATGTATACCCTACTGGAGCTGTTATCTGTCTCTATATTATATATACCGTCAGTGGAGCTGTTATCGGTCCCTATATTATATATACCCCTCCTGGAGCTGTTATCTGTCCCTATATTATATATACTGTCATTGGAGCTGTTATCTGTCCCTATATTATATATACCGTCACTGGAGCTGGTATCTGTTGCTATATTATATATACTGTCACTTGAGCTGTTATCTGTCCCTATATTATATATACCCCTGCTTGAGCTGTTACCTGTCCCTATATTATATATACCACTACTGGAGCTGTTATCTGTCCCTGTATTATATATACCCCTACTGGAGCTGTTATCTGTCCCTATATTATATATACCTTCACTGGAGCTGTTATCTGTCCCTATATTATATATACCCCTACTGGAGCTGTTATCTGTCCCTATATTATATATACCCCTACTGGAGCTTTTATCCATTCCTATATTAAATATACCGTCACTGGAGCTGTTATCTGTCCCTATATTATATATACCCATACTGGAGTTGTTATCTGTCTCTCTATTATATATACCCCTACTGAAATTGTTATCTGTCCCTTTATAATATACACCGTCAGTGGAGCTGTTACCTGTCCCTATATTATATATACCGTCACTGGAGCTGTTATCTGTCTCTATATTATATAAATCGTTACTGGAGCTGTTATCTGTCCCTATATTATATATACCCCTACTGGAGCTTTTATCCGTCCCTATATTAAATATACCGTCACTGGAGCTGTTATCTGTCCCTATATTATATATACGCCTACTGGAGCTATTATCTGTCCCTATATTATATATACCGTCAGTGGAGCTGTTATCTGTCCCTATATTATATATACCGTCACTGGAGCAGTTATCTGGCCCTATATTATATATACCGGCACTGGAGGTATTATCTGTCCCTATCTTATATATACCCCTACTGGAGCTGTTATCTGTCTGTATATTATATATACCGTCGCTGGAGCTGTTATCTGTCCATATATTATATATACCCCTACAGGAGCTATTATCTGTCCCTATATTATATATACCCCTAATAGAGCTGTTATCTGTCCCTATATTATATGTAACGCCACTCGAGCTGTTATCTGTCCCTATATTATATACACCCCTATGGAGCTGTTATCTATCCCTATATTATATATACTCCTACTGGAGCTCTAATCTGACCTCTATTATATATACCCCTATGGGGCTGTTATCTGTCCCTATATTATATATACCGTCAGTGGAGCTGTTATCTGTCCCTATATTATATATACCGTCACTGGAGCAGTTATCTGGCCCTATATTATATATACCGGCACTGGAGGTATTATCTGTCCCTATAATATATATACCTTCATTGGAGCTGTTATCTGTCCCTATATTATATATACCGTCACTGGAGCTGTTATATGTCCCTATATTATATATTCCGTCACTGGAGTTGATATCTGTCCCTATATTATATATATCCCTATTGGAGCTGTTATCTGTCCCTATATTATATATACCACTACTGGAGCTGTTATGTGTCTCGATAGTATATATACCGTCACTGGAGCTGCTATCTGTCTCTATATTATATATACCGTCACCGGAGCTGTTATCTGTCCCTATATTATATATACCCATACTGGAGCTGTTATCCGTCCCTATATGATATAAAGCCATATGGGGCTGTTATCTATCCCTATATTATATATACCGTTACACGAGCTGTTATCTGTCCCTATATCATATATACCGTCACTGGAACTGTTATCAGTCCCTATATTATATATACCCCTACTGGAGCTGCTATCTTTCCCTATATTATATATACCGTCACTGGAGCTGTTATCTGTCCCTATATTTTATATACCCCTACTGGAGCTGTTATATCTCCCTATATTATATATACGCCTAATGGAGCTTTTATATGTCTCTATAGTATATATACCGTCACTGGAGCTGTTATCTGTCTCTATATTATATATACACTCACTGGAGCTGTTATCTGTCCCTATATTATATATACCGTCACTGGAGCTTTTATCTATCCCTATATAATATATACCCCTACTGGAGCTGTTATCTGTCCTTATTTTATATATACCCTACTGGAGCCTTATCTGTCTCTATATTATATATACCGTCACTGGAGCTGTTATCTGCCCCTATATTATATATACCGTCACTGGAGCAGTTATCTGTCCCAATATTATATATACCCCTACTGGAGCTGTTATCTGTCTCTATATTATATATACAGTCACTGGAACTGTTACCTGTCCTTATGTTATATAAACCACTACTGGAGCTGTTATCTGTCCCTGTATTATATATACCCCTACTGGAGCTGTTATCTGTCCCTATATTATATATACCGTCATTGGAGCTGCTATCTGTCCCTATATTATATATACCCCCGCTGGAGCTGTTATCTGTACCTATATTATATATAACCCTACTGAAGCTTTTATCTGTCCCTATATCATATATACCGTCAATGGAGCTGTTATCCTCCGTATATTATATATACCCCTACTGGAGCTGTTATCTGTCAGTATATTATATATACCGTCACTGGAGGTGTCATCTGTCCCTATATTATATATACCGTCAATGGAGCTGTTATCTGTCCCTATATTATATATACGGTCACTGGAGCTGTTATCGGTCACTATATTATATATACCGCCACTGGAGCTGTTATCTTTCCCTATATTATATATACCGTCAGTGGAGCTATTATCTGTCCCTTATTATATATACCGTCACTGGAGCTGTTATCCGTCCCTATATTATATATACCCCTACTGGAGCTGTTATCTGTCCCTATATTATACATACCCCTACTGGAGTTTTTATCCGTCTCTATATTAAATATACCGTCATTGGAGCTGTTATCTGTCCCTATATTATATATACCGTCACTGGAGCTGTTATCTGTCCCTATATTATATATACCCCTAATGGAGCTGTTATCTGTCTCTCTATTATATATACCCCTACTGGAGCTGTTATCTGTCCCTTTATAATATACACCGTCAATGGAGCTGTTATATGTCTCTATAGTATATATACCGTCACTGGAGCTGTTATCTGTCTCTATATTATATAAATCGTTGCTGGAGCTGTTATCTCTCCCTATATTATATATACCGTCACTGGAGTTGTTATCTGTCCCTATATTATGTATACCGTCACTGGAGCTGTTATCTGTCTCTATATTATATATGCCGTCACTGGAGATTTATTCTGTCCCTATATAATATATACCCCTACTGGAGCTGTTATCGGTGTCTATATTATATAAACCTTCACTGGAGCTTTTATCTGTCCCTATATTATATATACCGTCACTGGAGCTGTTATCTGTCCCTATATTATATATACCGTCATGGAGCAGTTATCTGTCCCTATATAATATATACTCCTACTGGAACTGTTATCTGTCCCTATTTTATGTATACCCTACTGGAGCTGGTTTCTGTCTCTATATTATATATACCGTCAGTGGAGCTGTTATCGGTCCCTATATTATATATACCCCTCCTGGAGCTGTTATCTGTCCCTATATTATATATACCGTCATTGGAGCTGTTATCTCTCCCTATATTATATATACCGTCACTGGAGCTGTTATCTGTTGCTATATTATATATACTGTCAATTGAGCTGTTATCTGTCCCTATATTATATATACCCCTGCTGGAGCTGTTACCTGTCCCTATATTATATATACCACTACTGGAGCTGTTATCTGTCCCTATATTATATATACCCCTACTGGAGCTGTTATCTGTCCCTATATTATATATACCGTCACTAGAGTTGTTATCTGTCACTATGTTATATATACCGTCACTGGAGGTGTTATCTGTCCCTATATTATATATACAGTCACTGGAGCTGTTATCTGTCCCTATATTATATATACCCTCACTGGAGCTGTTACCTCTACCTATATTATATATACCCCTACTGGAGCTGTTATCTTTCTCTCTATTATATGTACCCATACTGGAGCTGTTATATGTCCCTTTATAATATACACCGTCACTGGAGTTGTTATATGTCCCTATATTATATATACCGTCACTGGAGCTGTTATCGGTCCCTATATTATATATACTGTCACTGGAGCTGTTATCTGTCCCTATATTATATATACCGTCATTGGAGCTGTTATCTGTCCCTATATTATATATACCGTCATTGGAGCTGTTATCTGTCCCTATATTATATATACCGTCACTGGAGCTGTTATCTGTCTCCATATTATATATGCCGTCACTGGAGCTTTTATCTGTCCCTATATAATGTATACACCTACTGGAACTGTTATCTGTCCCTATTTTATATATACCCTACTGGAGCTGCTATCTGTCTCTATATTATATATACCGTCACTGGAGATGTTATCTGTCCCTATATTATATATACCGTCACTGGAGCTGTTATCTGTTGCTATATTATATATACCGTCACTTGAGCTGTTATCTGTCCCTATATCATATATACCCATGCTGGAGCTGTTATCTGTCCCTATATTATATATACCACTACTGGAGCTGTTATCTGTCCCTGTATTATATATACCCCTACTGGAGCTGTTATCTCTCCCTATATTATATGTACAGTCACTGGAGCTGCTATCTGCCCCTATATTATATATACCGTCACTAGAGCTGTTATCTGTCACTATATTATATATACCGTCACTGGAGGTGTTATCTGTCCATATATTATATATACCGTCACTGGAGCTGTTATCTGTCCCTACATTATATATACCTTCACTGGAGCTGTTATCTGTCCCTATATTATATATACCCCTACTGGAGCTGTTATCTGTCCCTATATTATATATACCCCTACTGGAGCTTTTATCCATCCCTATATTAAATATACCGTCACTGGAGCTGTTATCTGTCCCTATATTATATATACCCATACTGGAGTTGTTATCTGTCTCTCTATTATATATACCCCTACTGAAATTGTTATCTGTCCCTTTATAATATACACCGTCAGTGGAGCTGTTACCTGTCCCTATATTATATATACCGTCACTGGAGCTGTTATCTGTCTCTATATTATATAAATCGTTACTGGAGCTGTTATCTGTCCCTATATTATATATACCCCTACTGGAGCTTTTATCCGTCCCTATATTAAATATACCGTCACTGGAGCTGTTATCTGTCCCTATATTATATATACGCCTACTGGAGCTATTATCTGTCCCTATATTATATATACCGTCAGTGGAGCTGTTATCTGTCCCTATATTATATATACCGTCACTGGAGCTGTTATCTGGCCCTATATTATATATACCGGCACTGGAGGTATTATCTGTCCCTATCTTATATATACCCCTACTGGAGCTGTTATCTGTCTCTATATTATATATACCGTCGCTGGAGCTGTTATCTGTCCATATATTATATATACCCCTACAGGAGCTATTATCTGTCCCTATATTATATATACCCCTAATAGAGCTGTTATCTGTCCCTATATTATATATAACGCCACTGGAGCTGTTATCTGTCCCTATATTATATATACCCCTATGGGGCTGTTATCTGTAACTATATTATATATACCGTCAGTGGAGCTGTTATCTGTCCCTATATTATATATACCGTCACTGGAGCAGTTATCTGGCCCTATATTATATATACCGGCACTGGAGGTATTATCTGTCCCTATAATATATATACCTTCATTGGAGCTGTTATCTGTCCCTATATTATATATACCGTCACTGGAGCTGTTATATGTCCCTATATTATATATTCCGTCACTGGAGTTGATATCTGTCCCTATATTATATATATCCCTATTGGAGCTGTTATCTGTCCCTATATTATATATACCACTACTGGAGCTGTTATGTGTCTCGATAGTATATATACCGTCACTGGAGCTGCTATCTGTCTCCATATTATATATACCGTCACCGGAGCTGTTATCTGTCCCTATATTATATATACCCATACTGGAGCTGTTATCCGTCCCTATATGATATAAAGCCACATGGGGCTGTTATCTATCCCTATATGATATATACCGTCACTGGAACTGTTATCTGTCCCTATATTATATATACCCCTACTGGAGTTGCTATCTTTCCCTATATTATATATACCGTCACTGGAGCTGTTATCTGTCCCTATATTTTATATACCCCTCCTGGAGCTGTTATATGTCCCTATATTATATACACCCCTAATGGAGCTTTTATATGTCTCTATAGTATATATACCGTCACTGGAGCTGTTATCTGTCTCTATATTATATATACACTCACTGGAGCTGTTATCTGTCCCTATATTATATATACCGTCACTGGAGCTTTTATCTATCCCTATATAATATATACCCCTACTGGAGCTGTTATCTGTCCTTATTTTATATATACCCTACTGGAGCCTTATCTGTCTCTATATTATATATACCGTTACAGGAGCTGTTATCTGTCCCTATATTATATATACCGTCACTGGAACTGTTATCTGTCCCTATATTATATATACCCCTACTGGAGCTGCTATCTTTCCCTATATTATATATACCGTCACTGGAGCTGTTATCTGTCCCTATATTTTATATACCCCTACTGGAGCTGTTATATGTCCCTATATTATATACACCCCTAATGGAGCTTTTATATGTCTCTATAGTATATATACCGTCACTGGAGCTGTTATCTGTCTCTATATTATATATACACTCACTGGAGCTGTTATCTGTCCCTATATTATATATACCGTCACTGGAGATTTTATCTATCCCTATATAATATATACCCCTACTGGAGTTGTTATCTGTCCTTATTTTATATATACCCTACTGGAGCCTTATCTGTCTCTATATTATATATACCGTCACTGGAGCTGTTATCTGCCCCTATATTATATATACCGTCACTGGAGCAGTTATCTGTCCCAATATTATATATACCCCTACTGGTGCTGTTATCTGTCTCTATATTATATATACACTCACTGGAACTGTTACCTGTCCTTATATTATATAAACCACTACTGGAGCTGTTATCTGTCCCTGTATTATATATACCCCTACTGGAGCTGTTATCTGTCCCTATATTATATACACCGTCATTGGAGCTGCTATCTGTCCCTATATTATATATACCCCCGCTGGAGCTGTTATCTGTACCTATATTATATATAACCCTACTGAAGCTTTTATCTGTCCCTATATTATATATACCGTCAATGGAGCTGTTATCCTCCGTATATTATATATACCCCTACTGGAGCTGTTATCTGTCACTATATTATATATACCGTCACTGGAGGTGTCATCTGTCCCTATATTATATATACCGTCAATGGAGCTGTTATCTGTCCCTATATTATATATACCGTCACTGGAGCTGTTATCGGTCACTATATTATATATACCGCCACTGGAGCTGTTATCTGTCCCTATATTATGTATACCGTCAGTGGAGCTATTATCTGTCCCTTATTATATATACCGTCACTGGAGCTGTTATCTGTCCCTATATTATATAAAACCCCGCTGGAGCTGTTATCTGTCCCTATTTTATATATACACCTAATGGAGCTTTTATCTGTCCCTATATTATATATACCGTCATTGGAGCTGTTATCTGTCCCTATATTATATATACCCCTACTGGTGCTGTAATCTGTCCCTCTATTATATATACCCCTGCTGGAGCTATTATCTGTCCCTATATTATATATACCCCTACTGGAGCTGTTATATGTCCCTATATTATATATATCCCTAATGAAGCTTTTATCTGTCCCTATATTATATATACCGTCAATGGAGCTGTTATCCGTCCCTATATTATATATACCCCTACTGGAGCTGTTATCTGTACCTATATTATACATACCCCTACTGGAGTTGTTATCTGTCTCTCTATTATATATACCCCTACTGTAGCTGTTATCTGTCCCTTTATAATATACACCGTCAATGGAGCTGTTATATGTCTCTATAGTATATATACCGTCACTGGAGCTGTTATCTGTCTCTATTTTATATAAATCGTTACTGGAGCTGTTATCTCTCCCTATATTATATATACCGTCACTGGAGTTGTTATCTGTCCCTATATTATGTATACCGTCACTGGAGCTGTTATCTGTCTCTATATTATATATGCCGTCACTGGAGATTTTTTCTGTCCCTATATAATATATACCCCTACTGGAGCTGTTATCGGTGTCTATATTATATATACCTTCACTGGAGCTTTTATCTGTCCCTATATTATATATACTGTCACTGGAGCTGTTATCTGTCCCTATATTATATATACCGTCATGGAGCAGTTATCTGTCCCAATATTATATATACCCCTACTGGAGCTGTTATCTGTCTCTATATTATATATACACTCACTGGAACTGTTACCTGTCCTTATATTATATAAACCACTACTGGAGCTGTTATCTGTACATATATTATATATAACCCTACTGAAGCTTTTATCTGTCCCTATATTATATTTACCGTCAATGGAGCTGTTATCCTCCGTATATTATATATACCGCTACTGGAGCTGTTATCTGTTACTATATTATATATACCGTCACTGGAGGTGTCATCTGTCCCTATATTATATATACCGTCAATGGGGCTGTTATCTGTCCCTATATTATATATACCGTCACTGGAGCTGTTATCTGTCCCTATATTATATATACCCCCGCTGGAGCTGTTATCTGTCCCTTTATAATATACACCGTCAATGGAGATGTTATATGTCTCTATAGTATATATACCGTCACTGGAGCTGTTATCTGTCTCTATATTATATAAATCGTTACTGGAGCTGTTATCTGTCCCTATATTATATATAGCGTCACTGGAGCTGTTATCTGTCTCTATATTATATATGCCGTCACTGGAGATTTTTTCTGTCCCTATATAATATATACCCCTACTGGAGCTGTTATCTGTCGCTATATTATATATACCGTCAATTGAGCTGTTAACTGTCCCTATATTATATATACCCCTGCTGGAGCTGTTATCTGTCCCTGTATTATATATACCCCTACTGGAGCTCTTATCTGTCCCTATATTATATATACCCCTACTGGAGCTGTTATCTGTCCCTATATTATACATACCGTCATGGAGCAGTTATCTGTCCCAATATTATATATACCCCTACTGGAGCTGCTATCTGTCCCTATATTATATATACCGTCACTGGATCTGTTATCTGTCACTATATTATACATGCCGTCACTGGAGCTGTTATCTGTCCCAATATTATGTATACCCCTACTGGAACTGTTATCTGTCCCTATATTATATATACACCTACTGGAGCTTTTATCCGTCCCTATATTAAATATACCGTCACTGGAGCTGTTATCTGTGCCTATCTCAAATATACCGTTACTGGAGTCGTTATCTGACCCTATATTATATATACCATCACTGGAGCTGTTATCTGTCCCAATATTATGTATACCCCTACTGGAACTGTTATCTGTCCCTATCTTATATATACCCCTATTGGAGCTGTTATCTGTCCCTACATTATAGATACCGTCACTGGAGCTGTTATCTGTCCCTATATTATGTATACCCCTTCTGGAGCTGTTATCTGTCCCTATATTATATATACCGTCACTGGAGCTATTATCTGTCCCTATATTATATATACCCCTACTATAGCTGTTATCTGTCCCTATATTATATATAACGTCACTGGAGCTGTTAGCTGTCCCTATAATATATATACCGCTATGGAGCTGTTATCTATCCCTATATTATATATACCCCTACTGGAGCTGTTATCTGTCCCTATATTATATATACACCTATGGGGCTGTTATCTGTCCCTATATTATATATACTGTCAGTGGAGCTGTTATCTGTCCCTATATTATATATACCGTCACTGGAGCAGTTATCTGGCCCTATATTATATATACCGGCACTGGAGGTATTATCTGTTCCTATAATATATATACCGTCACTGGAGCTGTTATCTGTCCCTATATTATATATACCGTCACTGGAGCAGTTATCTGGCCCTATATTATATATACCGTCACTGTAGCTGTTATCTGTCCCTATATTATATATACCGTCACTAGAGCTGTTATCTGTCCCTATATTATATATACCGTCACTGGAGCTGTTATCTGTCCATATATTATATAGACCGTCACTGGAGCTGTTATCTGTCCCTATAATATATATACCTCTACTGGAGCTGTTATGTGTCTCTATAGTATATATACGGTCACTGGAGATGTTATCTGTCCCTATATTATATAGACCGTAACTGGAGCTGTTATCTGTCCCTATATTATATATACCCATACTGGAGCTGTTATCCGTCTCTATATGATATAAAGCCATATGGGGCTGTTATCTATCCCCATATTATATATACCGTCACTCGAGCTGTTATCTGTCCCTATATTATATATACCGTCACTGGAACTGTTATCTGTCCCTATATTTCATATACCCCTACTTGGGCTGCTATCTTTCCCTATATTATATATACCGTCAGTGGAGGTGTTATCTGTCCCTATATTTTACATACCCCTACTGGAACTGTTATATGTCCCTATAATATATATACCCCTACTGGAGCTGTTATATGTCTCTATAGTATATATACCGTCACTGGAGCTGTTATCTGTCTCTATATTATATATACACTCACTGGAGCTGTTATCTGTCCCTATATTATATATACCGTCACTGGAACTTTTATCAGTCCCTATATAATATATACCCCTACTGGAGCTGTTATCTGTCCTTATTTTATATATACCCTACTGGAGCTGTTATCTGTCTCTATATTATATATACCGTCACTGGAGCTGTTATCTGCCTCTATATTATATAAATCGTCACTGGAGCAGTTATCTGTCCCAATATTATATATACCCCTACTGGAGCTGTTATCTGTCGATATAATATATATACCGTCACTTGAGCTGTTATCTCACCCTATATTAAATATACCCCTACTGGAGCTGTTATCTGTCCCTATATTATATATACCACTACTGGAGCTGTTATCTGTCCCTGTATTATATATACCCCTACTGGAGCTGTTATCTGTCCATATATTATATATACCGTCACTGGAGCTGCTATCTGTCCCTATATTTTATATACCATCACTGGAGTTGTTATCTGTCACTATATTATGTATAGCGTCACTGGAGTTGTTATCTGTCCCTATATTATATATACCGTCACTGGAGCTGTTATCTGTCCCTATATTATATATATACCGTCACTGGAGCTGTTATCTGTCCCTATATTATATATACCCCCGCTGGAGCTGTTACCTGTACCTTTATTATATATACCCCTACTGGAGCTTTTATCTGTCCCTATATTATATATACCGTCATTGGAGCTGTTTTCTGTCCCTATATTATATATACCCCTACTGGAGCTGTAAACTATACCTATATTATATATACCCCTGCTGGAGCTATTATCTGTCCCTATATTATATATACCCCTACTGGAGCTGTTATATGTCCCTATATTATATATACCCCTACTGAAGCTTTTATATGTCCCTACATTATATATACCGTCAATTGAGCTGTTATCCGTCCGTATATTATATATACCCCTACTGGAACTGTTATGTGTCACTATATTATATATACTGTCACTGGAGGTGTTATCTGTCCCTATATTATATATACCGTCACTGGAGCTGTTATCTGTCCCTATATTATATATACCCCTACTGGAGCTGTTATCTGTCCCTATATTATATATACCGTCACTGGAGCTGTTATCTGACTCTATATTATATATACCGTCACTGGAGCTGTTATCTGTCCATATATTATATATAAACCCTACAGAAGCTATTATCTGTCCCTATATTATATATACCCCTACTATAGCTGTTATCTGTCCCTATATTATACATAACGTCACTGGAGCTGTTATCTGTCCCTATAATATATATACCCCTATGGAGCTGTTATCTATCCCTATATTATATATACCCCTACTGGAGCTGTTATCTGTCTCTATATTATATATACCCCTATGGGGCTGTTATCTGTCCCTATATTATATATACTATCAGTGGAGCTGTTATCTGTCCCTATATTATATATACCGTCACTGGAGCAGTTATCTGGCCCTATATTATATATACCGGCACTGGAGGTATTATCTGTTCCTATAATATATATACCGTCACTGGAGCTGTTATCTGTCCCTACATTATATATACCGCCACTGGAGCTGTTATATGTCCCTATATTATATATTCCGTCACTGGAGTTATTATCTGTCCCTATATTATATATATCCCTACTGGAGCTGTTATCGGTCCCTATATTATATATACCCATAATGGAGCTGTTACGTGTCTCTATAGTATATATACCGTCACTGGAGATGTTATCTGTCTCTATATTATACATACCGTCACTGGAGCTGTTATCTGTCCCTATATAATATACACCGTCACTGGAGCTGTTATCTGTCCCTATATTATATATACCCATACTGGAGCTGTTATCTGTCCCTATATGATATAAAGCCATATGGAGCTGTTATCTATCTCTATATTATATATACCGTCACTCGAGCTGTTATCTGTCCCTATATTATATATACCGTCACTGGAACTGTTATCTGTCCCTATATTTTATATACCCCTACTGGAGTGTTATATGTCCCTATAATATATATACCCCTACTGGAGCTGTTATATGTCTCTATAGTATATATACCGTCATGGAGGTATTATCTGTCCCTATATTATTTATACCGTCACTGGAGCTGTTATCTGTCTCTATATTATATATACACTCACTGGAGCTGTTATCTGTCCCTATATTTTATATACCGTCACTGGAACTTTTAGCTGTCCCTACATAATATATACCCCTACTAGAGCTGTTAACTGTACTTATATTATATATACCCTACTAGAGCTGTTATCTGTCTCTATATTATATATACCGTCACTGGAGCTGTTATCTGCCCCTATATTATATAAATCGTCACTGGAGCAGTTATCTGTCCGAATATTATACATACCCCTACTGGAGCTGTTATCTGTCGATATATTATATATACCGTCACTTGAGCTGTTATCTCACCCTATATTAAATATACCCCTACTGGAGCTGTTATCTGTCCCTATATTATATATACCACTACTGGAGCTGTTATCTGTCCCTGTATTATATATACCCCTACTGGAGCTGTTATCTGTCCATATATTATATATACCGTCACTGGAGCTGCTATCTGTCCCTATATTATATATACCGTCACTGGAGCTGTTATCTGTCCCTATATTATATATATACCGTCACTGGAGCTGTTATCTGTCCCTATATTATATATACCCCCGCTGGAGCTGTTATCTGTACCTATATTATATATGCCCCTACTGGAGCTTTTATCTGTCCCTATATTATATATACCGTCATTGGAGCTGTTTTCTGTCCCTATATTATATATACCCCTACTGGAGCTGTAAACTATCCCTATATAATATATACCCCTGCTGGAGCTATTATCTGTCCCTATATTATATATACCCCTACTGGAGCTGTTATATGTCCCTATATTATATATACCCCTACTGAAGCTTTTATCTGTCCCTATATTATATATACCGTCACTGGAGGTGTTATCTGTCCTTATATTATATATACCGTCACTGGAGCTGTTATCTGTCCCTATATTATATATACCGTCACTGGAGCTGTTATCTGTCTCTATATTATATATACCGTCGCTGGAGCTGTTATTTGTTCATATATTATATATAAACCCTACAGAAGCTATTATCTGTCCCTATATTATATATACCCCTACTATAGCTGTTATCTGTCCCTATATTATATATAACATCACTGGAGCTGTTATCTGTCCCTATATTATATATACTCCTATGGAGCTGTTATCTATCCCTTTATTATATATACCCCTACTGGAGCTGTTATCTGTCCCTATATTATATATACCGCTATGGGGCTGTTATCTGTCTCTACATTATATATACAGTCAGTGGAGCTGTTATCTGTCCCTATAATATATATACCGTCACTAGAGCAGTTATCTGGCCCTATATTATATATACCGGAACTGGACATATTATCTGTTCCTATAATATATATACCGTCACTGGAGCTGTTATCTGTCTCTATAGTATATATACCGTCACTGGAGCTGTAATCTGTCTCTATATTATACATACCGTCACTGGAGCTGTTATCTGTCCCAATATTATATAGACCGTCACTGGAGCTGTTATCTGTCTCTATATTATATATACCCCTGCTGGAGCTATTATCTGTCCCTATATTATATATACCCCTACTGAAGCTTTTATCTGTCCCTATATTATATATACCGTCATTGGAGCAGTTATCTGTCCCTATATTATATATACCCCTACTGGAGCTCTAATCTGTCCCTATATTATATATACCCCTGCTGGAGCTATTATCTGTCCCTATATTATATATACCCCTACTGAAGCTTTTATCTGTCCCTATATTATATATACCCCTACTGGAGCTGTTATCTGTCCCTATATTATATATACCCCTACTGGAGCTTTTATACGTCCCTATATTAAATATACCGTCACTGGAGCTGTTATCTGTCCCTATATTATATATACCGTCACTGGAGCTTTTATCTGTCCCTATATTATATATACCCCCCGCTGGAGCTGTTATCTGTCACTATATTATATATAAACCTACTGGAAATTTTATCAGTCCCTATATTATATATAGTGTCACTGGAGCTGTTATCTGTCCCTATATTATATATACCCCTACTGGAGCTGTTATCTGTCCCTATATTATATATACCCCTACTGGAGTTGTTATCTGTCTCTTTATTATATATACCTCTACTGGAGCTGTTATCTGTCCCTTTATAATATACATCGTCAATGGAGCTGTTATATGTCTCTATAGTATATATACCGTTACTGGAGCTGTTATCTGTCTCTATATTATATAAATCGTTACTGGAGCTGTTATCTGTCCCTATATTATATATACCGTCACTGGAGTTGTTATCTGTCCCTATATTATATATACCGTCACTGGAGCTTTTTTCTGTCTCTATATAATATATAGCCCTACTGGAGCTGTTATCGGTCCCTATATTATTTATACACCTACTGGAGCTTTTATCCGTCCCTATATTAAATATACCGTCACTGGAGCTGTTATCTGTCCCTATATTATATATACCCCTATTGGAGCCGTTATCTGTCCCTACATTATAGATAGCGTCACTGGAGCTGTTATCTGTCCCTATATTGTATATACCCCTACTGGAGCTGTTATCTGTCCCTACATTATATATACCGTCACTGGAGCTGTTATCTGTCTCTATATTATATATACCGTCGCTGGAGCTGTTATCTGTTCATATATTATATATAAACCCTACAGAAGCTATTATCTGTCCCTATATTATATATACCCCTACTATAGCTGTTATCTGTCCCTATATTATATATAACGTCACGGGAGCTGTTATCTCTCCCTATATTATATATACCCCTATGGAGCTGTTATCTATCCCTTTATTATATATACCCCTACTGGAGATATTATCTGTTCCTATAATATATATACCGTCACTGGTGCTGTTATCTGTCTCTATAGTATATATACCGTCAATGGAGCTGTTATCTGTCTCTATATTATACATACCGTCACTGGGGCTGTTATCTGTCCCTATATTATATAGAGCGTCACTGGAGCTGTTATCTGTCCCTATATTATATATACCCCCACTGGAGCTGTTATCTGTCCCTATATTATATATACCCCTAATGGAGCTTTTATCTGTCCCTATATTATATATACTGTCATTGGAGCTGTTATCTGTCCCTATATTATATATACCCCGACTGGAGCTCTAATCTGTCCCTATATTATATATACCCCTGCTGGAGCTATTATCTGTCCCTATATTATATATACCCCTACTGGAGCTTTTATCCGTCCCTATATTAAATATACCGTCACTGGAGCTGTTATCTGTCCCTATATGATATATACCGTCACTGGAGCTGTTATCTGTCCCTATATTATATACACCCCTACTGGAGTTGTTATCTGTCTCTCTATTATATATACCCCTACTGGAGCTGTTATCTGTCCCTTTATAATATACACCGTCAATGGAGCTGTTATATGCCTGTATAGTATATATACCGTCACTGGAGCTGTTATCTGTCTCTATATTATATAAATCGTTACTGGAGCTGTTATCTGTCCCTATATTATATATACCGTCACTGGAGTTGTTATCTGTCCCTATATTATATATACCGTCACTGGAGCGGTTATCTGTCACTATACTATATATGCCGTCACTGGAGCTTTTTTCTGTCCCTATATAATATATACCCATACTGGAGCTGTTAGCGGTCCCTATATTATAAATACCTTCACTGGAGCTTTTATCTGTCCCTATATTATATATACCGTCACTGGAGCTGTTATCTGTCCCTATATTATATATACCGTCATGGAGCAGTTATCTGTCCCAATATTATATATACCCCTACTGGAGCTGTTATCTGTCGCTATATTATATATACCGTCAATTGAGCTGTTATCTGTCCCTATATTATATATACCCCTGCTGGAGCTGTTATCTGTCCCTGTATTATATATACCCCTACTGGAGCTCTTATCTGTCCCTATATTATATATACCGTCACTTGATCTGTTATCTGTCACTATGTTATATATACCGTCACTGGAGGTGTTACCTGTCCCTATATTATATATACCGTCACTGGAGCTGTTATCTGTCCCAATATTATATATAGCGTCACTGGAGCTGTTATCTGTCCCTATATTATATATACCCCCGCTGGAGCTGTTATCTGTCCCTATATTATATATACACCTACTGGAGCTTTTATCTGTCCCTATATTATATATACTGTCACTGGAGCTGTTATCTGTCCCTATATTATATATACCCCTACTGGAGCTGTTATCTGTCCCTATATTATATATACCCCTCCTGGAGCTGTTATCCGTCCCTATATTATATATACCCCTACTGCAGTGGTTATATGTCCCTATATTATATATACCCCTACTGGAGCTTTTATCTGTCCCTATATTATATATACCGTCACTGGAGCTGTTATCCGTCCCTATATTATATATACCCCTACTGGAGCTGTTATCTGTCCCTATATTATATATACACCTACTGGAGCTTTTATCCGTCCCGATATTAAATATACCGTCTCTGGAGCTGTTATCTGTCCCTATATTATATATACCCCTATTGGAGCCATTATCTGTCCCTACATTATAGATACCGTCACTGGAGCTGTTATCTGTCCCTATCTTATATATACCCCTACTGGAGCTGTTATCTGTCCCTATATTATATATACCGTCACTGGAGCTGTTATCTGTCTCTATATTATATATACCGTCGCTGGAGCTGTTATCTGTCCATATATTATATATAAAACCTACAGAAGCTATTATCTGTCCCTATATTATATATACCCCTAATATAGCTGTTATCTGTCCCTATATTATATATAACGTCACTGGAGCTCTTATCTGTCCCTATATTATATATACCCATATGGAGCTGTTATCTATCCCTTTATTATATATACCCCTACTGGAGCTGTTAACTGTCCCTATATTATATATACCCCCATGGGGCTGTTATCTGTCCCTATATTATATATATTGTCAGTGGAGCTGTTATCTGTCCCTATATTATATATACCGTCACTGGAGCGGTTATCTGGCCCTATATTATATATACCGTCACTGGAGCAGTTATCTGGCCCTATATTATATATACCGTCACTGGAGCAGTTATCTGGCCCTATATTATATATACCGGAACTGGAGATATTATCTGTTCCTATAATATATATACCGTCACTGGAGCTGTTATCTGTCTCTATAGTATATATACCGTCACTGGAGCTGTTATCTGTCTCTATATTATATAGACCGCCACTGGAGCTGTTATCTGTGCCTATACTATATATACCGGAACTGGAGATATTATCTGTTCCTTTAATATATATACCGTCACTGGAGCTGTTATCTGTCTCTATAGTATATATACCGTCACTGGAGTTGTTATCTGTCCCTATATTATATAGACCGTCACTGGAGCTGTTATCTGTCCCTATATTATATAAAGACATATGGGGCTGTTATCTATCCCTATATTATATATACCGTCACTTGAGCTGTTATCTGTCTCTCTATTATATATACCCCTACTGGAGCTGTTATCTGTCCCTTTATAATATACACCGTCAATGGAGCTGTTATATGCCTGTATAGTATATATACCGTCACTGGAGCTGTTATCTGTCTCTATATTATGTAAATCGTTACTGGAGCTGTTATCTGTCCCTATATTATATATACCGTCACTGGAGTTGTTATCTGTCCCTATATTATATATACCGTCACTGGAGCGGTTATCTGTCACTATACTATATATGCCGTCACTGGAGCTTTTTTCTGTCCCTATATAATATATACCCCTACTGGAGCTGTTAGCGGTCCCTATATTATAAATACCTTCACTGGAGCTTTTATCTGTCCCTATATTATATATACCGTCACTGGAGCTGTTATCTGTCCCTATATTATATATACCGTCATGGAGCAGTTATCTGTCCCAATATTATATATACCCCTACTGGAGCTGTTATCTGTCGCTATATTATATATACCGTCAATTGAGCTGTTATCTGTCCCTATATTATATATACCCCTGCTGGAGCTGTTATCTGTCCCTGTATTATATATACCCCTACTGGAGCTCTTATCTGTCCCTATATTATATATACCGTCACTTGATCTGTTATCTGTCACTATGTTATATATACCGTCACTGGAGGTGTTACCTGTCCCTATATTATATATACCGTCACTGGAGCTGTTATCTGTCCCAATATTATATATAGCGTCACTGGAGCTGTTATCTGTCCCTATATTATATATACCCCCGCTGGAGCTGTTATCTGTCCCTATATTATATATACACCTACTGGAGCTTTTATCTGTCCCTATATTATATATACTGTCACTGGAGTTGTTATCTGTCCCTATATTATATATACCCCTACTGGAGCTGTTATCTGTCTCTATATTATATATACCCCTCCTGGAGCTGTTATCCGTCCCTATATTATATATACCCCTACTGGAGCTTTTATCTGTCCCTATATTATATATACCGTCACTGGAGCTGTTATCCGTCCCTATATTATATATACCCCTACTGGAGCTGTTATCTGTCCCTATATTATATATACACCTACTGGAGCTTTTATCCGTCCCTATATTAAATATACCGTCTCTGGAGCTGTTATCTGTCTCTATATTATATATACCGTCGCTGGAGCTGTTATCTGTCCATATATTATATATAAAACCTACAGAAGCTATTATCTGTCCCTATATTATATATACCCCTACTATAGCTGTTATCTGTCCCTATATTATATATAACGTCACTGGAGCTCTTATCTGTCCCTATATTATATATACCCATATGGAGCTGTTATCTATCCCTTTATTATATATACCCCTACTGGAGCTGTTAACTGTCCCTATATTATATATACCCCTATGGGGCTGTTATCTGTCCCTATATTATATATATTGTCAGTGGAGCTGTTATCTGTCCCTATATTATATATACCGTCACTGGAGCAGTTATCTGGCCCTATATTATATATACCGTCACTGGAGCAGTTATCTGGCCCTATATTATATATACCGTCACTGGAGCAGTTATCTGGCCCTATATTATATATACCGGAACTGGAGATATTATCTGTTCCTATAATATATATACCGTCACTGGAGCTGTTATCTGTCTCTATAGTATATATACCGTCACTGGAGCTGTTATCTGTCTCTATATTATATAGACCGCCACTGGAGCTGTTATCTGTGCCTATATTATATATACCGGAACTGGAGATATTATCTGTTCCTTTAGTATATATACCGTCACTGGAGCTGTTATCTGTCTCTATAGTATATATACCGTCACTGGAGTTGTTATCTGTCCCTATATTATATAGACCGTCACTGGAGCTGTTATCTGTCCCTATATTATATAAAGACATATGGGGCTGTTATCTATCCCTATATTATATATACCGTCACTTGAGCTGTTATCTGTTGCTATATTATATATACCGTCACTGGAGGTGTTATCTGTCCCTATATTATGTATAACGTCTCTGGAGCTGTTATCTGTCTCTATATTATATATACCCCTACTGGAGCTGTTATCTGTCTCTATATTATATATACCTTCACTGGAGGTGTTATCTATCCCTACATTATATATACCGTCAATGGAGCTGTTATCTGTCCCTATATTATATATACCCCTACTGCAGCTGTTATCTGTCTCTCTATTATATATACCCCTACTGGAGCTGTTATCTGTCCCTATAGAATATATACCGTCACTGGAGCTGTTATCTGTCCCTATATTATATATACCCTCAC
Source organism: Eledone cirrhosa (assembly GCA_964016885.1). Taxonomy (NCBI): domain Eukaryota; kingdom Metazoa; phylum Mollusca; class Cephalopoda; order Octopoda; family Eledonidae; genus Eledone; species Eledone cirrhosa. Next base: position 399,626,841 of record OZ024741.1, on the reverse strand, counting down.
TGGAACTGTTATCTGTCCCTATTATATATATACCCCTACTGGAGCTGTTATCTGTCCCTATAGAATATATACCGTCACTGGAGCTGTTATCTGTCCCTATATTATATATACCCTCACTGGAACTGTTATCTGTCCCTATTATATATATACAACTACTGGAGCTGTTATTTGTCCCTATATTGTATATACCCCTACTGGAGCTGTTATCTGTCCCTATATTGTATATACCGTCACTGGAGCTGTTATCTGTCCCTATATTATATATACCCATATTGGAGTTGTTATCCGTCTCTATATTATATATACCGTCACTGGAGCTGTTATCTGTCGCTATATTATATATAACGTCACTGGAGCTGTTATTTGTCCCTATATTATATATATATACCCTACTGGAGCTGTTATCTGTCGCTATATAATATATACCGTCACCGGAGGTATTATCTGTCCCTATATTATATATACCGTCGCTGGAGGTTTTATCTGTCCCTATATTATATATACAGTCACTGAAGCTGTTATATGTCCCTATATTATATATACCCATACTGGAGCTGTTATCCGTCCCTATATTATATAAAGACATATGGGGCTGTTATCTATCCCTATATTATATATACCGTCACTGGAGCTGTTATCTGTCCCTATATTATATATACCCCTACTGGAGTTGTTATCTGTCCCTATATCATATATACCCATACTGGAGCTGTTATATGTCCCTATATTATATATAACGTCACTGTAGCTGTTATCTGTCGCTATATCATATATGCCGTCAATGGAGGTGTTATCTGTCCCTATATTATATATACAGTCACTGAAGCTGTTATATGTCCCTATATTATATATACCCATACTGGAGCTGTTATCTGTCCCTATATTATATATACCGTCACTGGAGGTTTTATCTGTCCCTATATTATATATACTGTCACTGAAGCTGTTATCTGTCCCTATATTATATATACCCCTACTGTAGCTGTTATCTGTCCCTAAATTATATATACCGTCACTGGAGGTGTTATCTGTCCCTATATTATATATACCGTCACTGGAACTGGTATCTGCACCTATATTATATATGCCGTTAAAGGAGCTGTTATCTGTCCCTATATTATATACACCCCTACTGGAGCTGTTATCTGTCCCTATATTATATATACACCTAGTAGTGCTGTTATCTGTCCCCATATTATATATACCGACACTGGAGCTGTCATCTGTCCCTATATTATATATACTCTCACTGGAGCTGTTATCTGCCCCTATATTATATTTACCCATACTGGAGCTATTATCTGTCCCTATATTATATATAACGTCACTGGAGCTGTTATCTGTCTCTATAGTATATATACCGTCACTAAAGCTGTTATATGTCCCTATATTATATATACCGTCACTGGACCTCTTGTCTTTCCTTATATTATATATACCCCTGCTTGAGCGTTTATCTGTCCCTATATTATATATACCGTCACTGGAGGTGTTATCTGTCTATATATTATATATACCGTCACTGGAGTTGGCATCTGACCCTGTATTATATATACCGTCACTGGAGCTGTTATCTGTCTGTATTATATATATACCGTCACTGGATCTGTTATCTGACCCTATATTATATATACCGTTAATGGAGCTGTTATCTGTCCCTATATTATATATACCGTCACTGGTGCTGTTCTCTGTCCCTATATTATATATACCGTCACTGGAGCTGTTATCTGTCTCTATAGTATATATAACCCTACTGGAGCTGTTATCTGTCCCTATATTATATATAACGTCATGGAGGTGTTATCTGTCCCTATATTATATATACCATCACTGGAGCTGTTATCTGTCCCTATAATATATATACCCCTACTGGAGCTGTTATCTGTCCCTATATTATATATACCCCTACTGGAGCTGTTATAAGAATCTATATTATATATACCATCACTGGAGCCCTTATCTTTCCCTATATTATATATACCCCTACTGGAGCTTTTATCTGTCTCTATATTATATATACCGTCACTGCAGGGGTTATCTGTCCCTATATTATATATAACGTCACTGGAACTGTTATCTGTCCGTATATTATATATACCGTCACTGGAGGTGTTATTTGTGCCTTAATTATATATACCGTCACTAGAGCTGTTATCTGTCCCTATCTCAAATATACCGTTACTGGAGCTGTTATCTGAGCCTATATATTATATACCATCACTGGAGTTGTTCTCTGTCCCTATATAATATATACCGACACTGGAGATGTTATCTGTCCTTATATTATATATAACATCCCTCGAGGTGTTATCTGTCTCTATATTATATATACCCCTACTGGAGCTGTTATCAGTCCCTTTATTATATATACCGTCATGGAGGTGTTATCTGTCCCTATATTATATATACCGTCACTGGAGCTGTTATCTGTCCCTATATTATATATACCGTCACTGGAGCTGTTATCTGTCGCTATAATATATATACCCCTACTGGAGCTGTTATCTGTCCCTATATTTTATATACCCCTACTGGAGCTGTTATCTGTCCCTATATTATATATACCGTCACTGGAGATGTTATCTGTCCCTATATTATATATACCGTCACTGGAGGTGCTATCTATCCCTATATTATATATACTCCTACTGGAACTGTTATCTGTCCCTATATTATATATACCGTCACTGGAGCTGTTCTCTATCGCTATATTATATATACCGTCACTGGAGCTGTTATCTGTCCCTATATTATATATACTCTCACTGGAGCTGTTATCTGCCCCTATAATATATATACCCATACTGGAGCTGTTATCTGTCCCTATATTATACATAACGTCACTGGAGCTGTTATCTGTCTGTATAGTATATATACCGCCACTAAAGCTGTTATCTGTCCCTATATTATATATAGCATCACTGGATCTCTTATCTTTCCCTATATTATATATACCCTACTGGTGCTTTTATCTGTCCCTATATTATATATACCGTCAATGGAGGTGTTATCTGTCCCTATATTATATATACCGTCACTGGAGTTGTTATCTGATCCTGTATTATATATACCGTCACTGGAGGTGTTATCTGTCCCTATATTATTTATACCGTCACTGGAGCTGTTATCTGTCTCTATATTATATATAGCGTCAGTGGAGCTGTTATCTGTCCCTATATTATATATAAGCTCACTCGAACTGTTATCTGTCCGTATATTATATATACCGTCACAGGAGGTGTTATTTGTGCCTTAATTTTATATACCCCTACTGGAGCTGTTATCTGTCCCTATATTATATATACCGTCACTAGAGCTGTTATCTGTCCCTATCTCAAATATACCGTTACTGGAGTCGTTATCTGACCCTATATTATATATACCATCACTGGAGCGGTTCTCTGTCCCAATATTATATATACCGACACTGGAGATGTTATCTGTCCCTATATTATATATAACGTCACTCGAGGTGTTATCTGTCTCTATATTATATATACCCCTACTGGAGCTGTTATCAGTCCCTTTATTATATATACCGTCATGGAGGTGTTATCTGTCCCTATATTATATATACCGTCACTGGAGCTGTTATCTGTCGCTATAATATATATACCCTTACTGGAGCTGTTATCTGTCCCTATATTATATATACCCCTACTGGAGCTGTTATCTGTCCCTATATTATATATACCCCTACTGGAGCTGTTATCTGTCCCTATATTATATATACCGTCACTGGAGATGTTATCTGTCCCTATATTATATATACCGTCACTGGAGGTGCTATCTATCCCTATATTATATATACTCCTACTGGAACTGTTATCTGTCCCTATATTATATATACCGTCACCGGAGCTGTTCTCTATCGCTATATTATATATACCGTCACTGGAGCTGTTATCTGACCCTATATTATATATACTCTCACTGGAGCTGTTATCTGCGCCTATAATATATATACCCATACTGGAGCTGTTATCTGTCCCTATATTATACATAACGTCACTGGAGCTGTTATCTGTCTCTATAGTATATATAACCCTACTGGAGCTGTTATCAGTCCCTTAATTATATATACCGTCATGGAGGTGTTATCTGTCCCTATATTATATATACCGTCACTGGAGCTGTTATCTGTCGCTATAATATATATACTCCTACTGGAACTGTTATCTGTCCCTATATTATATATACCGTCACTGGAGCTGTTCTCTATCGCTATATTATATATACCGTCACTGGAGCTGTTATCTGACCCTATATTATATATACTCTCACTGGAGCTGTTATCTGCCCCTATAATATATATACCCATACTGGAGCTGTTATCTGTCCCTATATTATACATAACGTCACTCGAGGTGTTATCTGTCTCTATATTATATATAACCCTACTGGAGCTGTTATCAGTCCCTTAATTATATATACCGTCATGGAGGTGTTATCTGTCCCTATATTATATATACCGTCACTGGAGCTGTTATCTGTCGCTATAATATATATACCACTACTGGAGCTGTTATCTGTCCCTATATTATATATACCCCTACTGGAGCTGTTATATGTCTCTATAGTATATATACCGTCAATAGAGCTGTTGTCTGTCCCTATATTATATATACCGTCACTGGAGGTGTTATCTATCCCTATATTATATATACTCCTACTGGAACTGTTATCTGTCCCTATATTATATATACCATCACTGGAGCTGTTATCTGTCCCTATATTATATATACCGTCACTGGAGCTGTTATCTTTCCATATATTATATATACTCTACTGGTGCTTTTATCTGTCCCTATATTATATATACCGTCAATGGAGGTGTTATCTGTCCCTATATTATATATACCGTCACTGGAGGTGTTATCTGTCCCTATATTATATATACCGTCACTGGAGTTGTTATCTGATCCTGTATTATATATACCGTCACTGGAGGTGTTATCTGTCCCTATATTATTTATACCGTCACTGGAGCTGTTATCTGTCTGTATATTATATATACCGTCAGTGGAGCTGTTATCTGTCCCTATATTATATATACCGTCACTGGAGCTGTTATCTGTCGCTATAATATATATACACCTACTGGAGCTGTTATCTGTCCCTATATTATATATACCCCTACTGGAGCTGTTATATGTATCTATAGTATATATACCGTCAATAGAGCTGTTGTCTGTCCCTATATTATATATACCGTCACTGGAGGTGTTATCTATCCCTATATTATATATACTCCTACTGGAACTGTTATCTGTCCCTATATTATATATACCGTCACTGGAGCTGTTATCTGTCCCTATATTATATATACCGTCACTGGAGCTGTTATCTGTGCCTATATTATATATACCGTCACTGGAGGTGTTATCTATCCCTATATTATATATACTCCTACTGGAACTGTTATCTGTCCCTATATTATATATACCGTCACTGGAGCTGTTCTCTATCCCTATATTATATATACCGTCACTGGAGCGGTTATCTGTCCCTATATTATATATACTCTCACTGGAGCTGTTTTCTGCCCCTATAATATATATACCCATACTGGAGCTGTTATCTGTCCCTATATTATACATAACGTCACTGGAGCTGTTATCTGTCTATATAGTATATATACCGCCACTAAAGCTGTTATCTGTCCCTATATTATATATACCATCACTGGATCTCTTATCTTTCCCTATATTATATATACCCTACTGGTGCTTTTATCTGTCCCTATATTATATATACCGTCAATGGAGGTGTTATCTGTCCCTATATTATATATACCGCCACTGGAGTTGTTATCTGATCCTGTATTATATATTACGTCACTGGAACTGTTACCTGTCCCTATATTATTTATACCGTCACTGGAGCTGTTATCTGTCTCTATATTATATATACCGTCAGTGGAGCTGTTATCTGTCCCTATATTATATATAAGCTCACTCGAACTGTTATCTGTCCGTATATTATATATACAGTCACAGGAGGTGTTATTTGTGCCTTAATTATATATACCCCTACTGGAGCTGTTATCTGTCCCTATATTATATATACCGTCACTAGAGCTGTTATCTGTCCCTATCTCAAATAATCCATTACTGGAGCTGTTATCTGACCCTATATTATATATACCATCACTGGAGCTCTTCTCTGTCCCTATATTATATATACCGACACTGGAGATGTTATCTGTCCCTATATTATATATAACGTCACTCGAGGTGTTATCTGTCTCTATATTATATATACCCCTACTGGAGCTGTTATCAGTCCCTTTATTATATATACCGTCATGGAGGTGTTATCTGTCCCTATATTATATATACCGTCACTGGAGCTGTTATCTGTCGCTATAATATATATACCCCTACTGGAGCTGTTATCTGTCCCTATATTATATATACCCCTACTGGAGCTGTTATATGTCTCTATAGTATATATACCGTCAATAGAGCTGTTGTCTGTCCCTATATTATATATACCGACACTGGAGGTGTTATCTATCCCTATATTATATATACTCCTACTGGAACTGTTATCTGTCCCTATATTATATATACCGTCACTGGAGCTGTTCTCTCTCCCTATATTATATATACCGTCACTGGAGCTGTTATCTGTCCCTATATTATATATACCGTCACTGGAGCTGTTATCTGTCCCTATATTATATATACCGTCACTGGAGATGTTTTCTGTCCCTATATTATATATACCGTTACTGCAGCTATTATCTGTCCCTATATGATATATACCGTCACTGGAGCTGTTATCTGTCCCTATATTATATATACTCTCACTGGAGCTGTTATCTGCCCCTATAATATATATACCCATACTGGAGCTGTTATCTGTTCCTATATTATACATAACGTCACTGGAGCTGTTATCTGTCTCTATAGTATATATACCGTCACTAAAGCTGTTATCTGTCCCTATATTATATATACCCTACTGGTGCTTTTATGTGTCCCTATATTATATATACCGTCAATGGAGGTGTTATCTGTCCCTATATTATATATACCGTCACTGGAGGTGTTATCTGTCCCTATATTATATATACCGTCACTGGAGTTGTTATCTGATCCTGTATTATATATAAGCTCACTGGAACTGTTATCTGTCCGTATATTATATATACCGTCACTGGAGGTGTTATCTGTCCCTATATTATATATACCGTCACTGGAGCCGTTATCTGTCTCTATATTATATATGCCGTCACTAGACCTGTTATCTGACCCTATATTATATATACCCCTACTGGAGCTGTTATCTGTCTCTATATTATATATACCGTAACCGGAGCTGTTATCTGTCTCTATATTATATATACCGTCACTGGAGCTGTTATCTGACTCTATATTATATATACCGTCACTGGAGCTTTTATCTGTCCCTATATTATATATACCGTCACTGGAGCTGTTATCTGTCCCTATATTATATATACCGTCACTGGAGCTGTTATCTGTCCCTATATTATATATACCCCCGCTGGAGCTGTTATCTGTCCCTATATTATATATACCCCTACTGGAGCTTTTATCTGTCCCTATATTATATATACCGTCACTGGAGCTGTTATCTGTCTCTATATTATATATGCCGTCACTAGACCTGTTATCTGACCCTATATTATATATACCCCTACTGGAGCTGTTATCTGTCTCTATATTATATATACCGTAACTGGAGCTGTTATCTGTCTCTATATTATATATACCGTCACTGGAGCTGTTATCTGCCCCTATAATATATATACCCATACTGGAGCTGTTATCTGTCCCTATATTATACATAACGTCACTGGAGCTGTTATCTGTCTATATAGTATATATACCGCCACTAAAGCTGTTATCTGTCCCTATATTATATATACCAGCACTGGATCTCTTATCTTTCCCTATATTATATATACCCTACTTGTTTTTTTATCTGTCCCTATATGATATATACCGTCAATGGACGTGTTATCTGTCCCTATTTTATATATACCGCCACTGGAGTTGTTATCTGATCCTGTATTATATATACCGTCACTGGAAGTGTTATCTGTCCCTATATTATTTATACCGTCACTGGAGCTGTTATCTGTCTCTATATTATATATACCGTCAGTGGAGCTGTTATCTGTCCCTATATTATATATAAGCTCACTCGAACTGTTATCTGTCCGTATATTATATATACAGTCACTGGAGCTGTTATCTGTCTCTATATTATATATGCCGTCACTAGACCTGTTATCTGACCCTATATTATATATACCCCTACTGGAGCTGTTATCTGTCTCTATATTATATATACCGTAACTGGAGCTGTTATCTGTCTCTATATTATATATACCGTCACTGGAGCTGTTATCTGTCCCTATATTATATATACCGTCACTGGAGCTGTTATCTGTCCCTATATTATATATACCCCTATTGGAGCTGTTATCTGTCCCTATATTATATATACCCCTACTGGAGCTGTTATATGTCTCTATAGTATATATACCGTCAATAGAGCTGTTGTCTGTCCCTATATTATATATACCGTCACTGGAGGTGTTATCTATCCCTATATTATATATACTCCTACTGGAACTGTTATCTGTCCCTATATTATATATACCGTCACTGGAGCTGTTATCTGTCCCTATATTATATATACCGTCACTGGAGCTGTTATCTGTCCCTATATTATATATACCGTCACTGGAGGTGTTATCTATCCCTATATTATATATACTCCTACTGGAACTGTTATCTGTCCCTATATTATATATACCGTCACTGGAGCTGTTCTCTATCCCTATATTATATATACCGTCACTGCAGCTGTTATCTGTCCCTATATTATATATACTCTCACTGGAGCTGTTATCTGCCCCTATAATATATATACCCATACTGGATCTGTTATCTGTCCCTATATTATACATAACGTCACTGGAGCTGTTATCTGTCTATATAGTATATATACCGCCACTAAAGCTGTTATCTGTCCCTATATTATATATACCATCACTGGATCTCTTATCTTTCCCTATATTATATATACCCTACTGGTGCTTTTATCTGTCCCTATATTATATATACCGTCAATGGAGGTGTTATCTGTCCCTATATTATATATACCGCCACTGGAGTTGTTATCTGATCCTGTATTATATATACCGTCACTGGAGGTGTTATCTGTCCCTATATTATTTATACCGTCACTGGAGCTGTTATCTGTCTCTATATTATATATACCGTAAATGGAGCTGCTATCTGTCCCTATATTATATATAAGCTCACTCGAACTGTCATCTGTCCGTATATTATATATACAGTCACAGGAGGTGTTATTTGTGCCTTAATTATATATACCCCTACTGGAGCTGTTATCTGTCCCTATATTATATATACCGTCACTAGAGCTGTTATCTGTCCCTATCTCAAATATACCATTACTGGAGCTGTTATCTGACCCTATATTATATATACCATCACTGGAGCTCTTCTCTGTCCCTATATTATATATACCGACACTGGAGATGTTATCTGTCCCTATATTATATATACCGTCACTGGAGCTGTTATCTGTCCCTATATTATATATACCGTCACTGGAGATGTTTTCTGTCCCTATATTATATATACCGTTACTGCAGCTATTATCTGTCCCTATATTATATATACCATCACTGGAGCTCTTATCTTTCCCTATATTATATATACCCTACTGGTGCTTTTATGTGTCCCTATATTATATATACCGTCAATGGAGGTCTTATCTGTCCATATATTATATATACCGTCACTGGAGGTGTTATCTGTCCCTATATTATATATACCGTCACTGGAGTTGTTATCTGATGCTGTATTATATATAAGCTCACTGGAACTGTTATCTGTCCGTATATTGTATATACCGTCACAGGAGGTGTTATCTGTCCCTATATTATATATACCGTCACTGGAGCTGTTATCTGTCTCTATATTATATATGCCGTCACTAGACCGGTTATCTGACCATATATTATATATACACCTACTGGAGTTGTTATCTGTCTCTATATTATATATACCGTAACTGGAGCTGTTATCTGTCTCTATATTATATATACCGTCACTGGAGCTGTTATCTGACTCTATATTATATATACCGTCACTGGAGCTGTTATCTGTCCCTATATTATATATACCGTCACTGGAGCTGTTATCTCTCTCTATATTATATATACCGTCACTGGAGCTGTTATCTGTCCCTATATTATATATACAGTCACTGGAGCTGTTATCTGTCCCTATATTATATATAACGTAACTGGAGCTGTTATCTGTCTCTATATTATATATACGGTCACTGGAGCTTTTATCTGTCACTATATTATATATAACGACACTGCAGCTGTTATCTGTCCCTATATTATATATACCCCTACTGGAGCTGTTATCTGTCCCTATATTATATATATACCCTACTGGAGCTGTTATCTGTCCCTATATTATATATACCGTCACTGGAGCTGTTATCTGTCCATATATTATATATACCGTCACTGGAGCTGTTATCTGTCCCTATATTATATATACTGTTACTGGAGTTGTTATCTGTCTCTATATTATATATGCCCCTACTGGAGGTGTTATCTGTTTCTATATTATATATACCGTCACTGGAGCTGTTATCTGTCTCTATAGTATATATACCGTCACTGGAGCTGTTATCTGTCCCTATATTATATATAACGTCACTGGAGCATTTATCTGTCCCTATATTATATATACCACTACTGGAGCTGTTATCTGTCCCTATATTATATATAACGTCACTGGTGCTGTTATCTATCGCTATATTATATATACCGTCAGTGGAGGTGTTATCTGTCCCTATATTATATATACCCTCATTGGAGCTGGTAATTGCCCCTATATTATATATACCACTACTGGAGCTGTTATCTGTCCCTATATTATATATACCGTCACTGGTGCTTTTATCTGTCCCTATATAGACGACCGTCACTGGAACTGTTATCTGTCCCAATATTATATATACCCGAACTGGAGCTGTTATCTGTCCCTATATGATATATATCGTCACTGGAGCTGTTATCTGTCTCTATGTTATATATACCCCTACTGGAACTGTTATCCGTCCCTATATCATATATAACGTCACTGGTGCTGTTATCTGTCTCTATATTATATATAACTCTACTGGAGCTGGTATCTGTCCCTATATTATATATACCCATACTGGAGCTGTTATCTGTCTCTCTATTATATATACCCATACTGGAGCTGTTATCCGTCTCTATAGTATATATACCGTCACTGGAGCTTTTATCTGTTCCTATATTATATATACCCCTACTGCAGCTGTTATATGTCCCTACATTATATATACCGTCGCGGGAACTGTTATCTGTCACTATATCATATATACCCTTAGTGCAGCAGTTATTTGTCCCTATATTATATATACACCTACTGGAGCTGTTATCTGTTCCTATATTATATATACACATACTGGAGCAATTATCCGTCCCTATACTAGATATACCGTCACTGGAGGTGTTATCTGTCCGTATATTATATATACCGTTACTGGAGCTGTTATCTGTCCCTATATTATATATACCGACACTGGAGCTGTTATATGTCCCTATCTTATATATACCGTCACTGGAGCTGTTATCTGACCCTATATTATATATACCCCTACTGGAGCTGTTATCTGTCTTTATAGTATATATAAACCAACTGGAGCTGTTATCTGCCCCTATGTTATATATCACGTCACAGGAGGTGTTTTCCGTCTCTATATTATATATACCCCTACTGGTGCTGTTATCTGTCCCTATATTATATATACCGTCATGGAGGTGTTATCTGTCTCTATATTATATATACCGTCACTGGAGCTGTTATCTGTCCCTATAATATATATACTCTTACTAGAGCTGTTATCTGTCCCAATATTATATATACCCCTACTGGAGCTATTATATGTCCCTATATTATATATACCGTCACTGGAGCTGATATGTGTCCCTATATTATATATACAGTCACTGGAGCTGTTATCTGTCCCTATATTATATATACCGTCACTGGAGCTGTTATCTGTCACTATATTATATATACCGTCACTGGAGGTGTTTTCTGTCCCTATATTATATATACCGTCACTGCAGATTTTATCTGTCCCTATATTATATATACCGTCACAGGAGCTGTTATCTGACCTTATATTATATATACCGTCACTGGAGCTGTTATCTGCGCCTATATTATATATACCCCTACTGGAGCTGTTATCTGTCCCTATATTATATGTACCCTCATTGGAGTTGTTATCTGCCCCTATATTATATATACCCATACTGGAGCTGTTATCCGTCCCTATATTATATATACCATCACTGGAGCTGTTAACTGACCCTATATTATATATACCGTTACTGGAGCTGTTATCTGTCCCTATATTATATATACTGTCACTGGAACTGTTATCTGTCCCTATATTATATATACCATCACTGGAGCTGTTATCTGCCCCTATAATATATATACCCATACTGGAGCTGTTATCTGTCCTTATATTATACATAACGTCACTGGAGCTGTTATCTGTCTATATAGTATATATACCGCCACTAAAGCTGTTATCTGTCCCTATATTATATATACCATCACTGGATCTCTTATCTTTCCCTATATTATATATACCCTACTGGTGCTTTTATCTGTCCCTATATTATATATACCGTCAATGGAGGTGTTATCTGTCCCTATATTATATATACCGTCACTGGAGTTGTTATCTGATCCTGTATTATATATACCGTCACTGGAAGTGTTATCTGTCCCTATATTATTTATACCGTCACTGGAGCTGTTATCTGTCTCTATATTATATATACCGTAAATGGAGCTGCTATCTGTCCCTATATTATATATAAGCTCACTCGAACTGTCATCTGTCCGTATATTATATATACAGTCACAGGAGGTGTTATTTGTGCCTTAATTATATATACCCCTACTGGAGCTGTTATCTGTCCCTATATTATATATACCGTCACTAGAGCTGTTATCTGTCCCTATCTCAAATATACCATTACTGGAGCTGTTATCTGACCCTATATTATATATACCATCACTGGAGCTCTTCTCTGTCCCTATATTATATATACCGACACTGGAGATGTTATCTGTCCCTATATTATATATAACGTCACTCGAGGTGTTATCTGTCTCTATATTATATATACCCCTACTGGAGCTGTTATCAGTCCCTTTATTATATATACCGTCATGGAGGTGTTATCTGTCCCTATATTATATATACCGTCACTGGAGCTGTTATCTGTCGCTATAATATATATACCCCTACTGGAGCTGTTATCTGTCCCTATATTATATATACCCCTACTGTAGCTGTTATATGTCTCTAGAGTATATATACCGTCAATAGAGCTGTTGTCTGTCCCTATATTATATATACCGTCACTGGAGGTGTTATCTATCCCTATATTATATATACTCCTACTGGAACTGTTATCTGTCCCTATATTATATATACCGTCACTGGAGCTGTTCTCTATCCCTATATTATATATACCGTCACTGGAGCTGTTATCTGTCCCTATATTATATATACCGTCACTGGAGCTGTTATCTGTCCCTATATTATATATACCGTCACTGGAGATGTTTTCTGTCCCTATATTATATATACCGTTACTGCAGCTATTATCTGTCCCTATATTATATATACCGTCACTGGAGCTGTTATCTGTCCCTATATTATATATACTCTCACTGGAGCTGTTATCTGCCCCTATAATATATATATACCCATACTGGAGCTTGTATCTGTCCCTATATTATACATAACGTCACTGGAGCTGTTATCTGTCTCTATAGTATATATACCGTCACTAAAGCTGTTATCTGTCCCTATATTATATATACCATCACTGGAGCTCTTATCTTTCCCTATATTATATATACCCTACTGGTGCTTTTATGTGTCCCTATATTATATATACGTCAATGGAGGTGTTATCTGTCCATATATTATATATACCGTCACTGGAGGTGTTATCTGTCCCTATATTATATATACCGTCACTGGAGTTGTTATCTGATCCTGTATTATATATAAGCTCACTGGAACTGTTATCTGTCCGTATATTATATATAACGTCACAGGAGGTGTTATCTGTCCCTATATTATATATACCGTCACTGGATCTGTTATCTGTCTCTATATTATATATGCCGTCACTAGACCTGTTATCTGACCATATATTACATATACACCTACTGGAGTTGTTATCTGTCTCTATATTATATATACCGTAACTGGAGCTGTTATCTGTCTCTATATTATATATACCGTCACTGGAGCTGTTATCTGACTCTATATTATATATACCGTCACTGGAGCTGTTATCTGTCCCTATATTATATATACCGTCACTGGAGCTGTTATCTCTCTCTATATTATATATACCGTCACTGGAGCTGTTATCTGTCCCTATATTATATATACAGTCACTGGAGCTGTTATCTGTCCCTATATTATATATACCGTCACTGGAGCTGTTATCTGTCTCTATATTATATATACGGTCACTGGAGCTTTTATCTGTCACTATATTATATATAACGACACTGCAGCTGTTATCTGTCCCTATATTATATATACCCCTACTGGAGCCGTTATCTGTCCCTATATTATATATATACCCTACTGGAGCTGTTATCTGTCCCTATATTATATATACCGTCACTGGAGCTGTTATCTGTCCATATATTATATATACCGTCACTGGAGCTGTTATCTGTCCCTATATTATATATACTGTCACTGGAGTTGTTATCTGTCTCTATATTATATATGCCCCTACTGGAGGTGTTATCTGTTTCTATATTATATATACCGTCACTGGAGCTGTTATCTGTCTCTATATTATATATACCGTCACTGGAGCTGTTATCTGTCCCTATATTATATATAACGTCACTGGAGCATTTATCTGTCCCTATATTATATATACCACTACTGGAGCTGTTATCTGTCCCTATATTATATATAACGTCACTGGTGCTGTTATCTATCGCTATATTATATATACCGTCAGTGGAGGTGTTATCTGTCCCTATATTATATATACCCTCATTGGAGCTGGTAATTGCCCCTATATTATATATACCCCTACTGGAGCTTTTATCTGTCCCTATATTATATATAACCATACTGGAGCTGTTATCCGTCCGTATATTATATATAACGTCACTGGAGCTGTTATCTTTCCCTATATTATATATACCCCTACTGGAGCTGTTATCTGCCCCTATATTATATATACCGTCACTGGTGCTTTTATCTGTCCCTATATAGACGACCGTCACTGGAACTGTTATCTGTCCCAATATTATATATACCCGAACTGGAGCTGTTATCTGTCCCTATATGATATATATCGTCACTGGAGCTGTTATCTGTCTCTATGTTATATATACCCCTACTGGAAATGTTATCCGTCCCTATATCATATATAACGTCACTGGAGCTGTTTTCTGTCTCTATATTATATATAACTCTACTGGAGCTGGTATCTGTCCCTATATTATATATACCCATACTTGAGCTGTTATCTGTCTCTCTATTATATATACCCATACTGGAGCTGTTATCCGTCTCTATAGTATATATACCGTCACTGGAGCTTTTATCTGTTCCTATATTATATATACCCCTACTGCAGCTGTTATATGTCCCTACATTATATATACCGTCGCGGGAACTGTTATCTGTCACTATATCATTTAGTGCAGCAGTTATTTGTCCCTATATTATATATACACCTACTGGAGCTGTTATCTGTTCCTATATTATATATACACATACTGGAGCAATTATCCGTCTCTATACTAGATATACCGTCACTGGAGGTGTTATCTGTCCGTATATTATATATACCGTTACTGGAGCTGTTATCTGTCCCTATATTATATATACCGACACTGGAGCTGTTATATGTCCCTATCTTATATATACCGTCACTGGAGCTGTTATCTGACCCTATATTATATATACCCCTACTGGAGCTGTTATCTGTCTTTATAGTATATATAAACCAACTGGAGCTGTTATCTGCCCCTATGTTATATATCACGTCACAGGAGGTGTTTTCCGTCTCTATATTATATATAGCCCTACTGGTGCTGTTATCTGTCCCTATATTATATATACCGTCATGGAGGTGTTATCTGTCCCTATATTATATATACCGTCACTGGAGCTGTTATCTGTCCCTATAATATATATACCCGTACTAGAGCTGTTATCTGTCCCTATATTATATATACCCCTACTGGAGCTCTTATATGTCCCTATATTATATATACCGTCACTGGAGCTGATATCTGTCCCTATATTATATATACAGTCAATGGAGCTGTTATCTGTCCCTATATTATATATACCGTCACTGGAGCTGTTATCTGTCACTATATTATATATACCGTCACTGGAGGTGTTTTCTGTCCCTATATTATATAAACCGTCACTGCAGATTTTATCTGTCCCTATATTATATATACCGTCACAGGAGCTGTTATCTGCGCCTATATTATATATACCCCTACTGGAGCTGTTATCTGTCCCT
Organism: Eledone cirrhosa; assembly: GCA_964016885.1. Lineage (NCBI taxonomy): Eukaryota > Metazoa > Mollusca > Cephalopoda > Octopoda > Eledonidae > Eledone > Eledone cirrhosa. The sequence goes on along the minus strand of OZ024741.1, from coordinate 399,610,154 downwards.
ATATTATATGTACCCTCATTGGAGTTGTTATCTGCCCCTATATTATATATACCCATACTGGAGCTGTTATCCGTCCCTATATTATATATACCATCACTGGAGCTGTTAACTGACCCTATATTATATATACCGTTACTGGAGCTGTTATCTGTCTCTATAGTATATATACCGTCACTGGAGCTGTTATCTGTCCCTATATTATATATACCGTAATGGAGGTGTTATCTGTCCCTATATTATATACACCGTCACTGGAGCTTTTATCTGTCTCTATATTATATATGCCTTCACTGGAGCTGTTATCTGTCCCTATATTATATATACCCTACTGGAGCTGTTGTCTGTCCCTATATTATATATACTCTTACTGGAGCTGTTATCTGTCCCTATATTATATAAACCTCTACTGGAGCTATTATCTGTCCCTATATTATATATACCGTCACTGGAGTTGTTATCTGTCCCTATATTATATATACCATCACTGGAGCTGTTATCTGTCACAATATTATATATACCCTTGCTGGAGCTTTAATATGTCCCTATGTTATATATACCCCTTATCGTGCTGTTATCTGTCTCTATATCATATATACCGTCACTCGAGGTGTTATCTGTCCCTATATTATATATACCGTCAATGCAGCTGTTATCTGACCCTATATTATATATACCGTTAATGGTGCTGTTATCTGTCCCTATATTATATATAACGTCACTGGAGGTGTTATTTGTCCCTTAATTATATATATCCCTGCTGGAGCTGTTATCTGTCAGTATATTGTATATACACCTACTGGAGCTTTTATCTTTCCCTATATTATATATACCGTCACTGGAGCTGTTATCTGTCCCTATATTATATATCAACCCCTACTGGAGCTGTTATCTGTCTCTATATTATATATACCCCTACTGGAGCTGTTATCTGTCTCTATATTATACATACTCTTACTAGAGCTGTTATCTGTCCCTATATTATATGTACCCTCATTGGAGCTGTTATCTGACCCTATATTATATATACCCATACTGGAGATGTTATCCGTCCCTATATTATATATACCGTCACTAGAGCTGTTATCTGACCCTATATTATATATACCGTGAATGGTGCTGTTATCTGTGCCTATATTATATATACCGTCACTGGAGGTGTTATTTGTCCCTTAATTATATATACACCTGCTGGAGCTGTAATCTGTCAGTATATTATATATACCCCTACTGGAGCATTTATCTGTCCCTATTTTATATATACCATCACTGGAGCTGTTATCTGTCCCTATATTATATATACCCCTGCTGGAGCTGTTATCTGTCCCTATATTATATATACCCCTACTGGAGCTGTTATCTGTCTCTATATTATATATACTCTTACTAGAGCTGTTATCTGTCTCTATATTATATATACCGTCACTGGAGCTGTTATCTGACTCTATGTTATATATACCGTCATTGGAGCTGTTATCTGTCCCTATATTATATATACCCATACTGGAGCTGTTATCTGTCCCTATATTATATATACACCTACTGGAGCTGTTATCAGTCCCTATATTTGATATACCGTCACTGGAGCTCTTATATGTCCCTATATTTTATATACCCTACTGGAGCTATTATCTGTCCCTATATTATATATACCGTCACTGGAGCTGTTCTCTGTCCCTATATTATATATACCGACGCTGGAGCTGTTATATGTTCCTATATCATATATACCGTCACTGGACCTGTTATCTGTCCCTATATTATATATACCCCTACTGGAGCTGTTATATGTCTGTAAAGGATATATACCGTCAATAGAGCTGATATCTGCACCTATTTTATATATACCCATACTGGAGCTGTTATCTGTCCCTATATTATATATACCGTCACTGGGGCTGTTATCTGACCCTATATTATATATAGCATCACTGGATCTGTTATCTGTCCCTATATTATATATACCCTCATTAGAGCTGTTAACTGTCCCTATATTATACAAACACCTACTGGAGTTGTTATCTGTCCCTATATTATATATACCGTCACTGGAGCTGTTATCTGTCCCTATAATATATATATCCTCACTGGAGATGTAATCTGCCCCTATATTATATATACCCATACTGGAGCTATTATCCGTCCCTATATTATATATAACGTAACTGGAGCTGTTATCTGTTTCTATAGTATATATACCGTCACTAAAGCTGTTATATGTCTCTATATTATATATACCGTCACTGGCACTGTTATCTGTCCCTATATTTTATATACACCTAATGGAGCTGTTTACTATCCATATATTATATATACCCCCACTGGAGCTGTTATATGTCTCTATAGTATATATACCGTCACTGGAGTTGTTATCTGTCCCTATATTATATATACACCTACTGGAGTTGTTATATGTCTCTATAGTATATATACCGTCACTGGAGCTGTTACGTGTCTCTACATTATATATACTGTCACTTGAGCTGTTACCTGTCCCTATATTATATAGACCGTCACTGGAGCTGTTATCTGTCCCAATATTATATAATCCCCTACTGGATTTGTTATCTGTCCCTATATTATTTATACCGTCACTGGAGGTGTTATCTGTCCCTATATTATATATAGCGTCACTGGAGGTGTTATCTGTCCCTGTATTATATATACCCCTACTGGAGCTTTTATCTGTCACTATATTATATATACCGTCACTGGAGCTGTTATCTGTCTCTATAGTATATATACCGTCACTGGAGCTGTTATCTGTCCCTATATTATATATATACCCTACTGGAGCTGTTATCCGTCCCTATATTATATATACCCATACTGGAGCTTTTATCTGTCCGTATATTATATATACCCCTTCTGGAGCTTTTATCTGTCCCTATATTATATATACCGTCACTGGATTTGTTATCTGTCCCTATATTATATATACCCCTACTGGAGCTGTTTTCTGTCTCTATATAATATATACCGTCACTGCAGCTGTTATCTGTCTCTATAGTATATATACCGTCACTGTAGCTGTTATCTGTCCCTATATTATGTAAACCCTATGGAGCTGTTATCTGTCCCTATATTATATATACCGTCACTGAAGCTGTTATCTGTCCCTATATTATATATACCCCTACTGGAGCTGTTATCTCTCCCTATATTATATATAACGTCACTGGAGCTGTTATTTGTCCCTATATTATATAAACACCTACTGGAGCTGTTATATGTCCCTATATTATAAATACCCTCACTGGAGCTGTAATCAGCCCCTATATTATATATACCCATACTGGAGATGTTATCCGACCCTATGTTATATATAATGTCACTGGAGCTGTTATCTGTCACTATATTTTATATACCGTTACGAAAGCTGTTATCTGTCCCTATATTATATATACCGTCACTGGAGCTGTTATCTGTCCCTATATTATATATACCCCTACTGGAGATTTTGTCTTTCCCTATATTATATATACCGTCACTGGACGTGTTATTTGTCTCTATATTATATATACAGTCACTGGAGCAGTTATCTGACCCTATATTATATATAACCCCACTGGAGCTTTTATCTGTCCCTATATTATATATTCCGTCACTGGAGGTGTTATCTGTCTCTATATTATATATACCGTCACTGGAGCTGTTATCTGTCCTTATATTATATGTAACGTCACTGGAGCTCTTAGATGAGCCTGTATTATATATACCGTCATTGGAGGTGTTATCTGTCCCCATATTATATATACCGTCACTGGAGCTGTTATCTGTCTCTATAGTACATATACCATCACTGGAGCTGTTATCTGCCCCTATAATATATATACCGTCACTGGAGTTGTTATCTGTCCCTATATTATATATACCCCTACTGGATCTCTTATCTGTCCCTATATTATATATACCGTCACTGGATCTGTTATCTGTCTCTATATTATATATACCTGTCACTGCAGCTGTTATCTGTCTCTATAGTATATATACCCCTACTGGAGCTGTTATCTGTCCCTATATTATATATCACGTCACTGGAGGTCTTATCTGTCTCTATATTATATATAATTCTACTGGAGCTGTTATCTTTCCCTATATTATATATACCATCACTGGAGCTATTATCTGTCCCTATATCATATATACCCCTACTGGAGCTCTTGTATGTCCCTATAGTATATATACCTTCACTGGAGCTGTTATCTGTCCCTATAATATATATACCCCTACTGGAGCTGTTATCTGTCCCTATATCATACACACCCTTACTGGAGCTGTTGTATGACCCTATAGTATATATACCGTCACTGGAGCTGTTGTCTGTCCCTATATTATATATACCGTCACTGGAGCTGTTATCTGTCCCTATATTATATATACCGTCACTGGAGCTGTTATCTGTCCCTGTATTATATATACCCTCACTGGAGATGTTTTCTGTCCCTATATTATATATAAACCTACTGGAACTGTCATCTGCACCTATTATATATATACCCCTACTGGAGCTGTTATTTGTCCCTATATTATATATACCGTCACTGGAGCTATTATCTGACCCTATATTATATACACCGTCACTGGAGCTGTTATCTGTCCCTATATTATATATACCGTCATGGAGGTGTTATCTGTCCCTATATTAAATATACCGTCACTGGAGCTTTTATATGTCCCTATATTATAAATACCGTCACTCGAGCTGTTATCTGTACCTATATTATATATAGCGTCACTGGAGCTGTTATCTGTCTGTATATTATATATACCGTCATGGAGGTTTTATCTGTCCCTATATTATATATACCGTCACTGGAGCTGTTATCTGTTCCTATATTATATATACCGTTACTGGAGCTGTTATATGTCCTTATATTATATATACCGTTACTGGAGCTGTTATTTGTCCCTATATTATATATACCCCTACTGGAGCTGGTATCTGTCCCTATATTATATATACCGTCAGTGGAGGTGTTATCTGTCCCTATATTATATATACCGTCATGGAGGTGTTATCTGTCCCTATATTATATATATCGTCACTGGAGCTGTTATCTGTCCCTATATCATATATACCCCTACTGGAGCTGTTATATGTGTCTATAGTATATATACCGTCACTGGAGCTGTTATGTGTCTCTATATTATATAAACCGTCACTGGAGCTGTTATCTGTCCCTATATTATATATACCCCTACTGGAGCTCTAATCTGTCCCTATATTATATATAGACCCCTACTGGAGCTGTTATCTGTACCTATAATTTTTATACCCCTACTGGAACTGTTATCTGTCCCTATATTATATATACCGTTACTGGAGCTGGTATTTGTCCCTATATTATATATACCGTCACTGAAGCTGTTATCTGTCCCTATAATATATCTAACGTCACCGGAGTTGTTATCTGTCCCTATATTATATATACCCTACTGGAGCTGTTATATGTCTCTATAGTATATATACCGTCACTGGAGCTGTTATCTGTCCCTATATTATATATACCGTCACTGGAGCTGTTATCTGTCCCTATATTACATATACCGTCACTGGAGCTGTTATCTGTCCCTATATTATATATACCGTCACTGGAGCTGTTATCTGTCCCTATATTATATATACCCCTACTGGAGCTGTCATCTGACCCTATATTATATATACCCCTACTGGAGCTGTTATCTGTCCCTATATTTTATATACCGTCACTGGAGGTGTTATCTGTCCCTATATTATATATAACCCTACTGGAACTGTCATCTGCACCTATTATATATATACCCCTACTGGAGCTGTTATTTGTCCATATATTATATATACCGTCACTGGAGCTATTATCTGACCCTATATTATATACACCGTCACTGGAGCTGTTATCTGTCCCTATATTATATATACTCTCACTGGAGTTGTTATCTGCCCCTATAATATATATACCCATACTGGAGCTGTTATCTGTCCCTATATCATACATAACGTCACTGGAGCTGTTATCTGTCTATATAGTATACATACCGCCACTAAAGCTGTTATCTGTCCCTATATTATATATACCATCACTGGATCTCTTATCTTTCCCTTTATTATATATACCCTACTGGTGCTTTTATCTGTCCCTATATTATATATACCGTCACTGGAGCTATTATCTGACCCTATATTATATACACCGTCACTGGAGCTGTTATCTGTCCCTATATTATATATATCGTCACTGGTGCTGTTATCTGTCCCTATACTATATATATACCCAACTGGAGCTGTTATCTCTCCCTATATTATATATACCGTCATGGAGGTGTTATCTGTCCCTATATTAAATATACCGTCACTGGAGCTATTATATGTCCCTATATTATAAATACCGACACTCGAGCTGTTATCTGTACCTATATTATATATACCGTTACTGGAGCTGTTATATGTCCTTATATTATATATACCGTTACTGGAGCTGTTATTTGTCCCTATATTATATATACCCCTACTGGAGCTGGTATCTGTCCCTATATTATATATACCGTCAGTGGAGGTGTTATCTGTCCCTATATTATATATACCGTCATGGAGGTGTTATCTGTCCCTATATTATATATATCGTCACTGGAGCTGTTATCTGTCCCTATATCATATATACCCCTACTGGAGCTGTTATATGTGTCTATAGTATATATACCGTCACTGGAGCTGTTATGTGTCTCTATATTATATATACCGTCACTGGAGCTGTTATCTGTCCCTATATTATATATACCCCTACTGGAGCTCTAATCTGTCCCTATATTATATATAGACCCCTACTGGAGCTGTTATCTGTACCTATAATTTTTATACCCCTACTGGAACTGTTATCTGTCCCTATATTATATATACCGTTACTGGAGCTGGTATTTGTCCCTATATCATATATACCGTCACTGAAGCTGTTATCTGTCCCTATAATATATCTAACGTCACCGGAGTTGTTATCTGTCCCTATATTATATATACCCTACTGGAGCTGTTATATGTCTCTATAGTATATATACCGTCACTGGAGCTGTTATCTGTCCCTATATTATATATACAGTCACTGGAGCTGTTATCTGTCCCTATATTATATATACCGTCACTGGAGCTGTTATCTGTCCCTATATTATATATACCCCTACTGGAGCTGTCATCTGACCCTATATTATATATACCCCTACTGGAGCTGTTATCTGTCCCTATATTATATATAACGTCACTGGAGGTGTTATCTGTCCCTATATTATATATAACCCTACTGGAACTGTCATCTGCACCTATTATATATATACCCCTACTGGAGCTGTTATTTGTCCCTATATTATATATACCGTCACTGGAGCTATTATCTGACCCTATATTATATACACCGTCACTGGAGCTGTTATCTGTCCCTATATTATATATATAGTCACTGGTGCTGTTATCTGTCCCTATACTATATATATACCCAACTGGAGCTGTTATCTCTCCCTATATTATATATACCGTCATGGAGGTGTTATCTGTCCCTATATTAAATATACCGTCACTGGAGCTATTATATGTCCCTATATTATAAATACCGACACTCGAGCTGTTATCTGTACCTATATTATATATACCGTTACTGGAGCTGTTATATGTCCTTATATTATATATACCGTTACTGGAGCTGTTATTTGTCCCTATATTATATATACCCCTACTGGAGCTGGTATCTGTCCCTATATTATATATACCGTCAGTGGAGGTGTTATCTGTCCCTATATTATATATACCGTCATGGAGGTGTTATCTGTCCCTATATTATACATATCGTCAGTGGAGCTGTTATCTGTCCCTATATCATATATACCCCTACTGGAGCTGTTATATGTGTCTATAGTATATATACCGTCACTGGAGCTGTTATGTGTCTCTATATTATATATACCGTCACTGGAGCTGTTATCTGTCCCTATATTATATATACCCCTACTGGAGCTCTAATCTGTCCCTATATTATATATAGACCCCTACTGGAGCTGTTATCTGTACCTATAATTTTTATACCCCTACTGCAACTGTTATCTGTCCCTATATTATATATACCGTTACTGGAGCTGGTATTTGTCCCTATATTATATATACCGTCACTGAAGCTGTTATCTGTCCCTATAATATATCTAACGTCACCGGAGTTGTTATCTGTCCCTATATTATATATACCCTACTGGAGCTGTTATATGTCTCTATAGTATATATACCGTCACTGGAGCTGTTATCTGTCCCTATATTATATATACAGTCACTGGAGCTGTTATCTGTCCCTATATTATATATACCGTCACTGGAGCTGTTATCTGTCCCTATATTATATATACCCCTACTGGAGCTGTCATCTGACCCTATATTATATATACCCCTACTGGAGCTGTTATCTGTCCCTATATTATATATAACGTCACTGGAGGTGTTATCTGTCCCTATATTATATATAACCCTACTGGAACTGTCATCTGCACCTATTATATATATACCCCTACTGGAGCTGTTATTTGTCCCTATATTATATATACCGTCACTGGAGCTATTATCTGACCCTATATTATATACACCGTCACTGGAGCTGTTATCTGTCCCTATATTATATATATAGTCACTGGTGCTGTTATCTGTCCCTATACTATATATATACCCTACTGGAGCTGTTATCTCTCCCTATATTATATATACCGTCATGGAGGTGTTATCTGTCCCTATATTAAATATACCGTCACTGGAGCTATTATATGTCCCTATATTATAATTACCGTCACTCGAGCTATTATCTGTCTCTATATTATATATACCGTCACTGGAGCTTTTATCTGTCCCTATATTATATATACCGCTACTGGAGCTGTTATATCTCCCTATATTATATATACCTCTACTGGAGCTGTTATCTGTCCCTATATTATATATACCGTCAATGGAGGTGTTATCTCTCCCTATATTATATATACCGGATTTTGGAGCTGTTATCTCTCCCTATATTATATATACCCCTACTGGAACTGTTATTTGTCTCTATATTATATATACCCCTACTGGAGCTTTTATCTGTCCCTATATTATATATACCCCTACTGGAACTGTTATCTGTCCCTATATTGTATATACCGTCACTGGAGGTGTTATCTGTCCCTATATTATATATATCCCTACTGGAGCTGTTATCTGTCCCTCTATTATATATACCGTCTCTCGAGCTGTTATCTGTAACTATATTATATATACCGTCACTGGAGATTTTATCTGTCCCTATATTATGTATACCATCACTGGAGCTGTTATCTGTCACTATATTGTATATACCCCTGCTGGAGCTGTCCCCATATTATGTATACCCCTCCTGGAGCTGTTATATGTCTCTAAAGTAAATATACCGTCACTGGAACTGTTATCTGTCTGTATATTATATATACCCCTACTGGAGCTGTTATCTGTCCCTATATTGTATATACCGTCATGGAGGTGTTATCTGTCCCTATATTATATATACCGTCACTGGAGCTGTTATCTGTTCCTATATTTTATATACCGTTACTGGAGCTGTTATATGTCCTTATATTATATATACCGTTACTGGAGCTGTTATTTGTCCCTATATCATATATACCCCTACTGGAGCTGGTATCTATCCCTATATTATATATACCGTCAGTGGAGGTGTTATCTGTCCCTATATTATATATACCGTCATGGAGGTGTTATCTGTCCCTATATTATATATATCGTCACTGGAGCTGTTATCTGTCCCTATATCATATATACCCCTACTGGAGCTGTTATATGTCTCTATAGTATATATGCCGTCACTGGAGCTGTTATATGTGTCTATAGTATATATACCGTCACTGGAGCTGTTATGTGTCTCTATATTATATATAACGTCACTGGAGCTGTTATCTGTCCCTATATTATATATACCCCTACTGGAGCTCTAATCTGTCCCTATATTATATATACACCCCTACTGGAGCTGTTATCTGTCCCTATAATTTTTATACCCCTACTGGAACTGTTATCTGTCCCTATATTATATATACCGTTACTGGAGCTGGTATTTGTCCCTATATTATATATAGCGTCACTGAAGCTGTTATCTGTCCCTATAATATATCTAACGTCACTGGAGTTGTTATCTGTCCCTATATTATATATACCCTACTGGAGCTGTTATATGTCTCTATAGTATATATACCGTCACTGGAACTGTTATCTGTCCCTATATTATATATACCATCACTGGAGCTGTTATCTGTCCCTATATTACATATACCGTCACTGGGGCTGTTATCTGTCCCTATATTATATATATCGTCACTGGAGCTGTTATCTGTCCCTATATTATATATACACCTACTGGATTTGTTATATGTCTCTATAGTATATATGCCGTCATTGGAGCTGTTATGTGTCTCTATATTATATATACCGTCACTGGAACTCTTATCTGTCCCTATATCATATATAGACCCCTACTGGAGCTGTTATCTGTCCCTATATTATATATACCCCTACTGGAACTCTTATCTGTCCCTATATCATATATAGACCCCTACTGGAGCTGTTATCTGTCCCTATATTATATATACCCCTACTGGATCTGTTATCTGTCCCTATATTATATATATCGTCACTGGAGCTTTTATCTGTCTCTATATTATATATACGCCTACTGGAGCTTTTATCTGTCCCTATATTATATATACCCCTACTGGAACTGTTATCTGTCCCTATATTATATATACCGTCACTGGAGCTGTTATCTGTCCCTATATTATATATACCCCTACTGGAGCTGTCATCTGACCCTATATTATATATACCCCTACTGGAGCTGTTATCTGTCCCTATATTATATATACCGTCACTGGAGGTGTTATCTGTCCCTATATTATATATAACCCTACTGGAACTGTCATCTGCACCTATTATATATATACCCCTACTGGAGCTGTTATTTGTCCCTATATTATATATACCGTCACTGGAGCTATTATCTGACCCTATATTATATACACCGTCACTGGAGCTGTTATCTGTCCCTATATTATATATATCGTCACTGGTGCTGTTATCTGTCCCTATACTATATATATACCCTACTGGAGCTGTTATCTCTCCCTATATTATATATACCGTCATGGAGGTGTCATCTGTCCCTATATTAAATATACCGTCACTGGAGCTATTATATGTCCCTATATTATAAATACCGTCACTCGAGCTGTTATCTGTACCTATATTATATATAGCGTCACTGGAGCTGTTATCTGTCTCTATATTATATATACCGTCACTGGAGCTTTTATCTGTCCCTATATTATATATACCCCTACTGGAGCTGTTATCTCTCCCTATATTATATATACCTCTACTGGAGCTGTTATCTGTCACTATATTATATATACCGTCAGTGGAGGTGTTATCTCTCCCTATATCATATATACCGGATTTTGGAGCTGTTATCTGACCCTATATTATATATACCCCTACTGGAACTGATATTTGTCTCTATATTATATATACCCATACTGGAGCTTTTATCTGTCCCTATATTATATATACCCCTACTGGAACTGTTATCTGTCCCTATATTGTATATACCGTCACTGGAGGTGTTATCTGTCCCTATATTATATATATCCCTACTGGAGCTGTTATCTGTCCCTCTATTAAATATACCGTCTCTCGAGCTGTTATCTGTCACTATATTATATATACCGTCACTGGAGATTTTATCTGTCCCTATATTATATATACCATCACTGGAGCTGTTATCTGTCACTATATTGTATATACCCCTGCTGGAGCTGTTATCTGTCCCCATATTATGTATACCCCTCCTGGAGCTGTTATATGTCTCTAAAGTATATATACCGTCACTGGAACTATTATCTGTCTGTATATTATATATACCCCTACTGGAGCTGTTATCTGTCCCTATATTATATATACCGTCATGGAGGTGTTATCTGTCCCTATATTATATATACCGTCACTGGAGCTGTTATCTGTTCCTATATTATATATACCGTTACTGGAGCTGTTATATGTCCTTATATTATAGATACCGTTACTGGAGCTGTTATTTGGCCCTATATTATATATACCCCTACTGGAGCTGGTATCTGTCCCTATATTATATATACCGTCAGTGGAGGTGTTATCTGTCCCTATATTATATATACCGTCATGGAGGTGTTATCTGTCCCTATATTATATATATCGTCACTGGAGCTGTTATCTGTCCCTATATCATATATACCCCTACTGGAGCTGTTATATGTCTCTATAGTATATATGCCGTCACTGGAGCTGTTATATGTGTCTATAGTATATATACCGTCACGGGAGCTGTTATGTGTCTCTATATTATATATACCGTCACTGGAGCTGTTATCTGTCCCTATATTATATATACCCCTACTGGAGCTCTAATCTGTCCTTATATTATATATACACCCCTACTGGAGCTGTCATCTGTCCCTATAATTTTTATACCCCTACTGGAACTGTTATCTGTCCCTATATTATATATACCGTTACTGGAGCTGGTATTTGTCCCTATATTATATATACAGTCACTGAAGCTGTTATCTGTCCCTATAATATATCTAACGTCACTGGAGTTGTTATCTGTCCCTATATTATATATACCCTACTGGAGCTGTTATATGTCTCTATAGTATATATACCGTCACTGGAGCTGTTATCTGTCCCTATATTATATATACCGTCACTGGAGCTGTTATCTGTCCCTATATTACATATACCGTCACTGGAGCTGTTATCTGTCCCTATATTATATATACCGTCACTGGAGCTGTTATCTGTCCCTATATTATATATACCCCTACTGGAGCTGTCATCTGACCCTATATTATATATACCCCTACTGGAGCTGTTATCTGTCCCTATATTATATATACCGTCACTGGAGGTGTTATCTGTCCCTATATTATATATATCCCTACTGGAGCTGTTATCTGTCCCTCTATTATATATACCGTCACTCGAGCTGTTATCTGTCCCTATATTATATATACCGTCACTGGAGATTTTATCTGTCCCTATATTATATATACCATCACTGGAGCTGTTATCTGTCACTATATAGTATATACCCCTGCTGGGGCTGTTATCTGTCCCCATATTATGTATACCCCTCCTGGAGCTGTTATATGTCTCTACAGTATATATACCGTCACTGGAACTGTTATCTGTCTGTATATTATATATACCCCTACTGGAGCTGTTATCTGTCCCTATATTATATATACCGTCATGGAGGTGTTATCTGTCCATATATTATATATACCGTCACTGAAGCTGTTATCTGTTCCTATATTATATATACCGTTACTGGAGCTGTTATATGTCCCTATATTATATATACCGTTACTGGAGCTGTTATCTCTCCCTATATTATATAGACCGTCACTGGAGCTGTTATCTCTCCCTATATTATATATACCGTTACTGGAGCTGTTATATGTCCCTATATTATATATACCGTCATGGAGGTGTTATCTGTCCCTATATTATATATATCGTCACTGGAGCTGTTATCTGTCCCTATATTATATATACCCCTACTGGATTTGTTATATGTCTCTATAGTATATATGCCGTCACTGGAGCTGTTATGTGTCTCTATATTATATATACCGTCACTGGAGCTGTTATCTGTCCCTATATTATATATACCCCTACTGGAACTCTTATCTGTCCCTATACCATATATAGACCCCTACTGGAGCTGTTATCTGTCCCTATATTATATATACCCCTACTGGAACTGTTATCTGTCCCTATATTATATATATCGTCACTGGAGCTTTTATCTGTCTCTATATTATATATACGCCTACTGGAGCTTTTATCTGTCCCTATATTATATATACCCCTACTGGAACTGTTATCTGTCCCTATATTATATATACCGTCACTGGAGCTGTTATCTGTCCCTATATTATATATACCTCTACTGGAGCTGTTGTCTGTCCCTCTATTATATATACCGTCACTCGAGCTGTTATCTATCCCTGTATTATATATACCGTCACTGGAGCTGTTATCTGTCCTTATATTATATATACCGTCATTGGAGCTGTTATCTGTCCCTATATTATATATACCCCTAGTGGAACTATTATCTGTCTCTATATAATATATACCCCTACTGAAGCTGTTATCTGTCCCTATATTATATATACCCCTACTGGAACTGTTATCTGTCCCTATATTATATATACCGTCACTGGAGCTGTCATCTGTCCCTATATCATATATACCCCTACTGGAGCTGTCATCTGACCCTATATTATATATACCCCTACTGGAGCTGTTATCTGTCCCTATATTATATATACCGTCACTGGAGGTGTTATCTGTCCCTATATTATATATAACCCTACTGGAACTGTCATCTCCACCTATTATATATATACCCCTATTGGAGCTGTTATTTTACACTATATTATATATACCGTCACTGGAGCTATTATCTGACCCTATATTATATACACCGTCACTGGAGCTGTTATCTGTCCCTATATTATATATATCGTCACTGGTGCTGTTATCTGTCCCTATACTATATATATACCCTACTGGAGCTGTTATCTCTCCCTATATTATATATACCGTCATGGAGGTGTCATCTGTCCCTATATTAAATATACCGTCACTGGAGCTATTATATGTCCCTATATTATAAATACTGTCACTCGAGCTGTTATCTGTACCTATATTATATATAGCGTCACTGGAGCTGTTATCTGTCTCTATATTATATATACCGTCACTGGAGCTTTTATCTGTCCCTATATTATATATACCCCTACTGGAGCTGTTATCTCTCTCTATATTATATATACCTCTACTGGAGCTGTTATCTGTCCACTATATTATATATACCGTCACTGAAGCTGTTATCTGTCCCTATATTTTATATACCCCTACTGGAGCTGTTATATGTCTCTACAGTATATATACCGTCACTGGGGCTGTTATCTGTCTGTATATTATATATCCCGTTAGTGGAGCTGTTAACTGTCCCTATATCATATATACCGTCACTGGAGGTGTTATCTCTCCCTATATTATATATACCGTTACTGGAGCTGTTATCTGTCCCTATATTATATATACCCTCATTGGAGCTGTTATCTGTCTCTATATTATATATACCCCTACTGGAGCTTTTATCTCTCCCTATATTATATATACCCCTACTGGAATTGTTATCTGTCCCTATATTGTATATACCGTCACTGGAACTGTTATCTGTCTGTATATTATATATATCCCTACTGGAGCTGTTATCTGTCCGTATATTATATATACCGTCATGGAGATGTTATCTTTCCCTATATTATGTATACCGTCACTGGAGCTGTTATCTGTCCCTATATTATATATACCCCTACCTGAGCTGTTGTCTGTCCCTATATTATATATACCGTTACTGTAGCTGTTATCTGTCCTTATATTATATATACCGTTACTGGAGCTGTTATCTGTCCCTGTATTATATATACCCCTACTGGAGCTGGTATCTGTCCCTATATTATTTATACCCCTACTGGAGCTGTTATATGTCTCTATAGTATATATACCGTCACTGAAGCTGTTATCTGTCCCTATATTATATATACCCTCACTGGAGCTCTTATCTGTCCCTATATTATATATACCCCTACTGGAGCTGTCATCTGACCCTATATTATATATACCCCTACTGGAGCTGTTATCTGTCCCTATATTATATATACCGTCACTGGAGCTGTTATCTGTCCCTATATCATATATACCGTCACTAGAGATTTTATCTGTCCCTATATTATATAATCCGTCACTGGGGCTGTTATCCGTCCCTATATTATATATACCCTTACTGGAGCTGTTATATGTCTCTACAGTATATATACCGTCACTGGGTCTGTTATTTGTCTGTATATTATATATACCCCTACAGGAGCTGTTATCTGTCCCTATATTATATATGCCGTCAATGGAGCTGTTATCTGTCCCTATATTATATATACCCCTACTGGAGCTGTTATCTGTCCCTCTATTATATATACCGTCACTGGAGGTGTTATCTGTCCCTATATTATATATATCGTCATTGGAGCTGTTATCTGTCCCTATATTATATATACCCCTACTGGAACTGTTATCTGTCTCTATATTATATATACCCATACTGGAACTTTTATCTGTCCCTATATTATATATACCCCTACTGGAACTGTTATCTGTCCCTGTATTGTATATACTGTCGCTGGAGGTGTTAGCTGTCCCTATATTATATATCCCCCTACTGGAGCTGTTATCTGTCCCTCTACTATATATACCGTCACTCGAGCTGTTATCTGTCCCTATATTATATATACCGTCACTGGAGCTGTTATCTGTCCCTATATTATATATACCGTCATTGGAGCTTTTATCTGTCCCTATATTATATATACCCCTACTAGAGCTGTTATCTGTCCTATATTATATATACCCCTACTGGAGCTGTTATCTGTCCTATATTATATATACCTTCACTGAACGTAGCTGTTATCTGTCCCTGTATTTTATATACCCCTACTGGAGCTTTTATCTGTCCCTATATTATATATACCGTCACTGGAGCTGCTATATCTCTCTATCTTTATATATATAAAAGCGAGGATGTGTGTGCCTCTGTGTACAATTTTGCTTGCATAATGCTTTCACAATTACCAACCGAATTTGACCAAATTTTCTGTGCTCGTTGCACAGGTCGCTACGATTGTCACATCACAAACATTTTTCAAATCGACCCACGTTGAGTAATAAAAAACCGATATCAAAATTATCGGTAGAAAAATTGATATAAGCGACATAACAACCTTTATTCACAATCCTTATAAAAAAAGGGAGATAACCTTTTTCACCAAATATATTTGTTTGCATTAATTATTGAAGACGTCTGCTTATTTTGAGAAGTTGGGGACAAATAATGTTCTTTTACTTCCTAGCTGTATATTCTTAGCATAATTTCAAACCCCGAGGAACGCTGGGTAAATCTGCTAGTATTATATATAACGTCACTGAACCGAGCTGTTGTCTGTGAATGCTCGTAGTTTTCAAGAACTGAATGTATATATATGTTTTGGACCATATGATAGACATGTTGTTGGTATTAACTATACTATGTTGAACGTGATCTTTGTCATATTGTGCAAGCGTTGACCGACATGTGCAGGAAAATAAAGATTATTCAAGCATATCCATATTTTACTATAATTCCTCTTTATATATTGTTTGCTTTTTTTTATTTTTGCTAATGCTTTATAGTTTTTTCTTTTTTGTTTGTTATTTCGTCCGTTTGTTTGTTCCGGTGTATAACAACAGCCTTTCGACGGTTGGAGCTCTTTTTTTATAGAGATAAGAAAATGAACAATATGTCGTTATTATTTTACATACATCATTGAATCAGTTTAAAACCATCGAGTGCCCATTCGCCATTTTTTTCTTTTTCTTTTCATTATTCAAATAATTTCAGCTCTTCATTCTCAGAAGACCAACCTCGTCTTATACACGGTCCACAACATACAGACTAATGTCAAATCATTCATTTTTTTTTTATTTCTACACATGTTGAGGTTTATATGTGTGTAAGTGCTATCTTTTTCTTCCGTTTAGATTACATTATAATTCAATCGTTCTATCGTTAAATCCTACAGTTAAGTAAACCAGTTAGTTTTTTGTATAAAAATTGGAGTTTTGCTGATAAAAACAACAAACAACAACATTATTTTATATCCATCTATATTTTGTCCGTCTTTCTCTTTCTTATTTAACCATTTTTCTTTAACTTTTTTATGCTTACTAGCAGAAAAACCATCCGCCGGATGGTTTTCTGCTAGCATGTGTAGTGTACATATTGATATTATACGCAAGTATATATACATGTAGATATGATACATCAAATTACATCGTAATTGACAATATACACAGAAATTGAACGAAGACTGTGTTACACTGTCTTATGTAATCAGTAACGTAATCCATCATACATTAAAAAAAGACGATATTATATATAAACTGCATTAGGAGAAAATTAGTGACAGAAATATATGAATGTTTATTTAAGCGATCGCTAACCGGAAGTGTTGCCATTTGAAAAGTTTAAAGAAGTGAATCTTTAAATAAGCAATAAAATATATTTAATCAAAAGCTACGAAATTTAGTAGATATATTATGTAATATTCATTCATTATTTATTGCAGCAAATCCCGCCGAGTTCAAATCCCGCCGAGGTTGACTTTGCCTTTCATCCTTACAGGGTCGATAAAATAAAGTACCAGTAATGAACTGGATAATTGCTGGCCTTGTGCCTAAAGTAGAAACAATTATTTATTGCAGCAAAGAATTACGGCCCTTTATGGTCTGAGTTCAAATCTCGCCGAGGTTAACTTTGCCTTTCATCTTTACGGGGTCGATAAATTAAAGTACCAGTAATGTACTGGGATAAATATCACACCGTATCTCACATCCTATTTCACTGTTTATATTGTATAGTATCACAGATCGTACGATTAGTAAAGCACGAAACAAAATACCTTGTGGTGTTTACGTTCCTTTACATTCTAAGTTCAAATTTTATCCAAGTCAAAACTGATTTCAATTTTTTTTTCCGGCAGACGATAAAAGAAACTTTACTCAAGAACTGGGGCTCAATTTAAGGGATTGTGTGCTGCTACAAAATATTGGTTATCTTGTCTTATTTTATTTCATTATTATTGTGGGGGCGGGGGTAGATTGGCAGTATTGGTAGAGGGTAAGACGTTATGCTTTGCAGCATAGAGTTTCGTCCCTTTACGGTTCGAGTTCAAATCCCGCCAAGGTTAACTTTGCCTTTCATCCTTTCTGGATCGATAAAATAAAGTACCAGCAATGTACTGGGATAATTGGGCAATTGCTGGCCTTGTGCCAAAAGTAGAAACAATTATTATTGGGGGGGGGGGGCAGATAACATTGCATGTATAGTCCCGTAATTCCAGAGGGGGTCGTAGGAGTGTTGTATTGACATATGACCTTTCTAGGGCATTTTTTTAAAAATTGACTGAGTCCATCTCTCCATGTATGAATACAGCAGATTTATTCCAGAGAAGGATAGATAGGGTGAGAGAGGAAGTAAGAAAGAGATATAGAGGAGGAATCTACCCAATATTACACCAGTACATTTTTTATCGACCTCGAAAGGATGAAAAGCAAAGTTGACCTCGGCGGGATTTGAACTCAGAGAGTAGAGAGTCGGAACAAATACCACAAGGCATTCTATCCAACGTTTTGATGATTCCAATATTTGAATTTAATACTTGTATGTATAACATTTCAATTACAATTACTTGTGCCAAGCTAACTTTGATATGTAAAATTGGGGGGGTTTGCTGGGTAGTATAATGTTTTGTGTATGATGGGCCTCACAAGCCTGAAGTGCCTCGGGTTCCCCAAACCTGAAGGGCCCCGGGTTCCCTAAACCTGAAGTGTCCCGGGTTCCCTAAACCTGAAGTGCCCCGGGTTCCCCCAAACCAGAAGTGCCCTGGGTTCCCCAAATCTAAAGTGTCTCGAGTTCCCCAAACCTGAAGTGCCTTGGTCCCCTCCACAAACCTGAAGTGCCCCGGGCCTTTCAAGCTTAAATCCAACCCTAAAAGCAGATATGGTCTTTTAAATAAATGCCATTACATTATTGGTACTTATACGAACTAATAATTGTTTCTACTTTTTGCACAAGGCCAGCAATTACCGCAGTGTATTACTGGTACTTTATTTTATCGACCCCGTAAGGATGAAAGGCAAAGTTAACCTCGGCGGGATTTGAACTCAGACCATAAAGGACCGTAAATCTTTGCTGCAAAGCATGACGTCCGACTCTCTACCGATACTGCCAATAATAAATGGAAGACCGAGTAAAACCAAATATAATTGTTTCTACTTTTGGCACAAGGCCAGCAATTACCCCAGTACATTACTGGCACTTTATTTTATCGATCCCATAAGGATGAAAGGCAAAGTTAACCTCAGCGGGTTTAACTTTACCTTTCATCCTTACGGGGTCGATAAAATAAAGTACCAGTAACGCACTGAGTAATAGGCGGCGAATTGGCAGAGTCGTTGAAATGTCGGATGGAAGACTTTACGGTATTCGTTCCAATTCTTGTGCTCTGGGTTCAAATCCTGCCGAAGTCAACTTTGCCTTTCGTCCATTCGAGATTCGAGATCGATAAAAAAATACCAGTCTAGTACTGAGGTCGATTCTTCTACATATCTTTCTTACTTCTATCCACTAACTCTCTATCCTTCTCTGCAAGAAATTTGCTATGTTCAGATCTGGAGCGGAGATAGGCTTCGCCAGGTTTAAAAATGCGCTAGAAACGCTGTATATCAATATGGTGTCCCTACAACTCCCCCAGGAGTTACGGGACTATGCATTCATGCATGCATACAAACTAACAATGGATTGTCTAAATATCTGCTAGAAATAGCAGCCAGGGCTCGCCCATATAACACCTTCTTCTTGTGACGCTAAACTCCGCCAGTTGCAGACTGCGCATTAACATGTGATATCTTGTGATATCTCTCTCCACAAAGTTCGATCACCAACAGCAGAGTTTAAAGAACAGAGATCAAGTCCAGTCCATAAGTTGACATTATCAAGCCATCGTTTTGGCTGCCGGCCTCTGCTTCTCTTACCAGCCAACCTTCCTTCCAAGAATATATAATACCTTTCGATCACCAACAGCAGAGTTTAAAGAGCAAAGATCAAGTCCAATCCATAAGTTGACATCAAGCCATCATTTTGGCTGCCAGCCTCTGCTTCTCATACCAGGCAACCTTCCTTCCAGGCATAACCTACTCACACCACGAGTTGATATTTTTATATGGCCGTATAGTTTGAGTACTCTTGACTTGACAATTGATGTAATTGGTCTAAGTTTGATAATGTTGAGCAACTCACTGCTACAGATACGGTCGTTGAGCTGCTTGACAGTCATAAGTCTCATGATGTGGTTCTGGAATGTAGAGAGCTTCTGAAGTGACCTTGTCGTCCAATTAACACTTTACTGTCTTAAAAAGGAATGGACACGTTGGATAATTTAGTCATAGCTACACTAATGTCAAGGTGCGTAGCTTAGGGGTTAGAGTGCTAGGTTCACAATCGTGAGGTTGTGAGTTCGATTCCCAGACAGGACGTCACCTTGTGTCCGTGAGCAAAACATTTTATTTCACGTTGCTACAGTTTACTCAGCTGGAAAAATGAGTTGTGACGTCACTGGTGCCAAGCTGTATTATTCCTTGCCTTTCTCTTGGACAACATCGTATATAGTGTATATAGTATATATAGTATATAATGTGTATATAGTGTATAGAGTATAGAGTGTGTATAGAGTATATAATGTATATATATTGTATAGTGTATATAATGTATATATAGTGTATAGAGTATAGAGTGTATATATAGTGTATAGAGTATATAATGTGTATATAGTGCATGTTGTGATGTCAGTGGTGCCAAGCTTCCCCTTGGACAACATCAGTGGTATGGAGAGGGGAGACAGGATACATGGGGGACTGTTGGTCTTTCACAAAACACCTTGCCCAGGCCTACATCTTGGAGAGAAGGAGACCGACCAATAATTCTGAATAAATGACATGACGGTCACACATGGAATACCTTTGAATATAAATCTACTTGATGAAGATTAACAACATCAACAACAATTGTCACTAGTTTTGTTATGGACAACGGTAAAACAAGAGAACGCTGGTGTATCAACAGTTTAGTGAAAGAATCTGTTTAAAATTTTATCGATTATTCTCGCAGATTACCTCAATATAGTTATTTTAATTTTTCTTCAGTGAAAATAACTTTATTGATATTTAAAAACGGAAAAGGAATGGAAAGGAAAGGGCTCTATGGTCACAGAAAAATGAGAGAGGGAAGAGGGAGGGTGGTGAGCTCTGGGCCTAGGGTGCGGTGGAGTGAAGTTTAAGTTGGTCTGGAACACACAATATAAACATCTTGAGAGTAATATCAAATGACGACATTTTTGTTGAAAATATTGTCGGAGGTCAGCTCATATCACAATTATTGCGTGTTCAAGTTCGAACTAAACCTAATCTACATTGACTTATTAACGTTCGGCCACATTGGTCAATTTAAGCGGGTTAAACCATTTAGTGGGCGGAATGTCAAAGTTTGTAGAGTTGACAGGTATCCAAATAAACGAGCGGATAATAATAGTCAGATGATGAAATATTTCGGTTTAGTATTTATATATTTAAACATGTGAAATTTCGTGATGTAAAACCTAAAGTATCATTGATAGCTGTTTATTATTGTTGTTGTTGGTGTTGTTGTTGTCTACAGGAGAATTATCATGCGATTGGCAAATAGACACAAATAACTTTAAGTCCTGCTAAAGTTTGGAAACGACCGACAATGGAAATAAGTCGGATTATCGAATTACTAAATATAGCAATATGGTTATTGGTTTTTAAGGATTACGATTACTTCGATTTCTTCTTCCCAGGAGCAGCCACACCATTCGATACTTTATATTGTGACGTAATGTCACAACTCTATCTACATACCATATCTCTCTTCCTCATTTACAATCAATCACACACACACGCTCTCTCTCTCTCTATCCATCTATCTCCCCTCCTCTCTCTGTACATACGTACATATATATATATATATATATATATATATATATATATATATATATATATATATATATATATATATACGTATGTACATACATACAGAGAGAGAGACAGAGAGAGAGTGAGAGAGAAAGAGAGAGAGAGAGAGAGAGAGAGAGAGAAGGCGCATGGCTTAGTGGTTAAAGCATTGGGCTTGCAATTGAGAGGTTGTGAGTTCAATTCTCGGACCAGGTGATGCGCTGTGTCCTTGAGCAAGACACTTTATTTGACGTTGCTCCAGTTTACTCAGCTGTAGAAATGAGATGTGGCGTCACTGGTGCCAAGCTGCATCCGTCAGTGCCTTTCTCTTGGACAACATAAGTGGCATGGAGAGGTGAGACTGGTATACATGGGTGACTGCTGGTCTTCCACAAAACAAACTTTGCCAAAGCTTGTGCCTCGGAGGGAAACTTTCTAGGTGCAAAACCATGGTCATTCGTGACCGAGTGGGGCCAAAGCAATATATATATATATATATATATATATATATATATATATATATATATATATATATATTTATTTATTCATTTTTATGTAACTGAATATTTATATTCAATTATTAATTATAGTTATATTGAATTAGAGTTATATGCTTCCATAACTTTTAACATACATTTACTATTTGTCAAAAGTAATTGTTTTCCCAACTTCACTTACGAAATATGATTTTTTAATTCCCATTGGTATAAATCTAGCTTTATATATCGTGTAAGTTATCTTCTTTTGTAATGATATATTATACATTTGATACGTTTTGGCTAGTATTGGCCCAGGTCATGTCTAACTTAATAACACCTTCTGGCGAAGTCTTTCAACTCATGATTCACACCTCAGTCATGTTTTTGACACCATGGCCACTCGAGTAGAGAGTTATTGTTTTCGGAGATATATCAGGGAGTAGGAAATTTATCCGGAATTTCTTGGGGGAATTTGTCCAAAGACATTTTGAATTTTGTGAAAACTGTTTCTGTTTTTATGTATTTTGGTGTAATGTTGAATAGCGCAGATAATATAGCGCTCACAGTGACCACAGAAATAATAAAGTTTTAGCTTTTCTAGTTGACCACAATAATAAAGGCCTGTCAGATATCTATATTACTGAACGTAAATATATCATATATAAATATTAATTACTAATTTAGGCTTCCATAATTTTCACGTTTTCTCTATTATATTTTAAACGCTATTATTTACAACTAAGTTTACGACGTCAGAACTTTTCTCTTACTGGCATATTGAAACAAGGTAAATTGAATTTAATTGGACTCTGACGAACTATACTTTGAAGAATGAAATAAATTTCATTCTTGGTTCGTCTACTGAAATGAGGACAATGTTTCAATAATAATCTTTTTTTTAACTACACACTAATGTTCACACTAGCAATATGCCTGATGAGGTAAGGATGAATATGGCTGTTCGTATTATGTCTCTGTGTGAGTGTGTATTTTCTCTTCATATCTACTCTCTCTCTCTCTCTCTCTCTCTCTCTCTCTCTCTATATATATATATATATATATATATATATATATATATATATATATAAATTAATAAAAACAATGAATAATAACAAAGAAACAGTTCCTTATATTAAAACTTCATCTTTTTACGATCGTTTCTAGGATATATATGTGTGTGTTGGTATGTATATCATATAGATCTATGTAAAAATTTTATAAACTATCAGAGGGGATATACATACCTACACATATATGCTGTCTTCAGAAATAATGATATTTGTTTATTGAAAAAAAAACAACAAAGATTTAATATAATAGGTCTGTTTGGGAACAGGTTTTGAATTGACCAATAGAAAAGTAGTAAGTGGTCAAGTTGATAGAATAGTAGTAGTAGAAATTTAATTTAGGGGTAGAGGAATACAGACTTCAGTTTTGAATGGAAAGAATACTTTGAATGAAAAGATTACTTTGGGGATGAAAAGAGGTCAAGCCGGTGAAAGGTACACGAAAATTTGATGTTATTAAAGAATAATGCTAATGTTAAAATCGAAGGAGAATAAAATTTTAGGATAAATGTGTTAGTGAGAAATACCAATCTTATTTAAAACATAAGGAATTTAGATCTATAAAAAGAAATTAAATTAATTTAATTGATAGGTATACTTATAGGGATAAATTTATATTAATTCATATAGATGTGATAAATAAGAGTTAGATGTTATTAAAGAATGTTGTTAAAAACGAAGGAAAAAAATTTTTTGGGTGATAAATGTATTAGTGAGAAATAACAAACTTATAAAGACTACAAGGAATTTAGATTCATAACAGGAAATTAAAATAGTTTATATGTATACTTATAGGTATTAATTTTAGGAAAAGATAGCTGTAAAAGGGAAATAAAATTATGAAGTTCTCAGTAGTAAAATACTAATTATAGGTTAACTAAATTAAAAAAACTAATTATAATAATTTGTAAAATATAAGTGTAAGGTGTATATTAATTAGGTTTATAATATTTGAAAGTTCTTCTAATTCTATGATTGCACGATATAATTAATTCTGTCGCTTATTTAATAGGATATCCTTAGATTTCATTATTTCAAAATGTTCCTGGGAACATATTCTACACTTTTTAGAAGAACTTTCAAATATTATAAACCTAATTAATATACACCTTACACTTATATTTTACAAATTATTATAATTAGTTTTTTTAATTTAGTTAACCTATAATTAGTATTTTACTACTGAGAACTTCATCATTTTATTTCCCTTTTACAGCTATCTTTTCCTAAAATTAATACCTATAAGTATACATATAAACTATTTTAATTTCCTGTTATGAATCTAAATCACTTGTAGTCTATATAAGTTTGTTATTTCTGACTAATACATTTATCCCCCCCCCCCAATTTTTTTTCCTTCGTTTTTAACAACATTCTTTAATAACATCTAACTCTTATTTATCACATCTATATGAATTAATATAAATTTATCCCTATAAGTATACCTATCAATTAAATTAATTTAATTTCTTTTTATAGATCTAAATTCCTTATGTTTTAAATAAGATTGGTATTTCTCACTAACACATTTATCCTAAAATTTTATTCTCCTTCGATTTTAACATTAGCATTATTCTTTAATAACATCAAATTTTCGTGTACCTTTCACCGGCTTGACCTCTTTTCATCCCCAAAGTAATCTTTCCATTCAAAGTATTCTTTCCATTCAAAACTGAAGTCTGTATTCCTCTACCCCTAAATTAAATTTCTACTACTACTATTCTATCAACTTGACCACTTATTACTTTTCTATTGGTCAATTCAAAACCTGTTCCCAAACAGACCTATTATATTAAATCTTTGTTGGTTTTTTTCAATAAACAAATATCATTATTTCTGAGTGGATTGGCAGTATCGGTAGAGGGTCAGACGCCATGCTTTGACGCAAAGAGTTACGACCCTTTCCATTCTGAGTTCAAATCCCGCCGAGGTTAACTTTGCCTTTCATCCTTACGGGGTCGATAAAATAAAGTACCAGTAATACACTGAGTAATTACTGGCCTTGTGCCAAAAGTAGAAACAATTATTTCTGAAGACAGCATATATATGTGTAGGTATGTATATTCCCTCTGATAGTTTGTAAAATTTTTACATAGATCTATATGATATACATACCAACACACACATATATATCCTAGAAACGATCGTAAAATGATGAATTTTTTAATATAAGAAACTGTTTCTTTGTTTTTATTCATTGTTTTTATTAATTTATCTTGACTCTGTTTTCCTGTGATTTTCATCGAAAAAGCTTTTGAATACATCTTCTCTTTTCATGATATTTGGATTATATTGAGTTCTTCATACGGATTGGACACTACCGTATATTTTGGTAGATTTATCTACATATATATATATATATATATATATATATATATATATATTATATGTATAATTTTTATATACAGTAGACTTAAACTTAAGCTTAAAGAACAATTAGAAGACCCCTTAACCCTGATAATGTACTCCCGCTACGTTGATGATATAAACATCGTAGTTAAGACACCCCCACTAGAGAACAGTCAGGAACTAGAGAAAAACACAATGGAAAGCATCCAGAAAATAGCTAACTCCATCCACCAGAGCATTAGAGTTACTATAGACTACCCAAGTAAACACCCCAACCATCGATTACCTGTACTAGACACAGAGCTCTGGTTAGATACCATTAATAACAAAATACAAATCCTCCATTCCCATTATGCCAAACCCATGACTTCCAAACATCTGATCCACCGAAACTCGGCCGTTTCGGACCATACCAAAATCAACATACTGATTGCGGATTTGGTACGGGTGATGAGAAACGTGTCCCGCATGTGCAACCCCGAAGAACTAGAGAGACACATACAACACTTCATCCACCGTATGCAGTTCTCTGGCTACAATCAGAGAGATAAAATCAGAGTGTATAGAGGAGCCAGAACCAAATGGGAAAAAATGGTAAATAATGACATAAATGGGACCTGCCCCTTGTATAGGAGCAAATTTTGGAATAGAATAGAAAGAACTAGGAACAAGGCTAATAGAATAAACTCATGGTATGATAGCAATAAATACCAGAGTGTAATGTTCATCGATACAACCCCTAGAGGTGAATTAGCTTACAAATTTAGAAGGGCCCTAAATAAACATAAACTCAATATTAAGATAGTAGAAAGACCAGGTACCTCCGTAAAAACACTTATTAGCAAGACATACCCTTTTCAAAGACCCTCATGTATAGATAAGAAATGTATAACCTGTAAAATAAGCTCCCATATTAACTGTAAAACTAGAAATGTAGTGTATAGCATAAGATGTACTGAAGGACAATGTAGAGACAAAAATATAGTGTACATAGGTGAGACAGCTCGTAGTGTTGGGGAACGGATAAATGAACACTGGCGAGACCTTAAAGATAGTAAAGAATCATCTGTACTCTACCAACATGCTAAAATAGAACACAAGGGTAAATTAGAGAACATAGAAATAAAAATAGAA